>LOEQ01002191.1:247445-267823 GCA_001685075.1 Bramus lutescens | reverse complement strand
TCTCTCTCTCTCTCTCTGTGTGTGTGTGTGTGTGTGTGTGTGTGTGTGTGGTGTTCATGTATTCATGCATGTTTTCAAATATGTAGGCAGTTATGTGTGCACACAAGGGCAGAGGCCAGAGGCAGTATCGTCCCAGGGTGGATGAAAGGGCTTTTGCCTTTGAACATGCACTGTTCCAGGGGAAGGCCTTAAAGAAATGCCCACAGTCTGGGACAGCACAGCTTAGAAAGCTCTTGGTGAGAGTCTGGACCTTGACATTTTAGCAAGAGCTAGTAATATGAGATGCGGAGGGGAGGGCTATGCAAGCAATAAAAGCCATATTCTTGGAAACAACTCAGGCAACGCAAGCCAGTAAAAAGGAACGTGAGGGATTAGTTATCCACTTTTGGATAGAAACGAGGAAGGTTCAGGCTTACAGCTCACCAGTCTTCAGTTACCCTGACAGGGCTGTTCCATTTGTTACCCCTCCCCCAGCCACCAGATAAAGCCAAGGCTGAAAACACAGCAGAGGGATGGGCTGGAGGCTGAGCTGGACCGGGAGTATGGCAGACTCCAGGCGCAAGAAGGGAGTCTGCAGCCGAGCGTGAACCCCTGTGACCAAGCTCCCACGGTCTGAGTCAAACAGCAAGAGGTCCAGAATGCATGGACCCTGTTGGGAAGCTCAGTGTTCTTAGGTACATGGCCTCTGTGTGGAAATCCTTGTAAACTTAAAAGCAAGTCATAATAGATGTGTTTTAAGAGAATCCAAATATATTTAAAAACAGGATTCCTCATTTATGGGTGCAAGAAGGGTTATATTACTCAAGATTTCATATATTCAGTGCTGAGCTGGCATCACGCTAGGTGCGAGGGGTAGAAAGGTGAATGACAAAGTCAGGCTGTGGTGGCACACACCTTTAATCCCAGTACTTGGGAGGCAGAGATGGGGCGATCTCTGAGTTCAAGACCAGCCTGGTCTATAGAGCGAGTTCCAGGGCAGCCAGGGATACACAAAGAAATCCTGTCTTGGGAGTGGGGGAAGAAAAAGGAAAAAAGGAAGAAGTGGAAGAAAGGAAGGAAGGAGGGAGGAGGGAGGGAGGGAAGGATGAGATAATAGATGTTGCCTTTTATTAAATAACAAATAGGGGCACATAAATAAAACCACAACTTAGGCTCAGGGAATGGAGCCTTCCCAGAGGCATAGACAAGTTGCCATGGAAACAGAGGCATTGGGGTGCTGTCAGAGGAAGCTTCCTAGGAAGCAACACTTGCTCTGTATTTGAAACGGAAGGCAAGGGAGCCCTCTCCTGTAGAGGCAAAGGTTTATGCAGAAGATCAAAGTCTGACACAGTGAGCCCCTTCAGGAGTCTGCAAGTGGACCCCAGGGCTCTGGGCTGACAGCAGTCCTTGGTCCTCGGTCCTCGGTCCTCGCAGGATGGCTCCAGCACTGGGAGACTTGTTAGAAATGTAGGGTCTCAGGAATCTCCTGTCCTATTCCATGGACACTGGCAAGAGGCAGCGAGCTCTCGCAAGGTCACTATGATTCATGGCTTTTTAAAAAGATTTGTTTTTATTTTATGTGCATCAGTGTTTTGCCTGCATATATGAATGTGTACCATGTGTGTGTGTGTGTGTGTGTGTGTGTGGTGCCCACAGAGGCCAGAAGGAGGTGCTGGGAGCCCTGGGGCTGAGTGGCGGAGAGTTGTAAGGTACCATATAGGTACTAGAAAGCAAACCTGAGTCCTCGGCAAGATGAAGGGGTGTTGGGAAGAGCTAAGCCATCTCTCTGACCCCTGGTGGATGGTTTTGTAAGCTGGAGAACCTTGAAGCTGGAGGGCTAATCTAGGGCATGATCAGTACATGTGGTGTGAACACTCAGGGGCCACCAAGCCACAGGAAACCAAGTGAATACTCCAAGAACAGGAGCAGGGGCCTGGTTTGCATCTTGGAAACCTATTCTCTACTGCAAAGAGAATGCAGAGAAGGGGGCCAGGCTGCTAGCAGTAAGACAAACTGGGGGACCATGTAGCCTTCCTGGAGAGAAAGATGTCAGCAGAAGGAAAAAGTGATAGGAACATCTGGGCCAAGACTACAAGGAGACTCCAAAGGACTTAGTGCCAAGAGTCACATTTTGGTGACTCTTAAGTTACGGCCCAAAAGACTGCTGAGATATCTTTTTCCCGACATTCTTTTTTATGTGTGAGATTATGAGGTGGCTCCAGAGACGCCTTGGGTGGATTACATGTGATAAAACCAGAAGCCACTGGGGTTATACAAGGGTAGTAGGGTAGTCTGTGTCCTTCCCCTGTAAATGGGGTGTCTGGGGGAAATTCCTAGAAAACTGTAGGTTTATAGCTGGGAAGGGAGAAAGGCTTAAGCAGTTATTAATAGCATAGAAATTCTTGCTTTGATGCAACCGAGTGGCTGGTGTCAACTAAATTCCTGGTTAAGGGGCTCCCTTTCCCTTCTCTTTGTCTCCATTTTTCCGCCTTTCCATCTTACATTAGGGTCTCAATCCCAAATACAGGAGCCTGGCCAAGCCATCCAAACTCCTGCTCCTCAGTTTCCAAATACACAAAATGGGGGCATTTATGGAAACAAAAGCTCAGAGAAATAGAGATTTTTGTCTGTTTAGCTCACTCTGTGACACTCAAATGTAAGGCCACATATGCGTCTCAAACACATTCACAGTCACACAGACACACAGCCCACATTCAGCCAAAAAGCCACGTTGAACACAGTCTAATTTCTCATTGGAGTTAGGGAACATCAGAAGTGAACGCACATAGATAGCATTATTTAAAAAAGGCACCCAAAGAAAGCCCAACAGTTACCTTGGGTCCCTCTTCAGACAGGAAGTGAATTACCCCACAGTGGGTCTTCTGAGACAGTAAGTCCTTCCTAGAAACACTTTGGGGCCTTATTAACAGATTACAAGTTATAATTCTGATCAAACCGTTCACAAGGAAAGTAGCAGGTGCCTTCACTCTCAGCTCTTTCTGACATTTCCAGGCCCGTGTTATAAATCCCCTTAATGCTTTCACTGGGTTGACATCATCTCTCTGATTCTTTATATTCAATCAAAATGTATAGAAAAAAAAAACCTAGAGAAAAAAAAACTAACTTGAGATGACTATAAGATACAGAGAATACCCCAAGGAGATCCAAATTCATTGATTATCATGTGAAAGGCGGCCCAGGAGCAATTAGTCCTTTGTTGTGGGTGACAAACAGCCTCCATATAAAAAACGCTCTATACACTGATGAATCTTTGATCGGCCTCACTGGCTCAGGGACTCACAAAGGAGGCGGGAGAGGGATGCCTGAAAACAAGAGGGCAGCCTGCCGGCAGCGTTTAGTTATTTATTCTGTATGTTCAGCTCCGTTTTCCCTCTTTCCAACTTTTCATGACACTATAAAAAGAAATGGGATGGATCCCTTTCAGCCAAGAACACCCGCTCTGCATACTAAGGAGTAGGCGCCTCACTGGAAACCCATAGACACCACCAAGTATCAATCATCCTGCTCTCTGCAGCTAGGGATGGGTAATGGGTTTTGACACGGGAACCATAGATATGTCCTTTTATGTAAGAGTTTAGTTCCCAGATTCTTGGAAATGCATTTGCATACACAGCAAGCTGTAGCCATACCGTGCATGGCTTGAAGAAGATGGAAGGTTGAGCTCTCAACAGACGCCACCTTGGAACGTATCCATGTGAACACACTCTGGAATTTTCTATTAGAATTTTGTTTTGAAGAGTGATGAAGAACAGCATGAGGGATATGAATAAGCTATATTTACTTCCCCTGGCTCTCTGAATAAAGCACCACGATAGCGAAATGAACTGAAGGGATGGACTCGAAGTCAACTTGCTTCTAAAACAGCTGATTCCGACGAGCGCAGAGTCTACGAAAACAGAAACTTTATTACTAAAGATTAAGGCCACTGACGCTTTTCAAGGTAAAAGAAAAGTCTAGAGGGACTGGTGAATTAGAAACAGTAATATGCCCCAATAAACAAGACCTTAAATGACGAAGTCTGGCTTAAAAAGGGCCCCAGCATTTACCAAATGTGACCCTGGGCAAGCGGACAGACTTGGTTTCACAAGGATACGTAGAGGCAGTAACTCTGTTCACAGAGGCAGACGGAAGATCTGGTGGTTAAGACGTTTTGCGTGCAGTAGGCACTTAATAAACACACTGCTGCTGCAATTAAAACGTAATGGAGAAAGTTCCCTAAGCTTAATATAAGATCACTTCTCAGATAACGGAAAGAAACTGACATGGCCATCTGTGCCTTATACAATTAATCTAGCAGATTCCTATCAGAATGGAAAGAGTATATACTGTGGGGTGAGGGGGGGAGATTACAGAGAGGGTGTTTTAATCCCCTCTTCCTCATCTGAAAGAAAGTTCTTTTCATACTTAATATAAAATTTCATTTAAAGCTGTTTAACTGGAGAAGATCGCCATGGGAGAATGAACCACTGACAGAGTATATTAGGCTTGCATTAATTGATAGCGGCAGCATAATGCCTATGAAAAATAAGCTGGCAGGAAGCCCACAGTTTGCCCTTGAGTCTCAGCCAGCAGGGAAGTTTCCTGCAATATGATTAGTGAATGGGGAGACCCTAGGTGATTAATTAGTGCCCCATGTCAATCCTATCAGACCAGCTTTCTGCCAGTCATGTAAATAAGCCGCCGGCTTTAACTTCCTGGTCTCAGCACCAGCGTCCACGTGAACACGACTTTGTTGGGCACTTTACATATTGAAGGGAGATTTCCTCCAAATCTCCTTGAAGACGAACCCAGATTCCTCTGACATACATTTTAGCTGGGGTAAGTGGCAGGCGGGATGGGAAGGAATCCAAATAAGGCAACTTGTCTGTAAATTCGCTGAGTGCAGAATTCAACGACCCATCTCAAAGTCTCCCTAAGTGTTGGGTGCCCAAAAGAGAAATTTGCCTATGGATGAACAGACTTGCTAAATATGCCGAGAAGTCCATCAAGCCTCGAAAAGCAAGTCATTATAGGAAGTGTGTACCAGTTTATTCCTAGTTAATGGCTGCCAGGGGAGGGAGAGACATCAAAGTTCCTGGGGGCCCAGTTGGGAAGAATAAGGGGAAGAGCTGGGGCAGGAGACACAAGAGAGGGTAACTGGGTGAACATGGTAAAAAATAATTGTGTCATAATGAAACACATTGTATTCATGTATGAAAATGTCAAAACAAAATCCATTGTGAATAATTTAAATAAAAAGGCTGCCCAAAAGGGTGCAGTAGTGACCAACCCTTCCCAGATTTGACAATGCACTCGTTGGGGGTTTCTGTTTTCGTCCTTTAAATGTTGGCTTCGCTAGCTGTTTATCTTCTTAAGCTATGAGTTCCTGGATGCTTCTGGCAGGTGGCTTTAAAGAAATTTATAAACGGCATACATTTATTTCTCAAATTATAAAGTCTGGGAAGTACAAGAACGGCGTGTATTCTAATCAAGGTACTGCCCCAAGACTGATGGGACCAAGGCGACATCTGTTAGTCGAGATGGCACAGGGCAGGTCCTATTACATCAGTCAAGCTTCTGAAATTAGATCAAATGGGGACTAAAACAACCTTCTGAAATTGAATCACTTACTTTAAATAAGGTCAGCCTTTGGGTAGATAATTTGTGTAAACATAAAATGAGCCCTGCTTTTTCTGAATGCCATCATTAGAAGCGCAAAACTGAGCTCCGAACGCGAGAGCTGGTGTGTAATTAAGGTATCTGTCTTCTTCCTCCTCCCCGTGATCTTTTCACACGGTAGGTAAAAGGCTCCACTTTACAGATCAATACAGAAACACATGGAAAGTCACTTCTGCGGTAAAGATGCAGGCCTCTAGGCTGAAGTAATTACGTGTTCCACGCTGCAAAGTTTTCAAGGTTTAAAAATCTGCAACACCAACTAAATGCCATTCCTTTTCAGATATGCATGAAATCAAGTCAGCCCTGTAGATAAGCAAGCCACTGGAGCAATAGCAATGGCGGTCTAATGTGGTGGCTTTCAAATGTCAGCACAAAGGTAGGGGAGCATCCGGGGCACTTTGTAACTTCCAGGGGCTTCAGCGGCCAGGACACTGCAGCACACATAGCTTGATGGATGAGGTTTGCACAGAGCCCACGCCCTGACCGCCCTGACGCACTCACCATCAAGTCGCAGAGATAAGCTGTAAATCGGTAATCAGCGTAAGAGCCAATTTGCAGTAAATGCTGTAAATGAGATGGAGAAAGGTGATAAGGTCATAGACGGCACCAGATGCCAAGATGAGGAAGGATTTCACGAGGGGCGTGTGACTCCAGGGAGGGCTAAGGATGTTACAAAATGAGGATGGAGAGCCTTCCAGACCAATGTTTTTCAAATGGCAGGTCACAACCTCCCTGTTGCCAGTTTAAGAGGTCAGAGCCAGCATTTTTTTTCCGTAATGAAATAGAGTACAATGTTATTGAGTCTGGCAAGATGAAGGACTACTTCAAGAAGCTTCTGATTCACCATTAAAACGAAACATAGAGGGTCCTGGTTTAAAAGGCACACCCTGTTTGATGGAAAAGGAAGAGTGGAGTTGTCTACCTGGCTAGGAGAGAGGCGGTTAGGAGGTCATTGCAGGCCATTATCTACAAACTGGTACCACAACATTCAGACTGGATAATGGGTAAACAGCGAGGTTCTAGGAGCTTTTAGCATTTTGCCTCTTCTGCCTTATGTTTTATTGACACCTGCAGCGCACACTGTTTCACCCACCGGCATCTGCTTAATTGCAAGAGCTATCCTTTGAGGTTGGACTGACTATGGCCATTACAGGGAGACTTGACAACCAGCCCACAAAATGAGGCCATGGCTCCGAATCCAAAGCTCAGAATAGCCCAGGGAGACAGAGAACTATGGAGCGATCAGAATGGGGGCCTTGAGGAACTTTAATCTTGTGCCTTCAAAGGACTAATGTGCATAGGCATCACATGACCATATGGCTTGAGGAGTTTCTTTTGATCACTCAGTTCCAGAATATGAGATCAATTTAATACTCTCCAAATCTCAGACCAAAAAAAAAAAAAAGACATAAAAACTCAGGAGTTCAACTGTTCTTTCTGAACAACTCCACCGAAAAGGTCTGAGCGGAGGTTCTCATTTCTTACCAGCTACATTAAATCCCTCTTACTTCATTTGGCAACAAAAAAGTTAATGACTGTTATCACTTGAGAAAATGCTTTGAAGAAAATATAAAAATAGGCATGAATGCAAAAAGGCAGCCTGCAGCAGAAATCCTTACATGAAAGAGGGAGCCCACCGCCTTCCCCAGAATCACTCTGTGCAGTGTCTGTTCTCCCCGCAGGTATCCTCTCTGATCCTGCCCACCCCAGGAACACCCAAGGACTCAGAATGTGAGCCATGCAAGCCTGGAAGAGCCAGGGATACAGACAACCCAGATGCCAGCCCTCAGGCTGGCTGAGAACATGCCAGAAGTTCCGACAGGAAAAAAAAATGTAAAAGAAATATTGATAGACAGAACAAAGGTGTGTCTAAAGGAGAAAAGAAAGGAATTGGAAGCCATTAGTTCCAATGACTAGGAAACAGGAGGTGAGGCCACTGAGCAACGAAAAGGAATCAGTTTTCCCCTTTCTACTAAAACCATCATTTGAAAGAATCCAAGCTGTACTCCACATGCCCAGAATGACCCACCTCCCCAGCGGGCGGAGGAGCCAGGACATGAGCTGGTGGCACTTCTGCCACCCATCAGAGAAGCAGCTGTTTCTGCTCTTCTCCCGCAGTCTTGGTGATCTGGTTCAGGGCGCCTCTTTATGTAGAAGAAAGAGACCCATGATGTGGACACTTCAATAACATAACCCTTAAACGTCCAGATGCAGAGGGTGGTACAAAATCCCAGATGAGCTGATCAGTCAGCTGCAGGAACACTATCAAGCCAACAGAACTCACACTAGCCCCAAGAACAAAAAGTAACAGACGATGTTTTCTCATTGTCGAGAAAACACTGATGTAGCATCCAGTCTGCTTCTATATTTGATCTGTTTTGGTATTTTTGACTTCCACAAATGTTTACAAAGAGAACACCTGTTTACATAAGTATATTGAACAAAACAGCCAAACCCAGAGGCCAGAGCCGAGTGATTAGCCCTCGTACTTAACCCAGGCCAGGCAATTACGACAAGGAGTCAAGGGGCAAGTCTCAGATTCATTGGAGGACTTAACATGGCAGCATTAGTGAAATCTGGGCTGATGTGGATGCAAGCCAATCTCTGCTGAATGAGAGAGAGGCTTTCCCCTCATCTCTTTACCAGACACACGACAAGTAATGATCAGTTTTGTGAGGTGCCCACTATTCTGCTGGAAATGGAAGCACGCTACCAACTGAGAATCAGCACACTGCAAATCAATTTTCATTTCCGCCATTCAGTCTTCACGGTTATCCCGGGGCAGAGGCACTGTGAGTGCCACATTTAACAGATGATGGGACAGGCTAAGAAACCCACGTGGGTCGCACAGTGGTAAAACCTAGTGTAGGACCCAGGAGATTGACTCCATAACCCAAGCTCCAAATCACAGAAGCCTCTGGACCACCTCAGTTCTTGAATGGGAAAACATGCTATGAAGTAAAAGGTATAACATATGATGTTACATTGACCCCCTCACACACACATATGTGCACACACACACACACACGCGCGCATGCACACACACAGACACACAGAGAGAGAGATAGGGATGCCGTCTACCCAAGTATTCACTTACAATGTACACGATCCTAGATACCAAAGGCACTGCATTTTTATCTGTTTACTAGAGAGCCCTCAATGTTCAATTAACACAGGTACCCTCAAAGATCAAAGAAGTTGGAGACTCTCTATTTCAATGAGGAGGGTCTGATTCAAATCTGAAACCAATCACAACCACTTCTAAAATGTAAAGTAACAGCCAGAAGCGGTCAGGTAGTTGAAAAACAATATGCTCCCTAGAACTAAGAATACACAGAGCTAATGCTCTTGTCTTTACCACGCCCTGGTCAACTTACTTAAACACCTGACTTGATCATCTCACTGAACTATCAAAAATTGGTGTAGTGCACTTTTTCTTTTGTAGTTCAGTGGTAGGGCACTTGCCTAGAAAGCACAGGGCCCTGAGTTCAAATCCCAGCCCTGAAAAAGAGTAAAAGTAAAAAGAACTGAAATATAGTTCAGTGGCAGAGTGCCTGCCTACCATGATGAGGGTCCAAGTTCAGACCCCAGTGCCACATGAAGAAAAAAAAATCTTCTCGAAATTGAGGTAAACTTTACCTGCTGTCCAATTATAAATGGTGAGCTTAAGAGACACGAGATGTCCTGGAGCAGAGCAGCTACCTAGCTAGTGAGTAGGGAACTAGACTGAAGCCAGGCCCAAACCATTGAATTCTTCAGTCTCGTGCCCTCTACAGAAGGCCTGGAGAAGACTCAGGAACACGGAGCTGAAGGGATGGCTCAGCAGTTAAAAGCACTTGTTGGCCTTTCAGAGGACCAGAGTCCATTTTCAAGTCCCTACTATAGGTGGCTCACAACTAGCTTGAAGTCTGGCATCCTCTTCTGGCCTTGATGGGCATCCTCACACATGGGTGTACACACACACACACACACACACACACACACACTCCTCCTGTGCCCTGGGCTGGGTTGTTTGGATTCCTGATAACTATGAGACAGAGGAGCTTGGGTGGCCCTTCTGTGGGCACTGTCTGGTGCTCTGAGATATAGGGACCAGCACCCCAGATGCTAGGTTTGTCACAACCTGGTACCCTCTTGAGCATCCCTAGCAAGAGGATTCTTTAGTTCTTCACGCACATGCAGAGAAGCATCTAGATCCAGCATAGGAAACAAACTGTGGGGAACCTCAGGGACCCAGTCCTCAAAGTCAAGTTTTTAACGGATGGCTAGGAAGTGGTTGCACTTTGAAAACAAATGACTTGGAACACTGTGCCAGGGGCAAGGACCAGTCTCTTTCTGGTCACCCTGCCTGCTCTTCACCCTTGGCCATCAGTGGATCTTTTCTGAGCTGGAGAAATCTTTGGGTCTCTCTGGCTGATAGAGGCAGGGCCAGAAACTAGTGGCCACCAGTTGGTCACACAGCCTCCTTAGCCTGAAAGAGAAATCATGGTCCAGGCAGGAGGGGAAGGCAGGGCTGGAGTGTCTAGGATTCATGTTCATGTAGTGACTATGACCGTGGTTCAACAGCAGAGACAAGATCATCAATATTAGGGTGGAGTCATCTGGTAGAAACTGTTTTTAATTCCCCCTATTGCCTGATATGTGTGTGCTATTCGGTGAAATATTAAGTATTTGGTGAAATATCGAATGCAAAACGCAGAAATTCCTTCAAAGTTAATATTTTATGATATACTTTGTATCAGTTTAGGCAGAAATATTTATCAACGTGTTCTATGACTGCCTATTCAGTAATTTATTCAAATTTATTCCGTTTTGCTATTTGTTTCATACTGATTGTTACAGATAAATTTCCTGACTGTATTGCTAAGAAAGCAGTCATTCAAATTTATTTCATATTACAATTTGCTTTTTATTACCATTATTCACCAAAGTATATGTTGATTTTTTAAAAGCTGAGTGTGTATGACAAGACACCCTCTACCTGTAAATTATATCAGCCACTGTTTACCGGTAAGTTCCCTCTACTGTCTGTGACTTAAGAGCTGAGGGAGGGGCCCGGAGAATAGTTACCTACCCAGATGCTGTGACATCCTACCGTCTCAGGATAGTGCATCTACAGGAGCAAAATGCTTTTCTCTCCACAAAGCGGGAGGGAGGGATCTCACTTTCAAAACTTTCATGTTTAAAGTACTTAAATCTTCCCCCTTGGGGGTCTTGGAGAGAGCCACAAGAGTGCTTGCTGCTCTTACAGAGAACCAGAATTTGGTACCCAGCACCCCCACCAGGTGACTCACAGCCGCCTGTGACTACAGCTCCAGGGGATCCAATGCCCTTTTCTGGCCTACCCAGACAATGCACATATATGTGACGAAATAAAAATACTAAAATTTGGAATGTACTTCATAAATCTACATCGTGCATGTTTGTGTGTGTGTGTGTGCGTGTGTGCGTGCGTGTGTGTGTGTGTGTGTGTGTGTAGGTAGGTAGGGAGGGAGGGAGGGAGGGAGGGAGGTGTTTAATCAGGTCATATTCATGCTAAGCCAACACTCTACAAAGTGATGTATACTTCTAATTTATTTTCTTCACTGTTAGAAATTTGAAGTTTTGAAATATGTGCAAATAATGTGTTTCAACCGAATCTATCTTCATTCTCTCACCTATAATTTCTTCCCTATCCCTCTACTTCTCCTTCTGAATGTCACATGCTCTTTGCTTCCCATTCACCCAGTCCACTTAGTGCCCCTTTGTGCCCATGTGTGGGACCATCTACTGGATCGCAGGACCAGATCCCTGAAGAGACCTGACTCTCCTCCCCACCTGCAGCCACCGACTGACAACAGCTCTCAGCTAGGGGTGAGGTTTCATGAGCCCATCTCTGATCTCTGTTGGGATGTGGGCTGGCTTCTTCTTGTGCATGCAATCATAACTGCTGTGTGGTCATGTGTGCAGAGACACTGTCCTGTCTAGCAAACATCATCACACTGCAGGTACTCACTACTTATCACTCTTCCAAGATGACGTCTGAGCGTTGAGAACACAAGGTATGATGTAAATTTCCCACTGAAAGGTAATACTCCATAGTCTGTTTTCCTCTGCACATTGACTAATTACAGGTCTCTGTATTCATCCTTATATAGTGTAAAGAGAGGCATCTGTGATAAAGGTTGAGAGACACACTAAAGATAAGAACTTAGGTGAAAGCTTAAAACTCTGTCCATTTAGCAGTCCCCCAACCTTAGACTGTGACCTAGCGAGCCACAGGTTTTTGGGAAAATTAATGGTATAAGGCATGGGCTCCATCTTGTGTAGCAGGCCTTAAATCGAATCAGAAAGAGGTTGATTACATCCATAACAATGGTATCACTAGTGCACTAGTGAGATGGTCTTGCCAGGCCACTGATGCAGCTCACAGGGTTCACAGTCAGATGCAGAGAACCTTCCAGCAGCATAAAAGGTAGCCGATACGTATGATGGTTCCAAATAGCTGCCAGCTCCATTTCTCCATCCCATGCCTCACCTCAGTGACATCTTCTGAAACACAGTCTCAACATCAAGTTCTGGAGGGTAACCAAGGGTAACAGCACTTTAATGTGTGGGTGTGTCTATAGGACACCACTGGCCAACAACCTGAAGAGGTAGCCCATACCCAGCACTGGGCTTTTTATTTGCTAGCCTGTGGTATTGTGGAGAGATGTTTTGCTCTATTATAGGGGAACTCCACTAAACCCCATATGCATATGTAAACATGGAAGCTGCTACAGTAGCAGGTTTCCATATGCTTTTGTATACATTATCCCTCCCCTCAGTCCCCCCTCTACCCTGCCCTCCCACGCCCACCCAACTTATCCCTTCCTTCTCCATTATCCCCTTTTCCTGTCCATACCACTTGCATTTTATCTTCTATTCCCCTCATCTTTCCTCTTACGGGCCCCTTACCTAGTAGTCTGATTTCTGTGTATATTCCAATGCAGACACACACATCTAAGGATTCAAAGTTAGCATTTGTCTGAGAGAGAGCATGGGGCATTTATCTTTCTGGGGCATTTATCTTACTTAGAATGACTATTTCCAGCTCCAACCATTTAGCTGTGAATTTCCTGCTTTCATTTTTCTTAGCAGCTAATATTCCATTGTGGGTATGTAGCACCATTTTACTGTCCATCAGTTGATGGACAGCTAAGCCCTTTCCATTTCCTGGCTGTTGTGAACAGAGCAGCAATGAATTGATGAAGAGGTATCTCTGTAGCAGGACACACAGACCTTGGGAAATATGCCCAGGAGTATTGTAGCTGGTTCAGAAGATAGATCTCTTTCTACCTTTTTTAGAAATCTCTACACTGATTTCCATGTTAGTTGAACCAGTTTGCACTGCCATCAACAACAGATAAATGATCTTCATATCCATTCCAATATTTGTTACACACACACACATCCCCTGCCCCCACACACAATTTTGGACATTCTGGCTGGAATAAGATGAAATCTAAAAACAGTTTTAATTTGCATTTCTTTAAAGCCTAAAGACGTTGAATGCTTTAAAAATATTTTTCAGCCATTTGTATTTCTTCTTTTGAAAACTCTCAGTTTAGTTTCATGCCCCAATTTGTAACTGGGTTCTTTTCCTGGTCAAAAAATATAATTTGGAAAAAAACACAGCATCTTCAGCAAATGGCGCTGATCCAACTGGATAAGTTACCTGTAGAAGAACGAGGCTAGTTCCTAATATGCACAAAATTCAGCTCTGAATGGATCAAGGATCTCAAAGTAGGGCTGAGTATCCTCAGTCTGTTAGAGGAGAAAGGAGAGAATATACTTTGGCTTACAGGCAACTTTCTGAACAGGACCCCAGTAGCATCGGCTACAACAAGTGACAAATGGGACCTCACAAAACTAAAAAGTTTCTAGATAGCAAAGGACACCATCGTTAGAGCGAAGAGGCAGCCTGCAAAATGGAAAAAAAAATCTATCTTTACCAGCTCTGTCTCTAGCAGAGGGCTGGTGTCCACAACATAGAAAGAACTCACCAAACACTAAGAGAGGTCTCCGCATCTTGAACTGCATCCAAGAAATGAAGACGTGGAGGAGTCACGAGCCTCTTACAAGTTTCAATGGGACTGAATCCTAAATATATCATCCCATCTCAGAGGCAGCAGAGCTTCGGGTCCTCAAAGGACAGACGAGGGTAACACCAAGGTGCATCCAGATCCGTTCATTTGCTCTGCTGCCATTACCCCCCTTTCCCCAAGCCCCATACTTGGTGCACTGCTGACCCGGAAGGCAATCAGAAGGCTACTCGGGCACAGGAGAGCAGTCAGCAGCTTGCTGGGGCACCTGCCACTTATCCTTGCATGCCCATCACAACAGCATATTGGTGATATTTTCTAGTTTGCAATCCTTTGGGGGGAAGAGGGGAAGCATAGGTACAAACCTAAGTTACAATAACAAAACAGTAACTTTTACACTGTGGTTGGCAACCATCACAAGAGGCACTGATGGTCCCCGATCTGTGGTACTAAGTTATACTCAGAGCAGGTGTGGGCAACAGAACACCACATGTGTGATGGACCATCAATTTGAAATGAGCTTGGGAAGGATGCTGGCTTTGTTTGGGTCACTCTCTGGCACACAGCAGCCCTTGGGAGAGGTCTACACGTAAGAACAAAGTGTACAGCCAGTGTCCCTAGGAGCAAGTCTATGACTCCACGCCCTATGACTAGAGAGCCTCAGCCCACACCCTGGATGCAGCTTCATGAGATCAGCAGAGAGGCCGTTCCCAGACTTCTCATCCTCAGAGCCATGTGAGAATTTAAGCTTGCTTTATGGTACAAGGTTTTGGGTAACTTGGAAGATAGTGATAGGTAATTGATAAACATCAATATTCATATTCTCTTCAGAGCTTTCCTCAGTAACGACAACAAGAGTTACTTTTACAAACCAGAAGATAAATCTGGTAGTTTTATGAGCTTCATTCCATGCAGGCTCTGTTTGTGACTTCCCAGTTGTTCTGCATTTTTCAACACCATAACAAACACCTAGAAGGACCAGCACGAGGGTGAGGGACTTATCCTGGCTCCTTGTTTGAGGGAATGCTCTCCACCGCAGCAGGGAGGATACTGTTGGCAGCGGAGGCAGCTCATATCCAGGCAGACAAAGAGGCAGAGGAGTCCGTTTTAAAGACAGGAACAACACTCAACAGTCTCCTTCCTCCTGCTAGGCCCCACAGCCTCCAAACAAGCACCACCGGTTGAGGACCAAGGGTTCCAACACAACCAAACCATAATGCAGGCCAAGAAAGGGATGGACTGTGATGAGAGGTAACTTCCCCTTAAGGCTGCATAATTCCTGAGCTGAAAACCACGTCGCTTAGTCCTGAGATGCTACAGAGCAGATGTGGACACAGATAACGGCAAGGTGAACACCATTCTTTCGGAGGAAGTCTTGATCATTACTGAAGCCCAACACACTATCCCATGCCTACTTCTCCCACTCAAACAAGCTGATCCATTGCTGCTTTTGCTGACTGTAAAACATGCGGCTGCTGAGTCAGGTGTGAGAGGTAACCATAAAAACCTAGAGGAAAGTCTTCAACTGAGGACGAATGTCACTACGGTCTAGGTCCACTTTGTAGAAATGTACATGGAAACTGTGCTTGGTACGTTATAGCTGAAGTTGATGCAAGAAGCATCAGCTGACTCAGAGGCCATGCTCTCAAGGAAAAGGTCTCAGACCTAACTCTAAACAACCCTGGTGCTTATAATTTTAGAGCAAGAGACAGGCCACTGGGAGAAGGGACGCCCAGGCCTCCATTTACAGAGCGGTAATGGAGAAACAAAATGCTAATCAAAATGGTACTTTTAAGATAAACATTTATCATATGGTTTGGTTTTAAATGTAGGTTCATCGCTTTAGCTCCCCAATCTCCCCGTCTGAGCTGTGGTGCAACAGCAACGCTTCAACGCTCGCAGTGGAAAATAACTATTTGAGTCTCAAGCTGCCATAGGGAAACAAAACATAATTGACATGTATATCTCACCTGGCCCTTTCTTTCTTTTCTTTCTTTTTTTTTGGGGGGGGGGCAGTGTTTTGAGACAGGGTTTCTCTGTATAGACCTGGTTGGCCTTGAACTCAGAGATCCTCCCGCGTCTGCCTCCCAAGTGCTGGAATTAAAGGCGTGTGCCACCACTGCCCAACTTGCCTGGCATATCTTATGTGATATATGTATATGCACATATGGACATGAACACATAATAGTTTTAGGACTTGAGGATTTTAATGTCTTCAGAGAAGTTCCAATTTCTCCCCAAAATATCATATCTTTTAAAATGATCTGAATTCACAGCCTTGTTTATATATGACTTTGGAATATTTAACTTATCAATTATATACAGATTTAAATGATGAAACACAATATTGTCTTAGGAATAAAGGTATGCTTGCCTTGTTCCTAGTTCCTATTTAATTAGATATTTAACACACAGCAGATAAAAGGCTCTAGGGTGTGTCAGAACTTTTCTGGCTCTAGACCCACAATTTTCTTAAATTCCCTAGAAACCACAAGGCACCATCTGGAGTCCACACTAAACCCAAAGCACTCACCATCGTGTGTGTGTGTGAGAGAGAGAGAGAGAGAGAGAGAGAGAGATCGCCAAGGGAAAGTATGGGTATCTAACAACTGAGCGACTGGACTCATGCTCAGCCAGGGGATGCAGGGGATGAAAGGAAAGCAGGATAATGCAGGGCTGACCCTGGAGCTGGCTGGACCGCAGGATGAAAAGGCACGGCCACTGAGGAGGTGGGGCATCCCACATCTGAGTTTTGTGGTTCATAACGAAAGCAACAAGTATTGAGAGCTTGGGGAAGCAGACGAGAGGGAGAGGCAGGCATATAGTGGGATCAGAGGAAGGATAACTGTCACACCACACAGATGGACTTGCTGTTAAGGAACCTTATCTGGACTGATCCCAAAAGAGGGGATGGCACCTCCTTGGACACTGTCGGGGTGTGCATTAAGAATTGAAATGAGGGTGGCTTTCAAGAAGTCCTCAGATGTCAATTGCCCATTTGGAGTTATTCGAAGCAGACATCTTAGGTAGAAAGTCCAGAATAAAGGAAAGTGATGTCAGTGTGCAGTGGGTATCTGCTGGAACATCCCGGAGAGTGGTCTGAGTAGGGAGGAGTCCACAGGGAAGGTATGTGTTGTGTTGTGTGGTTTCCAAAAACTACTGCCTCTCTCAGGCAAGGGTCAACAGCGGTGCCCTGCACCCAGCGGATCCCTCTGGTTCCATCAAACAAACGACTGAGCTAAAACTACTAATTGGGGCTTCAGTTTTCTGCTTAGAGGACGTAAAACTAGAGCAGCTGGTAGCTGTTTCTAACACTGCCTGGGGACAAGCATGCCTGGAAATGAAGCCAACACAAACAGGCAGAGGAAGAGATGAGGAGAAAGAGATGTCTAACATCACTGGGGCAGGTGGATAGAGCCAATTCCAAGTGAAATGCTCACCGACTCTTCCATTATGGGACCGAACACATGCCTGTTTGGGCATAAGCCAGTTGGTCTGTGGAATGTAACGGAGAGAGTTTCAACAAATCCAAACCACAAATATCTTGCTGCAAAGTATTGTTTTCACTTAATCCCATTTATTAGAGTTGATACTTTGGGACACAGGACTTATCCCTATTCTTAAACCACCTTCTCTTAATGGGCTTCAAATGTCACTCAACTGTATTAATAATACTAATTATTAAGATACTGTATTAATAATTCTAATGGCAAATGTCTGCTAACCTAGAATACGTATATGTGATGTGAAATAAAAGTTTGCTATTGTTGTTAATATTTGTGTGTTAATAGAGGCTTTATGTAGCAACCCTCACAACATTTTATGATAAAAAGTTTTATTTCCTTCATTGTAAATGAGGGAAAAAGTATCTCAGGGAGGTTAAGAAACTTTCCCGATGCTACAGCAGCAGATGGTGGGGTCAGAGTCCAGATGGAGCAGAACACAATAACCAGAACATTTGCTCTTAGACACTGTATTCCACTCCTCTAGAACATTCTGCTGCTACTCAAAGACCAGCAGCTTGGCTCTGTTGTGCTCAGCCACTTAGGATGTCCTAAGCCACCTCTCACCACAGTAACCTAAAAGAGCAGAGTGCACAGAGCGTCTGGGGGCAGAGGTAGTTTTCCCACTGTAGGCTGCAAGCCATGCGCCAGTCACAGCAACGATTTAATGAGGAGAAACCAGAAGAGTATTCCCTAAACAGGAAAGACAATCCCAGAATATATTATGTTTATTTCTTACAAGAGTGCTTTGTGAGCTATACATCTATCTATGTTTAAACTGGGTGTTGTGCTATAAGATATAATTCATGGTGTATCGTGGTCAGAAACCATTTGGAGGCTACAAAGGCAGGAGGGAAAACTGTGTGACTACTGGCTGGAAATTTACCTAAACCAAGATTCACAGGCTCAGGCAGCAGTGGCGAATGTCAAAGCCAAACAGGCTCCCAGGTGAGAGGAACATCAGAGCTGACCCACGCTGCCATCCATTTGCCAGAAGAGATCCCTAAACCCATGCACCTGAGAATTCCTTGGTGACTCCCTGTTCCTTAACTAAGCACGAGGGACCAAGAGTCCTTTCAGGACCTCCGTGTCCAGTGCTCATACATGACACTGCATGATCCTGCTCCACTCAAAACCTAGGAGAACTATGATGGTGACAGCGAGACCAAATGGGCTGAACACTAGCTAAGGAGGTTCGCACGTCAGGGTGCACAAAAGCGGGGCTCTCAGTAGCCCCCACATACCCCCATGAGGCTGGTCAAAACTCAGCAGGAAAGGTTGAGTTAAGAAAGTGGGGGGGTCAAAATGGAGACGCATAACAGGAGCCTTGACTGAGTTACAAGTATTGTGCCCTCCGCCCATGTTCCCTCCATCTTTAAAAAAAAATTATGTATTTATTTATTTGGCCTGCATGCCTGTACACACACCAGAAGAGGGCACCAGATTTTAATTAGAGATAGTTACGAGCTATCATGCGGTTGCTGGGAATTGAACTCAGGACCTCTGGAAGAGCAGCCAGTGCTCTTAACCTCTGAGCCATCTCTCCAAGCCCTGTTCCCTCCATCTTTTCATTTGTAGCCAAGAAATGGGTTGGAGAGGCTAGGAGACACAGAGGACCTTCGCACCTGACCTTAAACTCGGGTTCCCCCCACGCTCCCCGACTCTCTTCAGAGGGAAAGGACACTCCTGAAATTTTTATTAAATGGCTGTCATAAATTGCTTATGAGAGTAAAGCCACATTTTACCACTTTCCCTTTCCCTTCCAAATGGCAAGAGGTGGGCCTGAGCCTGCTTCAGAGCTCCCAGCCAAGATCAGTTGGCAGCGAATCTCCAGCCATTAACTGTGCAACTGGAAGGGCTGAGGGATTCCATTTTAGTACAGGTTCATCCATAATACATTGTGTTCTGATCCTGTATGGACCAAATTCATTAACACAGCCAACAGCATATCCTCTGGCTCACATTCTTCTGTGCTCTTCCTGACTGGCATCACACCACTTGGCCCACCCAAGAGTTATTTAACTTCCGGAAGCCAGGAACCACTTCCTCTCTGTCGACAACAGGCACTTTTCCATCGGTGGTTGGACACTGTCTGTGGGTCGGGGATCCCTCTTTGTCCTTGTAATAATAGTTATGGGTCCTCATTCAAGAAAAGTACTCACAGGTGTGGACGTGGGGTAGATTTTTGCTAGGATTTCTATGGGACACATGGCCAGAAATGATTTATAGATCCTGAGAACAGCACATGAACCTTGGCTCTAATCCACATCACATTTCAGCTTTAGTTGTGTATGTCTGTTAGATGGTGTGGAGGATGGAGTCCAGGGCCTCAGGTGTAGCAGGCAGATGCTTTCTTACTGAGCTGGATCCTCTCGTCCCTGTCATGTGGGAAAACATACTCAGGGCCGAAGAAATCTGTCTACTTATGGAGCCACTGCCACCCAATGATACTAAGATAAAACAAGAAAAAATAAAAACAACTACTAGCTAACAAAAAAAATTGTTGTTAGAATTACCTATGTAATTACATGCCCTTAATCTTAGCACTTGGGAGGCAGAAGCAGGCAGATCTCTGTGACCCTGAGATCAGCCTGGTCTACAGAGCAAGTTGCAGGACAGCTAGAGCTACCCAGAGAAACTCTATCATGAAAACAACCAAAAACCAAACCAAACCAAACAACAATAAAGAATTGCCTATTTAAGGTTGTTTCCCTTCAGAAAGGACCAGTTAAGCATTTAGGGTCCAGCTATTTAGATGTTTGCATAGGATGATGCCAAGGGAAAGCCCTAGCTCCTTACTGTATAGCTAACACAATTCCCTCACACAATCGTATGCTAAATTAAATAGTCCAGCGAATAGTTTAATATTTCAAACTTCATTCCTCACTCATCCTCTCACTGAACACTGGGGCCTGGTGGATGCTGGGAGTTTGTTCCCCTTCTTCTTGTCTCTTGTTAGGGACCACGATGCTGGCAGCTGCAACATGAGATGGCCAATCTATGATCCTGTTCTGGTGATCAACACATTTTCCCTACCTTGCCACAAGAATCAGCCTGGGAATACCAAGTCAATGAGTTGAAACCTAAGATTCTCTGTGTGGACTACTTAAGTATGTGTGCATGCATGAACGCTTGTGCATGGGGTGCGTGGGGG
>LOEQ01002191.1:173772-184255 GCA_001685075.1 Bramus lutescens | reverse complement strand
CGGGGAGGGGACAGCCGCACACGGGGAGGGAACAGCCGGACACCACTGCAAAGGTCACTAGGAAATCAGCAGAGATTAGCACAGGTGAGTATTAGCATTCCTCTATATGCCCTCCCTCTGGCAAGCCAATCATTTAATTACAGAGTCCAATCAAAAGATGGGACTCCCAAGACCAAACCTGTAATGATCTCCTCTGTCCTATCACAAAATTATAGTTGAGAGTTGTTCTTTCTTCCTCAAAAGACAGGGTTCCAGAGACTATAAAACTGTCTTTATGTCTCAATCAAGAGTGTAAACTAATCTTCAGGTTTACAACACAAGGGGTTGAATTGTAATTTAGTAATCATGGGAACAAAGGGTTTGAGGATTAAACAAATACTGCTTTGTGACGTCCAGGCAGGAGGCCTCACTGGGTCCAGCCCTGGATCATCTTAGGAACCAGATCCATCCAGACCCACCCTGTTCTCCTCTAGTGGACGTGCCAAACCAGGGTAAAAAACAGCCTGTTAGGAAAGTACCCTATTTGAATATCATACACACATTCACAATTCTCTAACATTCCATCATTGGACAGAAATATGCCCATTGAAAATTAGTTATTTAAGATAACCCCACATTGGGCAAAAGCCCCTTACAACACTAAGACTCAAAGAAATACCTTCTTTTGCTGCATACAAAAATGTATTATATTACCAAATAGAGTTACACTGAAAAAAATAGTAAAATCATTGTATTGGCTATATTTAATAGTATCTATTCCCAAATAGTAGGCATTAACACCTCTACAGTACTTAATACAAGCACACACACACACACACTGCTTAGATTGTCTCTACCATCCAAGGTATTCATAAATCTGCAATGAAAAATTTCAGAAGGTTGCTGCCTGCTTCAGACCCAAGTGTTACAAGATGACAAAGTGTCAAAAACGAAAGGTGCTGGTCCATCAATCTAATTAATTACTACGAGGTAGCACTTTCTTACAGAGAGTGTTTGGAGAAGTTACTCCATTAGAGTCCTTTTTTCTCTAGCCAAGGGAGGTATAAAATTTTAGATCTGGGGAATGATGCCACATAATGTAACAGGACACATTTTAAGAGACAATTTCCCCAACACTACATAAAGAAAATCCCTTTTAATCAACACCCCTGCCTTGGAGAGCAGTTTGATGCTAGCACTCGGAGAGACGGTCAGAGCAGTAACTGATGCTCATTAGTACTTAATGGACTAGAGCCACAAACATTAAGTTATTCATTAATTTTCATCACACGTCCCTGAAGCAAGTTGGTGCCCACCTCTTTGGCAGGGAGAGAAGGGCGCTGTTGTGCACGGACGGCAAGCGGCTTCCAGCCGCTGCTGACCATAAACCCAGGCTGAACAACACCAAACACATTGCCTTGTGAGCAGAGGATGCAGGTGAACATCTCCAGGCAACCCAATGCTACCCTTCCTCCAAAGAGCAGTACCTAAGGTAAGAGTCTTCTGTATTTCAGAAGGCAGACACAGACTTGAAGTCTCTGAAATGTGATCGTAGTGGTAACGATGATGACCATAGGAAGAAGAGGAGAAAGGCTAATTGTTGAGTGTTTATGTCAGACTCAGTGGTGCCCCACGAGCATAAATTCCGAGCCCTCGGTGAACTGAGGAAGCAGGTACTAATTGTTGCTTCCTTGGAGGAAACCCAAGGTAACATGACTTGCCCATCAGAACGGGATTCAGACACAGTTTGGTTCCAAAGGCTGTGTGCACTTGACTTCAGCATCAACCAGTGAAATCATGACTCATTTTTCTTAATTGACCCAATTCTATCCAAGCAAAATAGAAGTTAATTCACAAAACAACCAAAACTTCCTCAAAGCTTTGTCCCTCAACAGCATCTGGTCCGAGGGTCAAACTCTCTCCTTCCTTGAAGCTCTGGTGTAATGCAAGGGCCAGCCAGGTCTGGTCCACTCGGCCCAAGATTACATAGTGGTTATTATCCATCTTTAATGGCTTCATCCAACCTACTCCCCAAGTCCAGCTTCCTATTGAAACATTTAATGGCTTCTTTGTAAATGATTCCTGTTAGTAGCATTTATTCATTCATTCTGAAAACCATGCATTTAGGGGACAGAAAAAGAGATTGTCAGAGCTTTGTGTTTAGTCCATAAAATATGTACCTTATTTCAAATTTAAAAAATGCTGAGCTTAGTGATATCTTTTGTGCCAGATAAATATTGAGAGAAAATTCATGCTACATTTTTAAGCTGAGTAATGTGTTTGTAGAAAATAAAGCCGTGAGTCTGAAAACACTTCATAGCTAAGTATCTCTAAAGGATTTTCCATAACCAGTTATTCGCTCATCCCCAAATCACTCCTGTATTCATCAGCATCTGCTTCAAGGACCACTCTCACACCACTACAGGTGAGGCCCGAAGAGTTCCAGACTCCTAGTGAAGTCACTGACAAACAGCCCAGGTGAGTCTCATGTGTTCTGATGTTGGAGGTCAGCAGGAAAAGCTCCAAGCAGTATGCTTGCCTGACATGCATGAGATTCTAGGACGGGATCCTCAGTCAGGCATGGTGCTGCACACCTTTAGTTCCAGCACTCCAGAGGCAGAAGCAGTTGGATTTCTGTGAGTTCGAAGCCAGCCTGGTCTACATAGCAAATTCCAGGCCAGTCAAGGCTACTTAGTGAGACTCTGTCTCAAAAAGAACAGTGGTGATGATGAATCTGAAAACCACTGAGTCCCTCTGATAAGCCAAGAGGGACTTTACCCTGGCCTGCTTTGATTCTTCTCTCTGTTATCTTTAACCTTGGACCTCACCTGCTCTGCTCCGCAAAACAAACGGAGGAGTTCTTTGTGACACAAATCTGAACAGGAGTGTCTGTATTCGAAACTCTCCAATCATTTCTCCTCTCCCTTACAGCCAATACTGGAACAATACCTTTCTCTTTCCACCCATCTCTGACTACCAGGATGCTTCTCAACAAGCCTTTGCTCCGACAGCTTCCGCTGGCAAGACTGCTCTCCTGATCTGGCCTTTGTCACTTTCCTGAGATCCTTCCTCTATAATCAAATTCACAGGAGACCTTTCCTGCCCTCTTATCAAGAACTTTCTCTGTCTCCCTCCTTCTCTGTCTCTGTCTGTCTCTTTCTCCCTCCCTCCTCCCCTTCCTGACTTGATTCTTTCAGCATTTATTACTATCTAACATATTTTCTCTTATTCATTTGTTACCCCCCACTAAAATGTGAGCTGCATAAGATCAAGATGGCATAACTTACCAGATTTCCTCATAAATGCAGGCCAGAGTCCCAAAGCATAGCTATCCTTCAGTATCCTTGCAGGATTGCTTCCAAGGCTCCCAAGAACACCAAAGTCCTTGGCTGTTTAAGTCTCCTCCATAAAATGGTACCTTGTTTCTACATGACCTATGCATATCCCCTTATTACTTTAGAACATCTCTAGATTATGCATTATTCCTAGAAAATGTAAACTGTATGGAAATACCCATCATGTTATGTTGTTTAGAGAACAATGTAACACAAGGTCTGTGCCCAGTGTATACAAAGGTACGTGTGTGCGTGTATGCATGCGCATGTGTGTTCCGAGACAGGGCCTCACTATGTAGTCCTGGATGGCCAGGAGCTCAATATTTTGGCCAAGCTGGCCTCAAACCAATAGAGACCCACCTACTACCTCTGGCTCTCCAAAGCTGGGATTAAAGGTGTTTACCATATGCCCTACTACAAACATTTTTTCAAACTACTTCAATTCACTATTGATTAAGCTTGTGTTTTGTGTGTGTGTTTACTAGGTAAAAGAATAAACATCATATAAATGCCCACATAAAGAATATTTGACTAAGGAATCATTGTAAGAATCTCGAAGAGAGAAACTCCAGGTCTTGGTGAGTGCACCCTACCTCTCTCACAGAACAGGACACAAACTCAGCCAGTATTGAAGGAAGGTAGAGAACAGAAAGCATCCTCTGAGAAAAGAAAGGACATTCTGTGCATCAGCTGACTCTACAACCCCCCCCACAATGTCACAGNGCCATGGCCAGGTGTAGTGACTCATGTTCCACACCCGGTACTCAAGAGGCCAAGGAGGAGACTGAGTGGGTTGCAGGCCAGTCTGGGCTGAAGACAAAGACTGTGTCTCAGAGACCTGCAAGGCAAGGGCCAAGAGAGAGAAAGGAGGAAGAATTCAGGCAGACCAAGGGGAGGCAGAAGACAGGAGTGGGAGGCACGGTCCTGCCCCACCTTCCCCAGCTACCCAGACAAACGTGGAGAACAGAGTTCTACGGAAGAACGCGGTGTTCTTTTTCTCTTTGAACTCCCCTCTCAGTTTGAAATTGTTTCCAGAAGAAAGGCTAGAAAACACTGGAGAAACTAGACTAACAGGAGCAAACATCACGCATCAGATAATCTAAATGAGATTCAAAGAAAACAGGGGGAACTATTTCTTCCAAATGTTTCTACTCATCTTGCTCCCCACCCCCTGCCTCCAAGAACGATGTGGAGCCTATATCATGTTGGCTTAGAGTCAGTCCAAATATGGTCACTGTCCTTTCCGTGTAAATGCAAACAAACCCTCTGGATTACAGTGGGAACACAGTGCACAGCAGAACATTCATTCGTATGAACTCTGTTGTAAGTGACATCTCCCTTCTCCCTACAGAGTCCAAGCTTGATCTCCCTAAATTGCTGTAACTCAAAACACACTTTTTACATAAAAATAATGATGGGGTTGGAAATAGAAAACGTAAATCTCTGGACTGGACCAGTGTTGTAAGCCACAGAGAATGATTAAATATAAAGCAAAGGGGGAGGTGAAAGCATTAGGTTATAGAGGAACAAACAGATTGACATAGATTTTTTTCGAAACTGGAAGTTGCAGGCAACATGCCTAGAATTTAGATGCCAATATTAAGGCCTGAACACTCGCCCAAGCATCTACAGCTCCCCGGGCAGGTCAAATCTCATTACAACAAACACCAGAGCTATAAGAATCTCTGTGTAATCTAGAGCAGGCCCAGATAATGATCCCTTAACTCAAGCTGTATGCAATCCCTAACAGCGTACCCCATTCCGCACATGAAAGCACAAAGGCACTGCAGAAATATACCGAGTGATTACTTGCTTGTACAGAGACCCATCAAAAGCCCCAACCTCCCATCTTGGGGAAGAGACTACTTAGAAATTTCAGGAAAAAAATTAGCTTGCAAACAGCCTTGGAAAGGCAGAGATGCACACAAGATGGCCAACCCTTCAAAGGAACACAACTGAAAGCAGCCACGTGACCACTGTGCCAACAGGATGGTCCTCAGATTTGATACAGTTCCAAAGGCTCCTGCTTCTCCCGAATGTGCCCCCCACCAATACCGTCAAATACTGTTTGTTTTCATTCACATTCCTTCTTGAGTATGAAAGTTGATAAATTCTCAACTAAAAAATACGTGGAGTCCCAGCTACTCCTGGAAAATGGTTAGATTTGGCAACCCCTGCACACACTCCCAGGTCAACTATCAACTGGAGGAGAGTATCACCCCCTCTACAAGGCATCAGATTGCCAACCTGGTTACCCTGCTCTCCAGAATACAGTTCATCCCCAGCACTCCACACTGCACCCCAGGACTGACCACCTCCAGTGGCCTGCAACCCTGAATTTTAACAAGATCCCATCCTCACAAGATGTTAGAGAACATGTGCCGGCTACTACTACCTAGAAGTTACTTTAACATTCTTCTGTGTGGCCCAGCAGCAAAGGCAAAGTTCGTCATTCTTAACTGCCTTCACTTTGCTCTGCATATGATAATGTCCTGAATATCTCTTAGCAATGGACATGTGACAGCACCGTTTTCAAATGGGTTCAAAACTAAACATCATGACTATGTACATTTTAGCATCGTGAAGTAAAAAGAAACAGCGCTACATAAAATAAACATATATATACCTTTTAAAGGAAACATTGAACATAAACTGGCAAAAGAATATTATAGTCTGTTTATGAATGATTTCAAAATCTTCCAGTTGCAATCTACATTGTATAACCAGACACCTTCCATTTCAGAGGGGTTATTTGTGGGCACAAAACCATGGTCATGAACAACTTTTTCATGTCTCAAGCCCTCACCACACCACATGAAGAACAGTGCAGGCACCTCATAGCTCACGGGGGTATCTGGAGAGTTAATCCAAGCTGGCATATGCAAGTTTGTGCCAATTACATCGTAAGTGCCACATGAGAAAAGTAAACAAAAACTGCTGCCAGTCTCCTGCTATCTTGACACACTGGCCGAAATTAACAATAAGTTTTGTACAGCTGCACACATCTTCATCTCCACCTTGGTATGTCCGCCTGAAGAATTTCTATCCAAAGCACATTCCATTATCATCAATGTCAGCTGCTGCTAAGTCTCACAAGTCATTAATGAAATGTGGTGATTTCTCAAAAGGTTCATACCCTAAAAGGTACTTAATAAAAAAGAATTAACTCTAAGCCACTATCTAAGTGATAAAGATTTATCAAAATAATTATCAAGTTGGAAGAAAATCCCCAGAGCAGTAAAAAAATATCCAAGGTTCAAAAAAAAAAATCACAGAAGAAAAAGTCTGGTATAAGAAAGGAATAGCTTAGAGTGAATGAAAGAATGAATGAAAGAATATATGAATGGACACCAGATGAATGAGGATGGGCTGCCAACCACAAGTCTGCGCTTTTCTAAAACAAAACCAATAGTGTATGTGTCCATGAGGTGTGTGTGTGGGGGGGGTGCGTGTGCGCATGTAGAGACCAGAGTTGACCACGGTCGCCTGTCTTACTCTTTTGATCTCCACTTACTTTCTGAAACAAGTTCTCTCACTGAACCTGAAGCTCATGATTTGGCTAAAATAGCTGGCCGCTGTCCAAGGATCCCCACGTCTCCATCTTTAGTGCAGGGACATGCTCCATGCTGGGCCTCTTACGCAAGCAGTAAGAGTTTGCACATCTTCAGGGTTGCACAGCAAGTACCTGCTGACAGAGCCACCTCCCCAACCCTACAAAAAGCACCGTTTTCAAAATCATACACATTGAAATACTGGAGTGGTGTTGAACAGTTTGTCACAATGACCGGTATAAACACACTCTACCTATCTGCCCTAAAGTCTGCCTGAAAGCCTGCCGTTTTTACTAACCGCGTTTGATGTGGCTGGAGCAGTTCCTGCCTTCAGTGAGTTACAATTGAGGTGAGCAAGAAAAATAACAGAAAATGATCACTTTAGTATCTATGGGACAGAGTAAGAGCTTCAAGTAGGAAGCCAGGCGGTGGTGGCACATGTCTTTAATCCCAGCACTGGGGAGATAGAGGCCGGTGGATCTCTGTGGGGTTCAAGGCCAGCCTGGTCTACAGAACATGTTCCAGGACAGGCTCCAAAGCAACACGGAGAAACCCTGTCTTGAAAAACCAAGAGTTTCAAGTAGCACACACCCAGGGTAGGCTGCAAAGGTTCTCTAAGGGGCTGAAAGGGAAGAAAAGATGAGACCCTCAAAAGAAGCCCTGTTGCTATTACAGGTCACTGGGCCACATGTTCTGCTCAGCAAATCTTGCACAACACAGCCTTGAGCACGCCCATCTGCTCCACCCTCAGGCTTACACACTACTTTGTGTGTGTGTGCATGTGTGTGTGTTTACATGTCTTCCCTCCCCCTACCATGACTCCCAAAGGAGAAGGCACAATCTAACTCTCTTCTAGCCCCAGACAAATTCATTCTATAAACCTCGCTGAACTGAATGCTCAGTAGTGATGGCCCCTCAGTGGGGGAAGGATGTCTCACTGCCAGGTACTAAACAGGCTGGACCACACCTAGAAAACGGGTTCGTGTAGCACTGTTCTGTGTACTATGCTTCCCACAGGAAGGTGTGCCTTTATCCATAACCTTGTTAGGCCCACTTAGCTGACAGAGCTCTCTGAGAAAACATTTGAAGGGTTCTATTCACAGAGTCATTTACTATTAGGAAAAATGACTCGCTCCTCCCTTAAGATTGGAGGCCTGGTGGCTTTTTTGCTTGTCATCACCCCAACCCACCCCCATGGGCACAAACATCTCAATATGTTACCTAGGCTGGCCTCAAACTGAGAATCCTCTGACTCAGCTTCCAAAATGCTGGAATAACAGGTGTGCCCCCACCACACCAGGCCTTATGCAAGGTCTTTTAAAAGACACTGGGCCAGCTCTGGCACCCAGGACAGACAGGGACCAATAGTTCACTAGGTCACATAGAGGAGAGGGACTAATAGATGCCTAGGTTTCCAAAGCTCTTCTCTGCTCACTGGCTAAGAAGCTGCCATCTGGAAGGCTCCATAGAGGAGAGACATTGCCATGGTTCTGTCAGAATATTTCTGCTTGGCAGAGAATACAAGATGCCAGAACTTGAAAAAAAATCATGTAATTATGATTACCTCGGTTCACCTTGCTCTTCAGCCAATCCAAATTCAGCCTGCTGTAGATATTTAACCATTAGCGAGGCCTTGCAAAGACTCTGCTGAATCATCCAGCTGGCGAATCATCGTGAGGCCTGTGAATCCCCCACATTCTCATGCCGGGGTGGCTCTGTTCTCCACAGCAAGCACAACGCACCCCTGGCACACAACCTTGATACCCAGAAAAACAAAGCAGACCACACTTCACAGAGCCCCTCATCCCAGCCTCATGTGCACACTAGCATGTCAAAGCACCTGGCTAGGCATGTGCAAATTCCAGCCTGAACGCGCAGAGGTACCTGAACGCGAGAATGGTACACATCTGCCCTCAGCGAGCACCGCCCACCTGCCAGGGCTTCAGCAGCTCATTTCATTTCCTGGCACCTCTTCCTGAGTGCGCAGGCCTCTCAGGGGAACATTCCTTAGGTACCCGAACCTGCTGCCCAAGCCAGCATGAAGGGCTCTGTCACTTCAAGAGCTGGTCCAACTGCAGTGCTATTGGTGAGTCCTCAGACTACAGAATCTGATAGAAATTATCTTCAGACTGGAGTCACAGAAAGTCCCCTGAAGGGACCGAGCAATTTGAAAGTACCTTGCAAAGCGTGTTGTATGTCCATTTCTCAGAGCCTTCCCTGAGGCAGGCCAGTGTCAGCTAACTCAAAAGGGGGAAACTGAGTCTCCAGGGACGTGCCAAGAGCAGACATTAAAAACAGGGCCCCATGCCGCGTTAGGTTTCTGTTTTTCCTGATTCACCAAGCTTGGCCCGGCACCGTCCACTCTTGGAGTATATAAATGGGCACAGAAAAGGGAAGGCTATGCACTCAACACCGCACCACCAATCACCTGGCTCACACTGATCACATGAGCCACACTCGTCAATGGCCCTGCTAATCACACAACAGTCTGTCCACTCACCACATGGCCTTCACTAATCAGTCTCCAACCACGTGATCACACTAGCAACATACCCCCAATTATCACATGGCCCCCATTAATCATGATTCTTCACTAATAAAGTAATCCCACTAATCACACACACACGCATCAAATAGTCCCATTAATCACACAGTCCCCCTTACCAATGGCCACCTGGAGACAGATTCCTTTGGAATGAGAACATCTCCCCAAAGAGCAGGAGGCAGCAGCCTCTGCTCATTCTGACCAAGTCCATCTGACCAGTAGAAGGGCCTCCCTTACTACCTTCTATTTTCCAGTTCTGGAGCAGCCCAATGCCCCTCACCATCACATTCCTAGATCCCACGTGCATACAGAGTGTTCTTCCTTCCTCACAACGTTAAAAAGCCTGGGCATCTACATACAGTGCCAGAGTTTAGAGCAAAATGTATCTTCAATCAGGAATGAAATAAAACCACAGCATCTGCAACTCAGCTCTCTTTCTCTAGAACCTGAAGATGAAATCCCTTATTTCATTGGCTCTGGGGCTTTAAAAAGGATCACCATACATATTGTCACCTCAAATTAGTAACTGTCAAAGTCAAAAGGGGACACTATTAATAATTTTGCAGGGATTACAGGTGTGAACCACACTGCCACTGAAAACCAAGTCTTTAGGGGTCTTTTAAGGCCCTGCTTGGATGTAGAGTACACCATCAATGGCTCCACCACCTTACACTGAATGCTGAGTTCCCAAATAATACCAGAATATTCAATAGTGATCTGATCTACTTATGATAGATGTATATGGAAGGAAAAGTCCTAGAAGTATGACAGAATAGTTCAAGGGTTAACATAATGGGGAAGCAGGGGAATCGCTGGAGTGACAGAAGGGCATAAGGTCTCAAGGTGACCCTGAGGAATGAAAAGGGTCCCTTATAGGGCACAGACATTCTGACCATAGGAGGGAATCAGGAGGCAGGTGGTAGAACCCTTAGCACAATGAAGAGGATGGAGGCTGGAGTAGGGTGATGTCAATGTAGGATGGAGGATGGACCAGGGTGATGTCAATGTAGGATGGAGGCTGGACCAGGGTGATGTCAATGTAGGATGGAGGCTGGACCAGGGTGATGTCAATG
>LOEQ01002191.1:159473-171899 GCA_001685075.1 Bramus lutescens | reverse complement strand
GGTGACCAGGATGGTGGGAGGACCAGGACATGGGGGGGTAGAAGTAACTCACATGTGACTAACACTTTACAGTTAACTAAGCACATTCGTGTTTTCTTAGGCACTCAAGCATGCAAAACAATCTATGGAATGCCTTCTGGGAGCCAAGCCTTGCCAAAACCTAGGATGGAACTCCTCGTCCAGGTCTTCTTCTCCAGCAAGGACCTGACAGATCACTGGGACATGGGCTCTAAGCAAATCACCACCCCCGCATTATGACACAGAACTGTGATATGACGTCCACCATTGGATCCCTACGTGAGACAGTGGGATGCTGACTGATGGATGCATCTGTGTCCTGTTGTTTAAAGCCATTGCCACAGTGGGCCCAGTGAGACAGACCTGAGCCCACCTGATCTGGAAACCTGCAAAATTCGGTTTAATAGCGGCTTGTAAATTAACCATTTAAAGGTGACTTTGGTAAAGCCCTTAAAAAACAAACATCTGCTGTGACTCAAAAACCATCAGGTAAGAAAGTGAGGTGCAGGGAGGGAAAGGACAGGCTGCAAAATAGAACAAAGACAACTGCCCACTGCCAGCCAAACCGAAAAGGGCACAGGGCCTTGAGCGGCACTTTTGGCTGAGGGAATCCATATCCACACCCCATATGCCAAACTGACCCAAGGAAAAAATATATATATTAACTCTCCTTTTTCATTTTACAAAAAAAATTACAATTTTGTCTTGTTTTGTGATGCTACAGATGGCTAAGCACACACCCCACCCTAACCCACATTCCTAGCATTAGGTGTGGTGTAGTGTGTGTGTGTGTGTGTGTGTGTGTGTGCACGTCTGCCATGTCAAGCATACGGAGGTCAGAGGACAATGCTCAGGGCTCAGTCCTCTGAGGAAGTAAAACCACAGTTGTCGCTCACGGTACAGTGCAAGTATCAGTCTACACGGATGCTAGCCAGCTACCAAAGCAATGCTCGACACCCTAGGATCAGCGATACAGAACAAACAGTCCCCTCCTGCAAAGAGGAAGCCTCAGCGTCTGTCCCCCAGGCCCAGGTTTTCAGTAGTGGAGAGATGGCACGCCACAGTTCCTTGCTATAATGACCCCCAGTGGTGCTGATTCAATTAGAGGCCCGGTTCCCAATGGTTGTTCGGGTACTTATGGGAGAAGACCTAGATGATGAGGTTTCACCCCAGGTTCTGGCAGGGCTCAGCTCCCAGAAGGCATGAGCTTAATGCCCAAGCCCTGACTCCCACAGGACATTGCAGAGAGCTTATAGTGACCGAGGACGCCTGAGCGTAAAGAACCCGAACACTATGTAAGGGTCATCAACTTTACAGAGTTTATTATTATACAGACATCCTTGAGCTCAAAAGCAACCAATAGCCTAATGCTGGTGACCATGTCAGAGGAGCAGCAGGAGGCAACTGAAGTTCAGGTGTCATCCACCAGGAGGCAAATCATTAATAGGTGAATCTCAAATAGACAAGCCACCCCCCATCCCCCAGACCCCGGAATGTCTTTTGCTTCTGCTATGCCTTTACATGCTTGCGGGCTGCCATCTTTCTCCAGTATCTGGCACGGTGTGAGCGGGTGTGTGGAGATCCCCTACTACCTGTAAGGTGGTGTGTTTATCTCATGGATACGTCCTGTTCTACTGGGCATTTTTACATGTGGATTATTATGAAGATGATTTCTTCTTAAGCTGTACTGTCTAACTGATAATAATGTTAGTTTAATAGAATTTGATGATAAAAATAAAACAAGGAAGTGTCACACAGCTAGAACACGTGAGTTTCTATTGAGGACTCATACAGACTGCGGCTTAGGTTAATGATTAAGGAAAACAACTGACTCGCAATAGTTCAGTTAAATTCCTCTCATTGTAATGTTGGGAGATATGTTCACAGGTTTCAGAGGGCATCATAGCTGAAACAAAGCTTTGAAAATAACTTAAGGTTAGACTAAGATGTTTTTGCCAAAGACCTTTGAGGTGAAAAACTCGAGAAGATAATCTAAAGTTTTCAGAAAAGCATATATATATTCGTATGAGAAACTCATTAAGGTCAGGGAATTAGAACAAAGCAGTCCAATTATTATTAACCGGTGTGTCTTTCTTGCTAGGACTGGATGATGACCAAAGGTAGTGATTAATTCCTTATACCCATTTCTGCCCACAATCTCATGACCTAAAAAAAAAAAATATTAATAAGTGGGTATGTATCCTAAAGATTTAAAGTAGAGCTGAATGATTCTTTTTCATATATAAAAGATTAGATTTGTGATTCCTTTAAGATTCCTTATAAGATTACCTTTCAAGATAAGTAATAAAGTGATTGGTCCCTTCTTTGTAACCATAAAACACAGCCAGACAGTAAAAACAATTGCTTGCTTGCCAACACTGTTAATCTATAACAAGGTGCTTGGGTTCTCAGGATACTTCATTTTTCACCTGTATGTAAAATGTTTAATCATGTTACGGGATATGAAAGCATGCTGGATTTCACTTGTATTCATGTAATCTTTCATTTGAAAAACGGAATGTTATTTCTACATTGCTGGAAAGAGTTGCTGGGGTATATAAGCTGGAAGGGAAAGAGTAGACAGAGCTAAAATGAGTTAGAAAACATCAAGAATGAGAGAAGTTAAAATGAGTTAGAAGGAAAACATCAAGAATGAGAGAAGGAAATCAGGAAAATAAAGAATAGAGAATGTAAAAGAAGAATAAAGAAAAGGTCTGAAGGAAACCATCAAGAGAGTGTGTGTCTTTTTCCCTTAACCCCCTCAGATAAAGAAGTCATAGTACCCAACGATTCTGTGGATTACTCTGTGGATTCCTCTTGCGTCCTGTGCTGTTGGAGGCTAGTACCCAGGCAGCAATGCCTTAACTAGCCCCCACTGAAAAACACAAGTGACCTACAGAGAACAATCTCCCAACACACTCACTTCATCTACAAGGAAACCAAGACTCAAAATGTTTAAGCTGAGGCAAAATAACTCCTGGAAAGTAAAGGGGAGTGCTGGGAAAGTATTGCAGAGACAGAGTACCTATCTTGTATTTATGAAGCCTTGGACCCAATCCCCAGGACCGCCATCACCGAGAGAAAAATGGGGGGAGGGGAAAAGAGAGATACAAACTCAGACTTTCCGGCAGCAAGCGCTGAGGTCCTATTACACAAACCTCTTGTAGAGAGATGGAGGGAAAGGGCATGACACTCAGGACAAGATCTCTCTGTTCTTATGAAGGTGCCTGACCCAGCCTCCTCTGAGCAGGAAGCAAGACAGGGGCCAAGGGACCGGGAGAAGTTAGCATGGGTTGCTTCAAAAGTCAAACTGTCCCAGAGAATAGGTTCTTACAGCAGGTAACTGTGGTCCCTGGATGCAAGGTGGGAACAGTTCCATCCAAATGTGGTCTGCATCCTCTCCGAGCCCCTGAAAAGCCTTCATCTTTTTAGGAGAATTTATGTCCAATGGTAATGAAAAACGTTAATATTCAAATCTCTCTCCTAAAATTATTTGCCATAAAATAACTATACATTAAAATTTATCTTTCACTGGGCATGGTGGCATATGCCTTTGTTCCCAGCACGCAGGAGGCAGAGGCAGGTGGCTCTCTGTGAGTTCGAGGCCAGCCTGGTCTACACAATGAGTTCTAGGACAGTCAGGACTATAGAGAGAGAGACCATGTCTCAAAAAACAACAAAAATTATCTTTCTATTAACCTATGCATTTAAATGTCTCAGATAAATAATTGAGAGGGAAACTGCTTTTAAAAAAAAATGGTCCACAGTCCCTTCACCTTGTTAACAAGCACACTGTGCCCAGGAGCTGACATCACCTGACGTCATTGCAGACTACCGCTCCCTACAAAGAGCCCCACATACGTGCAGAACTGCACTGTAGAATTTTTTAAAAAGAATAGAATCACAGCCAAAGGACAACAGTTTTGTTTCTGAAGGGCCAAGCCCACACTGACTCTCACTGGCAAACAATGAACGTTTCCTTGGCTTCGAGGGCATGGGGACATGCTGAGAAGTACACACAGTGGGAGGTTTCTCAGACCATTCTGCAAAGTTTCCCTGTCTCTCTGAGCCTCCCCTGGGGAGGGAGCCCCACCGTGAGAAGCCCCCCTCACTCCTACCACCAAGCTTCTCTTCAAAATGGGAGAGACAAGATGTAATTCACACCACCGGAAATGCCCGAAGATACTCAACTTTAAAAGAACCGTCCACTTTCTATGCCACTTNCATTACTCCAGCTTCCAATGCACACAGCACAGCACCAAGGAAAACCATCCCTTCTAGGAGAGCTGTGCAGTCCACAGCCTATCTATGGCAGCCCTCAGACACAGGGGTCCCCCTCCCATAGATATCATCTCATTAAAACCCACTTCCTGATCCATGTTTAATTTTACCCTGTTTCTGAATTCATGGTTTCCAGCTTGATTCCTGCTGGATCTCAATTAGCAGCCACAGCCAGGTAACAATTTTCTCGTATCATTAAGTAAACAAAAAAAAATGTTATTCCTGTTTAGGGTCTGACAGATACCAGTAAGATTCACCCTGGAAACAACAGGAGGAAGGTTCAGCATCGTATTTCCTGCCTGGGCATCTCTTGCCATTTAGTGCCTTAACTTTAGGCCTGCTTTTAAAGACACTATTGTTTTTCATGGGGGTTGGAGGGGAGCACGGCAGATTAACAAGTGTGTATGTTTACAGGGAAATCACAAAGAAATGCATACATTATTGTTCTGAGCCAATGTCTGTACTTGGCTCTGACCAGCTACATGACTCGTTAATGTTAATCATACCTTCTTCCCTAACTCCCCTCGGCCAGCTGGGAGGTGAGCTTGGAAGCATTCTCCAGCACTGTGGCCAAGGGCCTGAAAACAAGTTACAAATACCAGACAGCAGATTTCAAGGTCTTTCTGGCCCCATGTCATCAGAGGCCAGCTGCTGCCAAGACATGCCCTTGCTGCCTCGTCTCAGAATCACCTCGCGAGGGCTCTCCCATCTCCAGCTGTTCTTAAGGGCAAAGCATCTGGGAAAATTCTGCATTTTTGCCTCAACTGGGCTGCAGTTTGTGCAGCCCCCAAAGGGGGCTGACTACACCCTTGGTTTCAGGCTCCTCTTCCATAGCCAACAATCACACGTGGACTTAACACGTTCAGTTTCAATTTCACCCAACATGGGGCACAATTCTTGAAGGTCCCTTGAAGCACAGTGACATAGGAAGAAGTGTCTAAGGACCCTCCTTGGGTCTAAGAAACCTGGCAAGCTGTATGACACTACCAACCCTAACCATGCTCTTTGTGGAGGATGCCCACATGAGGATTTCCCAAGCAGGGCGCATCAAACTGGATATATAGAAAAGCTGTATACAGAGACCCAGTCCAGTCTAGATTTGACTTCACTCCATAGACAAGCTCATAAATTAACCATTGTCTGATTTTTGAACCCTGGAAGAAGACAGACTCCTGGATTGGGCACTAAGGACCCATCACACAGAGTACAGGAGGTGGCAGGAACATCACTCTGGCCTTGCTTCTCTTTGCTCTAAAGGTCGAAGATGGAACCTGTAGCTACAGCGGGTAGGCATCAGAGCTGGACCAATGTTTGGGATGCTGGTGCCTCACTGTCCGCAGAGGCTGCTCTTTGTCTGGAGAAAGACATTACATCACCTCTGAAGGCTGCTCCCTGCAACCACAACCCAGGGCAATGACCCAGGTAGAGCTCGCTTGTAGTACAACTATCAGGCAAGGTGTACAACAGATCTCCCAATGCCTGTGGTGACTTTCAAGGACAGATGGCTATGCCTCTGCAGCTCACAGTCCCAGCCATTCCTTCCCAAGAGCCTCAATGGGCTCTTCACATCACAGGCCATAAAGGCAGTGAGCAGGCACGCCATCCCTGGAAGGGGCTTTGACACTGACTGAGTTAACATGAAGCCAATGGCACAGTCTGCTGTTCTCAGGCATGCAATTCCCTTAATGGTGGCCCACCCAGCTTTAGCTTTGCATCCCCCTTTCCAGACTATGTTTCCACCTTTAGACACTTGTCTGTGTTTAGAGACGTGTCATAAAATAAGAAAGTGAACCACAACACCATGAAGAGGCAGAATCTACTCGCAGTCTCAGTAAAAGTTGAGTTCCAGGAATCTCCCATGTCAACAAAGGAAGAGAAATCACCAGTGATAGCTCAGAAGGTGAAAATCAATCCGAACTCTGCTTGGAGATGCTCCCATCAGAGAGCAGCCATCTTTTACTATAGCATCAACCATTTTTCTTTTAGACCTAGAATGTTACTTCCCAGACAACAATAACAAAAAAAACTCAAAATGCCAGAGTCCCTAAGTTCAGCAGCTCATAGACACCATTCATTTAAAAATATTTTTCAAAATTGTAAGCATACAGGGGTAAATTCAATTAAGAGAATGCAATATTTGGGATAAATTATATGTTAATAAACTAAGTAATTTCATAAACATACCTATTTGTGTGTAACAAATTTTTTTGTAGTGGGGGCCAAATGGATATTTTGTTCCTAAATTAAAATTACTTCAAATTTAATTAAATTATTTCAATGGGCAATTATTATTTAGCATATTTAAGGTGTTTTAGGCATACTTATGTATATTTAATTGTAATTATGATGCATATATAAATGGCCTCAAAAGACCCCTAGCTAGGAAGATAATTTAGTTGGTAAAGTACTTGCTAGGCAAGTATGGGGACCTAAGTTTGATTCTCTAGAACCTATTTTTTTTTAAGCCAAGTCCAGTGATACACATTTGAAATCCCAGTACTGAGAAGGGAGGGATAGGAGACACCAAGTAAGCCAGTGTGGTCTAATTGGTGAGTTCCAAGCCAATGAAAGAAGCAGTCTCAGAAAATAAGATAGACAGCACCTGAGGAATGACATCCAAAGTTGACTTCTGGCCTCTGCATACCCACGCACACACGTGCACCTGCACACACAATGCACATGTGCAAGGACCCCCATGGATGAAGAGGAAAGCTTCAAGACAGCACAGGAGCGGACCACAGCAACACATGGCTGCAGTGGGCAGCTGCAGTTAAACATGAGAAGAGGTGAGCAATGTGAGCGTATGGCAGCTGTCCCCACTGGAAAACCTTAAGAGCCACTGGCAAAGAAAAGAGATGGACTCCCAAGTTCCTTCCACAGGAGGACAGTGGAAAGCAAGCCTCAAAAGTGACCAGTTCTGCCCTTCAAGGTACACATCCCTAACATGAGTTCTGGAGATTCTTGGACACAGACAACACCCTCCTTAGGTGACAGTGACCCAGAGCACACAGTGACAGTGGGGTGCTCTCTTGCTGTCAGTGTTCTTGGGCGACCCTCAGCAGGCCGGTCACAGCAATGACCCTAAAGGTGTTGCCTAGATACAATCACGCAGGTAGGAGGTATCAGACCGACATCTGAGCCCAGGCTGTCTCCTACCCACTGAAACATTCCCTGTCTAGCTTGAGAGGGTGGAGGAATAACAAAAATAAAGAGGAGACATCTGTTTTTCTCCGGCTATGTCATTCCATACTCTGGAGCTCATCAGAACAAAACAAACAAAGATTCCACGGATATTTGCATTCGATAATAAAAATACAAAATGGGACATATGTGAACTCATAGATTGTTTATCACCCCCACATCTTCAAACACCTAACAGCTTTCTTAAATATCAGAGACAAGAATCTCAAACAATGCCTATGCTATCTAGCTTAATCTATTCAGTATGCAGCTTATGTGCCAATTAATTGCGTTTCTGCTAACTTAACAGCTGCATATGGAGTCCATATGAGGCAGAAGTTTTTGGCCCCTCATTCCAAAGTATAAGAGTAATACATAATAAATAATCCGAATAGTTACTTAACATAAGCAAGGTTGATGTTAATCAAAATGACTGTGCCAAAACTGCCAAGTCGAGCCAAATGGAGTCAAAGTGCTGGGACTTGGCAGCCTGGACGACACAGCGTGCAGGCTTCCTACCAACAGCACCCCAGTTCAGTGTGTAAATGGTGTGCAGGCACTCTCACCACTGGCCTCAGCTAAAGCCTGACCTGTGAGCAGAGCCACAGGGACTCCCGCTGGTCCTCTCTGCACACTGTCGCTGCAAGTGAGGCCGAGGGCATCTCATACCCATGAACTGCTGAGCAGCCAGGAGAAAGGTCGGTCCCCTGGCTTGTAACTTGTGCTTGGAGAATAAGAATCCATCATTAAGAGAGATCGGGTGAGGAAAGAGAACTCTGATAAGCAAAAAGGACTAGAGAGCTTTTCTATGTCCTTTTCAACATACAAGTCCTAAGGTTATGTAATCAAATCTGCAAAGGGCCAATTAAAACATGGTTCCTTCCAGTACTCTGCCCTAAATAGACCAACCAAGGAACAATGAATTAAATATTTGCACAGCCATTCCTGTTCAAAAGAATTCCAACGTTCTATTCTTCCTGCAGCAGGCTAACCTTTTTTTTTTTTAAAGACTAAGAAAGATTTGGCTTCTCTGAAGAAAACTCAGTCTCTCGATTCTTGAATCAAAGTCACAGAAAGAAGGGAGCAAGAGAGGGGAAGTTCCATAGGAAGGACCTTTAAAATTAAAAATGTGTTTTGAAAGGTGCTTAGCAATAATAAATGAGCGGTTGGCTGTCCCCAGCTGAGATGCAATAATCTCACAGTTCAGGGTTTATTTTCTGCTCCCATCTACAAATCAAAAACGCAATGGTGCTCTTTCTGCATGTACTGTAAATATTGAAGCTGTCTCTAGACTTTATTTTGAACTTCGAAAGGGTTAATTTCATCAGGTCTGGTAGCTCGTGCCCATAATTCCGCCACTGGGGAGGCAGGGGCAGAAAGATTGCCATGGGGTTGAGACTAGCCCTGGCTAGTGTTGTTTCAAATTAATGAAAGGTCCCATAGAGTTTCAAATCTTACATATGTTATGACAGACATTTTATTCTCTTAGCATGGTGAAACTGTCTAGAGGTCAGACCACAGTAATTCGGATCATTCCCCAACACACACACACACACACACACACACACATACACACACACAAAGACAGTACACACCTATGTTTAAAAGAATCCAAGAATTTAAATTGGACTTCATATCCAGTAACGATACATATACATATTTAAATTCAATAATCACATATTTCACAAAATACAAGAATTTCCATGTTGCTGTTTTGGGGCCTTCCATTCATTTCTATATATTGATCCTTCTCTTAAGGAAAAATAAGTAAAACACTATTTCAAACTTACATACAGTTATTTCAAACCCTCACAGAATAGCAATTTAAAACAGAAGCATACAGCGAGAATACCAAGAACTATTAAATATTACAGACTCAAGGAAGAAATAAAAATGCCACATACAGTTAGATCATCTAGACAGCTCTTCGTTCAATTCATTCTCTCAAAAGCCAACAGGCGAAGTGAAAGGAACTGGGACAAAAAAAAAACACATATGTTTCCTTAGTATTCCTGCTATGACATTCAAACACTAAAGAGCTGCAGAGCTGTTCTCCTTGAGCGTCATGGGGTGGTGGCTGCCCTTCCTTGGCTGCGCAGGGCGCCAACAATGAAGCAGGTGATCAGGCTATCCCAGCTACAGTATGCTGCCCACAGAAAGTCGTAGTCAAAAACACAGAAAGGAAGACAGGAGCTCTCATCCTGCAGCTCCTCATCACTGGCAATCCCTTCTTCTAAAAGTACACGGTTTTTCAAATGCCCGCAGGAGGTTTATTGAATTTACCTCCTTTCCCCCTCTTTCGGGTTGAGTGAAACCAGTGTTTATGCATAACGTATTGCTCTGTATACCGAAAACACTTATTCTAAATGTTATCCTGAGGGGGAAGACACTGGGAAAACCAAAGAACAAGCTTAAAGGGCAGTGATGTAACAGTTTCCACGTCTAAGCTGAGGGACCTTGGTTTGCTAAGCTCACAGCCTCCGGAAGACTAGCATGAAACTCTGAGGTATTTGCCTGGTTGGCTGGCTAGCTGCTCAGTTTGGTGCATTTGTCCACTGCTCTCGGCATTTGGGCAGGAGTTTCCAGTCTATCACAGCTGAATAGGAAGAATGGGAATGGAAACATCCTTCCTTCAAAGTTCTGCCTATGTTTTTGTATTGCTTTCACAATAGAAAAGCATATAGAAAGTGCCTCAAATGCATCAAACAACAATACTCACTCCCAAGTTGAACCTAACAGTAAGATGGGGAGCGGTGGGAGGGATGACACTCCTAAGCCAGACTTCCAAAGCATTTAAGGTTTACCTCTTGTTAGTCTCAGACACAACTTCAAATTATGTTCCCTTCTGTGCTGAACTATAGCTCCTCAGTGATCATGACCATGGGGTTCACAACTTTTAAGAAGTGGAGACTTTTGCTTCCCATACCCAGTTCTCGACAAGAAATAGAACACAGAGAAGACAAGCATGCAGACACATTCTGCAACCACAGCACCTCAGAGACTGTGACTTAAAGCACGTTTGCCTTTTCAAACTACTTAAACATGGGGTTTCACAAATAAGATTCCCTAGAGATTCAGGGTTCCAGAGGAGACAGCTTCAAGCAACAGCAGTAAATAACCTTGAATAAGGAAGTTATTTCCTTTCGACTCCCTTTTAATCCTTTGCTCTAGTTGAGAAGAAATTCTTCATTTGGTGCCACACTCGTACACCTCCTAACATCCACCGCAACACAGGTAACAAGCTGGTGGCCTAGCCGGCCAGCAGTTCCACCAGCTATCTGGAAGTCAATAAGCCATATTACTGTCGCTGTGTGCCTTTGAGTAGATATGTTTGATTTTTTTTCCCTTTTAAATAGCATATTTCGGGTTTATGCACAGAATTTATTTAAAAGAATAAGTTTGAAATGAACTGATCCTTGTGACTCAAATGTCATCAGCAGACCGGAAGCATCAAGAGGGAGATTGCTCAAGGCACATGCCACATCACTGGCCCCCTTTCTCGACTACCGAATCCAAGCACGAGTTACAGTATCCCACATGACATGCAAGCACCTGAAAGACTCCAGGAAGACACAGCATTTGTCCAAGGCCATGCTACCTGCTTGCAACAATTGCCCCTTGGAACTTACTCTTGGGATCATGGGGGATCAAGGGGGACTGAGCACAGCTTTTACATGGGAACCAGTGGCAATGTTCTTCATGCCTTGAGTCTTGCACACCCAAGCCTTTTCTTCCAGGGATAAGGAAGCCTAGCCAGGAGGAAGAGTGTGCTTAGATATGACAGCAGGTACCTTCTACATCAAGTGGCTATACTGAGCACAAAGCACATCCAATTGATGCTCCAGAGGAGAAGCTAGGCAGTCAGTCACTCAGTCACTGAAATGACTGCTCCAGTCCATCAACGGTCCAGGTGCTGTAGGCCCAAATCCTAGCTGGACATCCCCTGAAAGGACATAGAAATGGAAACTCACAAGTCATTGCTATCACAGGCAGGTTTTCACTTTTATGACTTGAGGAATATATCAAAAACTACAGGAAAAGACATGGCACCAATACGTGGTGCTTACACTACAGGGAGAAGCTGAAACTATAGTTATGCCATCTAGAGAGCTCTCAAATACCCAAGTTTAGCAGATGCTGATAGAGTACTTCAACTCCCCGCCCCTCAGCCCGATACTAGATGTCAGGATGGGTACCAGAGCTGAGCTTCTGCACCCTGACTTCCTTGCCCAAAATTCTAACACAGGCAGTATGGTTATGCAAAGACAATGAGGAATTGCTATAACCAGGGGCGATGGTTCCACTTCACTGTCAAGTTGACTGAACTACCTAGGAAACATAAAGGCCAGCATCCTACTCTCTCTGCATCTTGGCCTATCAAAATGTGTGTTCTAGTCATGTGACCACCTAGCCACAGATACTGTCATGCTTTCCCAGCCAATTGTGAATTGTGAGCCAAAACCAACCCCTCTCCTTTGAGCTGCCTCTTACTGGTAACTGGTCACAGCAATAAGAAGGCAACAAATGTTTTGGGTATTAAAAGTGAGAAATTAACAATAAATAAACAATAGCTATGGATTCATGGCCTGGTCTTCATGATAGGAATTCTGTGCTGTCCCAAGACAGTAAAAAGAGCACTGGGAACATCTGATGGATCTATTTCTCTTTAGTTATCCTGAAAATGCATTTATGTAGACAGAACAGTACAGAGAACAAAAAAATATGTGTTGCACTGTACAATGACTTTAATGGTTCCGAAGAAGGGAGGGGAAGCCATCAAAGGCATGATGGTGTTGAAAAACCAGTGGTAACTGCTAATACGGATAGAAGATTCCAGGTGGTTTACACACGTCTTTCCTCTCATCCTCATGATGAGATAGATTCCAGGTCTTTTTTTTTAAATATTTATTTATTTATTACGTATACAATATTCTGTCTGTGTGTATG
>LOEQ01002191.1:122689-136964 GCA_001685075.1 Bramus lutescens | reverse complement strand
GTCCTCTGGGTGAGCAGCGGCTGTCCTCTGGATGAGCAGCGGCTGTCCTCTGCTACCTTCCGAACCTTCCCAATGCCCCTGCTCTCCCACTACTGCAATAAGCGAACCTGTTTCTTCCCAGTGGGTTTTCCCTCTGACTGATTGAGTTAAAGGCTCTCTCTGCAGTTTAGACCAAAACATCCTAATCAATACAACGTGAACTTTCAAAGTTTCACCTTACAGAGCCAAAAAAGATATCCTCATTATTTAATATTTAGAAGACAACTTTAAGAATCCTTCATGGAAACCGTACAAAGAAAACTATTGTGGATGTTTTGGCATATGTTTTCCATTAATACACAATATTCTGGATCTTATTGTACAGAGAAAAATCTTGTTCATTAAACCTTACATTTGTCAGCATCTAAAAACAGAGCAGAGAAATCCTTCACCAGAATGGGAGCTTTTTCCAGTTCTTTTCTCAGACTGTGATTGTCAATCAAGAGCCTGGCCTCAGTGCCCAGTGCATTCTGGAGTGGTTTCCTTCTCAATCTGTTTCATTCATGGAAGGCAAACTGCTTGCATTTGCCCTTTATTTCCAACCTCATTCCAAGTTCCAGATAGCTCTGAAATGCCCTTTCCCACACCCACAGACCCCTCCTTCCTATCTATCACAAATATTTTCCCAGGTTCAACATAATCCAACTCTTTCTGTAGCCTGCTCCATTTAACTCTGGGCATGCTAACTGTATCCAGGAATTTCCTCTATGAACACTGATTTTTTTTTCTTTACCTTCAAAACCTTTTCTTCTGGGGCTGGAGAGATAGCTAGCTCAGTGATTAAGAGCTCTTGCTACTCTTGCAAAGGACCCAAGTTCAGTTTCCAGCATCCACATAGCAACTGACAAGGGTCTGTGTGGTATTTTGAAAGAAAATGGCCACCAAAAAGAATGGCACTATTAGGAGATGTGGCCTTGTTGGAGTGGGTGTGGCCTTGCTAGAGGAAGTATATCACTGTGGGGGTGGGCTTTGAGGTCTCCTTTGCTCAAGCTTCATGCAGTGTGAAACTGAGACTACTTCCTGTTGCCCGCAAGATACAGGACTCTCAGCTACTTCTCCAACACCATGTCTACCTGCATGCCACCATGCTCCCCATCATGATGATAATAGACTGAACCTCTGAACTTCAAGCAAGTCACCGCAGTTAAATGTTTTCCTTTATAAGAGTTGCTGTTGTCATGGTGTCTCTCTTCAGAGCAATAGAAATCCTAACTAAAACAGTCTGTAACTCAAGTTACAGATTTGACGGCCTTTTCTGGCCTCCCTGGGCACTGCATGCTTGTGGTGCACTTACATACATGCAAACAAAACACACACATAAAGTAAGAATAAACAAAATCTTTGAAAACAGAACTCTACTTCTGTAACACTTGACTTTCCAATGCAACTGTTTTGTGGAATATTTGTTTATGCAAAGATATGTTGCATTTGTTTCGCAAAGATATGTTGCATTTGTTTCACAATGATGTGTTGGTTTTGTTTATGTTGCAAAATATTCATTTAACTATGTAAAGATTTGCTGCTTTTGTTCATGGTGTCGAATATTCATTTAACTATATAAAGATGTGCTGCTTTTGTTTATGGTGTCAAATATTCATTTAACTATGTAAAGATGTGCTGCGTTTGTTTATTTGTGTAAAGGTGTGTTGCTGTTTGACCTTGCCTGCTTAAGGCACCTGATTAGTCTAATAAAAAGATGAATGGCCTGGAGTGAGGGAAAAGGTTTAGGTAAGACTCCTGGGCAGAGAGAGTAAGCAGGAAGAGGAACTTAGGATCTGAGGAGAAAGAAAAGGAGACAATGGGGAGATTCCAGGGGTCAGTCAGACAGGAAGGTAGGACATATGGAATGAAAGAAAGGGAAAAAGCCCCAAGACAAAATGTAGATGGACAGACACAGGTTGCATTAATTTAAAAGAGCTAGTGGGACAAGCCTAAGCTAAGGTTATAACTAATAATAGGTCTCTGTGTCTTTAGTTGGGCGCTGGTTGGCAGTCCAAAGAAAGCTACAACTACACAACTGTAATCACTGACCACTGACCTTGGTGTCTAGAAACAGGAATGGGTATTAGCAAACACATCACATGTCTGTTCGGGTCTTATTATTCACAATCAATTGACTCAACAGCCAATATTTACTGAGCACACAGTCCATGGGGACATGTGTGTCCGGCCTGTTGTAGTGATGCAGCCTGTAACCCCGTACTCAGTGGAGGCAGGAGGATTGTGAATTGGAGGCAAGCCTGAGTCATCTAGTCAGACTGTCTCTTCAACCACCACCATCCCCACACAGATAAAACATACCCAGGATTTCCGATTGAGCTGGTAACTGGAAGAAATAAAAGTAAACATGTAGGTCAGAATGGATCAAGTGCAGCATGCAAGATATACGTGGTTAATGAGCAAGATAGAGTTATACTAGAAACATCTCTTCCACTCTGCTTTTCTTCCTCCTCCTTCCACTCCTTTTTTTTTCCTCCTGTAGTAGAAATTACTGAATATAGCCACCAAGAACAAAAATCACATTAATCAAGACTGTCTTAGACTGAGTTGTTTATTTGAATGAGGTCAAGCCTGAAAGAATTAATTTTAATTTTTACACTTACCCACTAGGTAGTAACTGCTGTGGAAAACCCTCCAGTGGTTCATCAGGTTGTTATAGAAAATGTCCATAATCCCCAGAAATTCCCGTCCTCAGGTCATCTCAAAGAACTGAGGATAAGAAACCAAACAAAGACAACATCAGTATTGACCACTGGCCATTTATCAAAGGGTAGAAATAACCAACAGGACATCAACAGCTAAATGAAATGTTATATATTACTATATAACTAAATTATATGTCATAACCATTTATATGCAACTGTGATGGTTGGTTTTAATGTCAACTTACCACAACTTACCACCCGAGAAGAGGGACCATCAGATGACAGATTGGCCATCAGATTGGCCTATGAGCATATCGATGGGGCATTTTCTTGATTGCCAATTAATGTAGGAGAGCCCAGCCATCATGGTCATTACCATCCTTGGATAGGTAGGTCTGTGCTCTGAAGAATGGTAGATGGGCATGAGCCTGGAAGGAAGACAGGAGGCAGCATTCGTGGTCTCTGATTCAGAAGCCTCGGCTTCTATTGATGATGTAAGCCTGGAAGGAAGCCAGGAAGCAGCATTTTGGTCTCTGATTCAGTTCTTGCCTCAGCTTCTATTGATGATGGGCTGAAACTTGTAAACTATAATAAACCCTTTCTGACCCTGAGTTACTTTTATCACAATGGTTAGCATAGCAACAAAAAGCAAACTAGGATATCAACTATATTTTATATTAAGTATATAATATTTCTACCTTAAAAAGGAATAAAATTCTGACAGCTTTTAAAAAAATACTTAGTATGTATGTATGCATGTGTACATGCATTTTCTCTGTGTGTGTGTGTGCATGTGTGTGCATGTGAGTGTGTGTATGTGTGTGTGTTGCCTTGTGTGCGTGTGTGCGTGTGCATGTGAGTGTGTGTGCACATGTGTGCATGTGAGTGTGTGTGCATGTGTGTGTTTTGCCTGTGTGTGCATGTGTGTGTACAAGCAAGTGCACATGCAATGTGGCACAAAAGTGAGGGTCAGAGAACAAACCTTGGGGAATTGGTTCTCTCCTTTGTTGAGGTTTTCCTGGTGTCTCTGCTGTTCCTCATTCTCTAGGCCAGCAAGCTTCCAGAAGCATCTTCTCTGCTCCCACCTTGCCTGAGGAGTGCTGACTGAGACCACAGCTATCAGCCACCTCCTCTAGACTTCTGTGAGTTCCAGGAACTGAACACAGGGCATCAGGCTTCCATGGCAAGCACTTCTATCCATTTCATTAGCCATTTTGAGCCATCTCACTGGTGTGAAATTCTGATAGCTGTCACAACATGGATGAATTATGAAATGCTAATACTCTGCTGAAACAATTCAGGCATGAAACAATACATGCTGTGTGATTCACTGTAAGAGGTGCTGAGTATAGTATTATACTATAGAATACATAGAATTGAGGGGTTAACAGAGACCGAGGAAAACAAAAGGGGCCATTGATGTTTAATAAGCAGAGTTTCTGTTTGTAATCATGAAGAAGTTCTGGAAATGGTTAGAGGAAATGCTTGCAAGGCTCTGCCACTGTGGAACTGTCCTTTTAAATTGGTTGAAATTGTAACTATGATATTGTGCATAATTTACTATAGAAGCAAAATCAACTAACTAGTGACAAACAGGTACAGTTCAAGACAGAAATAAGCTTCTCTTGGAGTTGAAATGTGATAAAAAAAAATTTGATGTACATGATACACATTCTACAGTTGAGTTTTGTGTGTCCTCACTTTCAGAAATCAAGCAGAATTGAAAATTAAGAGGGTAAAACATTTATTCAAGCATTCTTTTATACAGGGAGCTGTGCCTCTACTAAACTATCAATTGCTAATAGCTCCTTAGACCCCAAAGGAAGGCTGGTGAGAACAGAAGCATTCTTGGGAAGAAAGAACTAGGAGGCCCCTGAATAGGAGCCCCAGAAACTGAGTCCTTTAGGAGGTGTCATTCAGATAGCCCCTTTCTGACCCCTCTGCTCTATCAGAGGGCACTGAGTACCCTACAGGTGAGCTGGAAAGGGATGGTAAGACCACCTTGCTTATGCTGTTCTCCTTGCAGGGATTCAGGTCTTCTCCAGCAGACTGCAAGAACCAGGCTGTGTCTGACACTGCCTTACCAGTATCTTGCATATGCTCATGTACAATATTATTTACATTATATAATATATTATATTAGAATAAAGAAACATAAACTACCAAATGAATTAAAAACTTTCATAGAAATGTCAGTGGAGGGTCTTGTGGAATATTCCTTTATAATGCATGAATATAGGTCGCTATGATTAGTTTAATAAGAAAGCTGACTAGCCAATAGCTGAGCAGAATAAACTTAGGCAGGAAAGTCAAACTGAGAATGCTGGGAAGAAGAAGAGAGAATGAGAGGAGTCACCAAGAGACACAGAAGGAGCAGGACATGCGGGAGAACAGGTAAATCCATGATGCGGCAATATATAGATTAATAGAAATGGATTGAATTAAGTTGTAAGAGCCAGTTAGTAATAAGCTGGAGATATGGACCAAGCATTTATAATTTATTTTAAATCTCTTATGACTATTTGGGAATAACTGCCGGGACACAGAAAAACTCCACTGATAGCAGGAAGTAGTTTAGAAAACAACATCCAAATTCCCAAAATATTGTTTATAAATATTTGTTTTCATTCAAAGGGGGTTGGTTACAAATTATTATTAATCATAGTCTATCTCTTTCTAAAAGAAGAAAATGAGATATGATATAGAAATGAAAAAAATTATATTATTGAAACTAAATCCTTAATCTATAAAACAACTGTTAATCTCAAAATATTTTACATTGGTATGGATTTTAGTTTATTGATATAAATTTAACATTGATTTTACTACACTATATGTATATTTCTACTCTTATTTAAAGTATTATTTGTATAGCTCATTTAGCAATATAATATATAATTAAGAAATACACATCAATAGTCAAACTTAAGGTCATATTAGTTAGGTTTTCTAGATATACAGAGGTACATTTCAGATGGATATATATCTTCAAACACTTCAAAGACCTAAAGAATATGGTATTTAAATGTTTTAATAACTTAAAAGTCTTTCAATGTGAGACATGTCTGCTCCTGACAGACTAATTTACTACTGAGAGGATGATGGGCAGCAAAGACACTCCATGTGGAGTTTCTTTTCTTCTTGGCAAAAAACTGTCCTTGCCTCAACTGCTGATCCTACTGCCACTATCCTGCCATTGTGCCCAAGGGCAATGAGAACGAACCACAAGGCTTGCTCCTGCTCCAACCACCCAAGAAAGAGAGCATGCAATCCCCTCCTCAGTTTTATCTGGTCATGTATCCAGAGAAAACCAGGTCATAGGGCTAGTTACCCCAGTGTTATTGGCTAAACAGATTGAGCTCCTACAACATTTCCCCCCTTTTTTTCTAATTAAGAAGGTTCTAATCCTGGCATAAAAGTATATACAATAAGAACTATCAAGTATTATCCAGAAGAAAGAAAAGATCATACCATAAACAAAAATGAAGCTACAACCAACAAGAACAACATCAAGTAAGAAACACATTCTAAATGTCCGGACCATAGGTAAGTAGAAGATTATAGAGATTACTCTAATAGCTGTCCTATCTGAAGAGTCTAAGTCTTATACCTAAGGTGTCCTTAGCTAAGGTATGAAAGGATTGTAACTATAATTATCTAGTCTTCAGCTCCTTCAAAGACCTGAGAAGGAAAGGAATATTACCTGAGTAAACAGGAAGTGCAAGTAAGCAACTTCCAAAAAATGCAAGAAATGTGTCAGGGTCCAGCCTAGATGGAATTCGCTCATTCCAGGGTAAGAGCAAGAGGACTAGAATTATTAAGCAAAAGGAACAGAGATATGAGAAAATTGAAAAAAATGGAAAAAATAAAAACACAGAACAGCCCTAGGAGGGAATTTCAGTGGATACTGAATTCACCGTGTTTATTTTCCACATGCATATGTACTTCACTCCAGATGGGGGGGAGGTAACAGACTTCATTAACATGACATAAGGAATAAACCAAGTATCCTGCAGGCAGCCACTCCCTGGAACCTCCTGCCAATCTCCTTGAAGGAGCAGGAATAGATTTGAATTCTCTGACCTTTGGACAGGTGGGATGGTTCAACTTTCATAAAAAGACACAGGCTAACAGATTGGATGAAAAACAGAATCCATTCTTCTTCTGCATACAAGAAACACACCTCAACCTCAAAGACAGACATTGCCTCAGAGTAAAGGGTTGGNAAAACAGAATCCATTCTTCTTCTGCATACAAGAAACACACCTCAACCTCAAAGACAGACATTGCCTCAGAGTAAAGGGTTGGGGGGAAAAATTCCAATCAAATGGATCTAAGAAACAAGCTGGTATAGCTACTTTAATATCTAACAAAATAGACTTCAAACTAGAATCAATCAAAGGAGACAAAGAAGGACATTCATATTAGTCATGGGAAAAATCCATCAAGAGGAAATCTCTATACTGATATCTATGCCCCAATTACAAGGTCACCCTCATATGTAAAAGAAACACTTCTAAAGCTTAAATCACACATTAAACCCCAAACCCTAATAGTGGGAGACTTCAACACTCCATTCTCACACTGGACAAGTCTATCAGACAGAAAATTAACAGAAAAATAAGGGAACAAACAGATGCTACAACTCAAATGGACTTAACAGACATCTATAGAACATTCCATCAAAACATAAAAGAATATATGTTCTCAGCACCTCATGGAAACCTTCTCAAAAACTGACCACATACTAGGTAACAAAGCAAACCTCCACAGATACAAAAAATGGAATAACCCCATGTATCTTATTGGATCACCATGGCTTAAAATTAGAATTCAACAACAACACTAATTCCAGAAAGCCCACAAACTCCTGGAAATTAAACAATGCTCACCTGAATTATCAATGGGTCAAGGAATAAATAAAGGAAGAAATCAATGTCTTCCTAAAATTCAATGAAAATGACCACATAACATACCCAAATTTATGGGACAAAATGAAAGCAGTGTTAAGAAGAAAATTCACAGCACTAAATGCTTACATGAAGAAGCTGGAAAAATACTGAACTAGTGAGTTAGCAGAACACCTGAAAACTCTACAACAAGAAGAAGCAAACTCACCCAGGAGTGATGGAGGAGGGTCATCTGTCTATGTGTTACTTCTTTATGTCATGTTAATGAAGCCTGTTACCTCCCCCTTCCCCACCTGGAGTGAAGTACATAGGCATGTAGAAAATAAACACGGTGAATTCAGTATCCACTGAATTTCTCTCCTAGGGAAATAATCAAATTGAGAGCTGAAATCAACAAAATAGAAACAAAGAAAACAATTCAAAGAATCAATGAGACAAAGAGTTGATTCATTCAAGAAAATCAACAAAATAGATAAATCTATATCCAAACTAACCAAAAGGCAGAGAGAGAATATCCAAATTAATAAAATCAGAAAAGAAAAGGGGGACATAACAAGAGACACAGAGGAAATCCAGAGAATCATTAGGTCAGATTTTGAAAACTTGTACTCCACAAAATTGGAAAATGTAAAGGGAATGGACAATTTTCTGGATAAATATCACTTACCAAAATTAAATCAAAACCAGATAAGCACATTAAATGGATCTATAATTCCCAAAGAAATAGAAACAGTTATCAAAAGTCTCCTAACCAAAAAAAGCCCAGGGCCAGATAGTTTCAGTACAGAACTCTACAAAATTTTCAAAGAAGTAGTACCAATACTTCTCAAATTGTTCCACACAATAGAAACAGAAGGAACATTGCTAAACTCTTTTTATGAGACTACCATTACCCTGATACCCAAATGACACAAAGACATTACTAAGAAAGAAAATTGCAGACCAATCTCACTCATGAACATTGATGCAAAAATATTCAATAAAATACTGACAAACCAAATACAAGAACACAGCAGAAAAATTTTCCACCATGATCAAGTCAGCTTCATCCCGGAGATGCAGGGATGGTTCAACATATGAAAATCTGTCANAAATAATCAAATTGAGAGCTGAAATCAACAAAATAGAAACAAAGAAAACAATTCAAAGAATCAATGAGACAAAGAGTTGATTCATTCAAGAAAATCAACAAAATAGATAAATCTATATCCAAACTAACCAAAAGGCAGAGAGAGAATATCCAAATTAATAAAATCAGAAAAGAAAAGGGGGACATAACAAGAGACACAGAGGAAATCCAGAGAATCATTAGGTCAGATTTTGAAAACTTGTACTCCACAAAATTGGAAAATGTAAAGGGAATGGACAATTTTCTGGATAAATATCACTTACCAAAATTAAATCAAAACCAGATAAGCACATTAAATGGATCTATAATTCCCAAAGAAATAGAAACAGTTATCAAAAGTCTCCTAACCAAAAAAAGCCCAGGGCCAGATAGTTTCAGTACAGAACTCTACAAAATTTTCAAAGAAGTAGTACCAATACTTCTCAAATTGTTCCACACAATAGAAACAGAAGGAACATTGCTAAACTCTTTTTATGAGACTACCATTACCCTGATACCCAAATGACACAAAGACATTACTAAGAAAGAAAATTGCAGACCAATCTCACTCATGAACATTGATGCAAAAATATTCAATAAAATACTGACAAACCAAATACAAGAACACAGCAGAAAAATTTTCCACCATGATCAAGTCAGCTTCATCCCGGAGATGCAGGGATGGTTCAACATATGAAAATCTGTCAGTGTAATCCACCATATAAACTGAAAAAAAACCACATGATTATTTCATTAGATGCTGAAAAGACTTTGACAAAATACAATATCCCTTCATGATAAAGGTCTTAGAGAGAGCAGGGATTCAAGGAACATACCTAAACACAATAAAGGCAATGTACAGCAAGCCAACAGCCAACATTAAACTAAATGGAGAGAAACTCACAGTAATCCCATTGAAATCAGGGACAAGACAAGGTTGTCCACTCTCTCCATATCTATTCAGTATAGTACTTGAGGTTCTAGTTAGATCAATGAGACAATAAAGGGAGATCAAGGGGATACAAATGGAAAAGAAGTCAAACTTTCACTATTTGCTGATGATATGATAGTTTACATAGGAAACCCCAAAAATTCTACTAAGGAACTTCTATAACTCATAAACACTTTCAGTAATGTTGCAGGATACAAAATTAACTCAAAAAATCAGTAGCCCTCCTTTACACAGGTGATAAAGGAGCTGAGAAAGAAATCAGAGAAACATCATCCTTCACAATAGCCACAAGTAGCATAAACTATCTCAGAGTAACTTTAGACAAACAAGTGGAAGACCTGTATTACAAGAACTTAAAATCTCTGAAGGAAGAAATTGAAGAAGATACCAAAAAAAAAAAAAAGAAAGAAAAGTCTCCCTTGCTCTTGGGTAGGTAGAATTAACATAGTAAAAATGGCTGTCTTAACAAAAACAATCGACCGATTCAATGCAATTCCCATCAGAATTCCAGCAAAATTCTTCACAGACCTCGAAAAAACACTACTCAACTTCATATGAAAAAGCAAATTACTCAAGATAGCCAAAACAATCCTGTTTACTAAAGGGACTTCTGGAGGCATCACAATCCCTAACTTCAAACTCTACTACAAAGCAATAGTACTGAAAACAGCCTGGTATTGGCACAAAAACAGACAGGAGGATCAATGGAACCAAATCGAAGACCCAGATATCAATCCACACACCTACAAACATCTGATTTTTGACAAAGAAGCAAAAAATGTTAAATGGAATAAAGAAAGCGTATTCAACATATGGTGCTGGTATAACTGGTTATAAACATATAGAAGAATGAAAATAGATCCATATCTATCACCATGCACAAAACTCAAATAGATCAAAGACCTCAACATAAAGCAAGCCACTCTGAACCTCATAGAAGAGAAGGTGGAAAGTACACTTGAATGCATTGGCACAAGAGACCACTTCCTAAATAGAACCCCAGTATCACAGATACTGAGAGAAAAAATTAACAAATGGGACCTCCTGAAACTGAAAAGCTTCTGTAAAGCAAAGGACACGGTCAACAAGACAAAATGGCAGCCTACAGAGTGGGAAAAGTTCTTAACCAACCGTACATCGGACAGAGGACTGATCTCCAAATATACAAAAAACTCAAGAAATTGGTTATCAGAAGAAAAAAATCCATTTTTTTTAAAATGGGGTATAGACCTAAACAGAAAACTCTCAACAGAGGAATCTAAAATGGCTGAAAGACATCTAAAGAAATGCTCAGCGTCCTTAGTCATCAGAGAAATGCAAATCAAAACAACTCTGAGATTCCATCTTATACCAGTAAAAAATAGCTGGAGAGGATGTGGGGTGAAGGGTACACTTCTCTATTGCTGGTGGGAATGCAAGATGGTACAACCCTTTTGAATGTCAGTGTGGTGATTTCTCAGAAAATTAGAAAACTACCTACTTCACGACCCAGCAATACCACTTTTGGGTATATACCCAAAGGATGTTCAACTGTGCCACAAGGACATGTGCTCAACTATGTTCGTAGCAGCACTGTTTGTCATAGCCATAACCTGGAAACAACCTAAATACCCCTCGACTGAAGAATGGATAAGGAAAATGTGGTACATTTACACAATGGAGTACTACACAACAGAAAAAAAATGACATCTTGAATTTTGCAGGCAAATGGCTGGATCTAGAAAACATCATATTGAGTGAGGTAACCCAGATCCAGAAAAACAAATATCATGTGTACTCACTCATAAGTGGGTTTTAGACATAAAGCAAAGAAAACCAGCCTACAATTCACAACCCCAGAGAACCAAGACAATAATAAGGACCTGAGAGAGATATACATGTATCTAATTTACATGGGAAATAGAAAAAGACAAGTTCTCCTGAGTAAATTGGGAGCATGGGGATCATAGGAGAGGGTAGGAGGGGAGGGGAAAGGAAGGAAGGAGAGTGGAGAAAAATATATCTCAATAAAAACAATTAAAAAAGAATAAGAACAATTCCAATGAGCCAGGTGATGGTGGTGGTGTACACCTTTAATCCCAGCACTTGGGAGGCAGAGGCAAGCAGATCTGTGAGTTTGAGGCCAGCCTGGTCTACAAAGTCAGTTTCAGGACGGCCAGGTCTACTCAGAGAAACCCTGTCTCAAAAGGAAAAATCAAGTGATACACATAATTTTATACATATTTACTTGTTTATTTTTTAGATGCAGAGTCTCATGTGACTTGCCTTATTAACCAGGGGTGGTCTTGAACTCCTGACCCTCCTGCCTTTCAAGAAAGAGGATCACAGGTGCATACCACCACACCCAGCTCACACATAACTTTGGAAAATTACTTCTCAGAGCATGAAGTAGCACTAAGTCTAAGTTTGCCTCTCCTTACCTACAGGAGGGACATATTTTGTACTGAATCTGTGACTTTGTCCTGGATCCCAGATGCACCACATTTGCTGGATCCCCAGTAAGCACAGCTGATAGCATGAATGGCAAGGCAAAAAATAGCTTGCAGAACTTTTCATTTTTTACAAGTGTGGAGAGCATATTAAACCAGCTGCTGATTAAGAATGTGCATGTTTTGACTTGCATATGAGTCAAATTATCATACATAAATCCAACATCTTCACACCACTAGCATAACAGCACTAAGTAATATTCAGCATTTCTTTCAAATCCATCAATTCCAGAGTGACATGCTTAAGTTACTGGGTATAAAATACAAAGTAATTTATAATCAAAAACTTACTTTTGTTTTCATTTCAATTCAATTACCATTAAACTTCTATAAAAAAAAGTTTAAAGGCATAAGATTGTTAAAAAAAAACTTGAATTTTATGTTCAGATTTACTCCATAAATACTTAATATTACCTAGGGAAACTAAAGCTTGAGGTAGAGACTAAGAATTATCGTTCCTTAGTTTGGTTAAGTAATCCTAAGGCAAACAGTGTATGTTGAACCCAGTACCTTCCTCTGTTACACAACCCCAGAAATGATCATGCTCCTGACTTCCAGCTTCTCTAATGCTACCTTCTTGCCTGCATCTCAGCTCTAACTGGTCCATCACCACCTCCTTCTCTCTGACAGCATCTGGGTGGAGCAGAGTCTCTGTGAACTGGAGAAACACTCTGTAGAATGTGACACCAATGGACCATGCCACCATTTGGGGAGGAGGAATACATCCAAAGCGCATACCTGGAACAGGATCTAACCAGGTTGGAGCCAAGACAATTAAAAAGGAGTCCAATTTCTCCTACTGAAAGACATCATGTCCCTTCCCTTAACTCCTCAGAACTCAGCAGGTCCCAGAATACCTCCCTGGGATCAAGAATGTAGCCCACGGGGACCAGCCTCTCCTTGCACCCTGCTACCAATATAACTCTGACACTTTAAATCTGGTAGACTATAAACACCAGGAACTTTGGATCCTGGGTCTTCGCAGAACTGCTGGCGTTGAGCCTCGGAAATCTTTATAGCACCTTTCCAACTTTGTGTGGTAGCAAGAACTTTCTAGGACAATTGATATAAACAGATTTGCAGGCCCTTTCTCTGCGTATTTCTATTTATGTATCTGCTTGGGATCCAGGAATCTGAATCTTTAACAAGTGCCAATATGCTGCTCTTCAGTGGAGAACTCTGGGAAATCTTAAGCCTATGTAATCTTCAGAGTGCCCCCCCCAAGTCTCCTGGTGGAGGGAGTTGCCCTTCATGTATCCAAGTATGATGGATTACTGAGATAAGGAAGGCTTTGTCTACAGTAATGAGAAAGCATTTTCCACAGCAGTCTATGTACATCCAAGGACTGTGGTTGTTGTTGGGATCATATACCTTTAGCCACAAGCACCAGATAATATGCTCACCCAGGGTGGGCCACTTCTCGGTACACAAGACTGAGCAGCCAGAGGGCCTGAGATCCGTGACCGTGGAGGGGGAGGGGGAGGGGGAGTGACCAAAGGTGGAGGCAAGAGGTAGGGAGAAGAGCCGAGCTGGAGTCTAGAAAACCAATGCATATGTATTTCAATCCACAGCTGCTTTGGCTATTGATATTAATCAGACAGAGAAGGTGGGAGAGGCAGAGAGAAAATGTAAACAGCTGGGAAAATTCAATCCTGTGTTAAATAAGAACTTTCAGATATTCCAGACTGAATATGCTAGTTGAATTATTCATTTTCTCGACTTCCAATTTTATTTTTAGTCGTACTATGTGAGCAAATTTGAGTTTGGGAGACACAGCTAGATGCTGAGATGAGCGCCTGTGTGATGAGTTGCTGCGCGAAGTCGGGGTGCCTCATTTATTGCCGCGCGAAGTCGGGGTGCCTCATTTATGAGGACAGAAGTGGGAACCTTTTCTACCCTGCCAGGTTTCCTGTTGAGTTCCTATTCATTAAAGATGGATGACTGCCTTAGTTAGAGTTTCGATTGCTGAGATGAAACACTGTAGCCAAAGCAACTTGTGGAGGAAATAGTTTAGGTACCTTACTCCTCCACAACGCTGTTCATCAATGAAGGACATCAAGACAGAACTCAAGCAGAGAAGGAACCTGGAGGCAGGAGCTGATGCAGAGACCACGGAGGGGAGCTACTTACTG
>LOEQ01002191.1:92485-117729 GCA_001685075.1 Bramus lutescens | reverse complement strand
TGGTAGTTGCTAGTGAAGGGAGAACCATTGTTTTTGGAGGATATGATCACTGATAGGAACCCCATGCTTCAGTGGATGGCCTGACACCATACGCACATGGAGGCTCTAACTGGAATTAGTAAGTTATCAGAAAAAAAAGAAAAAAAGACAGAAAGACATGAAGTTGAAAGGGTTGTGTAGGGGAGTTGTAATGGGAAATGTGAGTTAGATAGAATCTTATTTCATTATTTATATCTATGCAATTCTCAAGAATAAAGAAAAAATTTAACTCAGCAGAAGTCAACCAGGGGGGCCCCTTTAAGGCAGGTAGTAGATGATTCCCAATAGAGTTCCATCTCCTCAGGGGATGCTTCCAAGCAAAAGAACAAATAGCAACAAAAGGTGACACCATCAAAAACTGGGGGCTTACAAACATCCAGCAGAAACCAACCGAGAGAGCATCCTTAAGGCAGCCAGACTGATAGCCCCAACAAGAATCAGGAGCAGAGCATGCATCTCCTCCCAAAAGAGAGGCAGGTAGAGAAGACAATGTCAGATCCAGTGGTCAACACCCGGTGGAGACCAACAGCTGGAGCTGAGCGTTTTTTCCCATGGCTGAAATTCTGGCTTTCTTTCCCACAGAAAGCCCTTCATATCATGAGATAAACAATAATGAAGTTGGTTGGAAACAGTTCACCTTCTAGCTGTTCTCAAGGACACAGAGTTTTGTTTTGCTTTTCCTTGGGTTGTTCTGTTCTCTTGCCTTCCTGCCACAGAGTCAGGGGAGTCAGCTCATTCCCGAGATAAGGGGCCTTAGAGGACACTTGGAGACAAACAGGCTTGCGTGTGAAATGGGCAAGTGGACAGCCGTATTCTCAGGGCTAGCTCCTCAGCAGGTTCAAGCAGCATTTGGCAATTTACCAACACAGTGAACATTACCACAGGGTCTCTCCTTGGCTGGCCTCAAAATCGTGATCCCTCTACCACAGGGGAGTTCCATCACACCAAGTTGACTATAAAAATGAAAGCATCTGTGTAAAGCAATTACAAGCTAAATATTAGAACAAGAAGAGGTTTCCAATAAAATATTAAAGTCGATGCACATTCTGTACAAACAGCTCGTGCAAATAGACATGAGCATCAGTAATGTACTGGTCGATGGAACATCTGTGGAAATATCGTTCACCAGAAGAGAACCTTCAGCCTGTCAACTCACATTCATAAGAATATTGAATATTTATAGTAATCAAATAAGTAGCACAAAAATGTGTGACCATCCAAGGCTGGTGGCACATTCAGCTTGTGGTTGTGATTGTATTTTATTAACACTGTTACTAAAGACTAGTTTTTAAGAGGCTCAGTAAAGAGGATCCCTTTTGCCCCAATAATGCAAATTCAGAGAAGAACTTAGATCTGTACTAAACCCTTTCCTGCAGAAAAGCCTCCACTCAACTGGCGATCCAGCCTCGAATACTTACAGACTATCTTTAAGGAGTACAAACCATCCCACAGAATAAACGACTCACAGGGATAAACCAACATAGCATTACACATCAGCATCTCTATGTTGAAGTAATATAAACACTTTTGCAGAAACACTGGACGTGTCATGGTTAAATTTGAAAAGAATTTTGGCACAGTCAGAAATAATTCTTAATAATGTTTCAAAGGCGGTTGGCTGTTGTTTTCATATTCCTACAGAGTGGGATCTCTCTGTAACCCTGACCTTGGTCAGTATATTATTTTGTGCAACAAAGGAGAATTTAGCTTTCTAATCATACCATGTGGGCAGGTCCTGGAGACCGCTGACCAGGGAACATGAAGAACCCAGATTAAAGGCAGAGCACAGACAGATAAACAGGACTGAAGGTTGGAGGAGATTACTGAAGACGAAGAAAACCTCCTTTAAGATAAAATAGATAACAATTATTATTTTAGACAAATGCAAAACGAAAGCTTTCTGCAGAAAAAAAAAACTGAGGGCTTTTTGAAAAATGGTATTTCTACAAATCCTAGCACGGAATGAGTGAGACCACTCATGAGAAAAGTCAGTAAAACTCAGGTGAGGAAAAGCAGGGGACTGTGGTCTGGACTAGACTGCCAGACTTTCTGCGTGAGTTCAGTCTTTTATTAAAGGTCTCATTCATTTCTTTAATCCAGTGGCTCAGCCAGAATATGCCACACACTAAGCAAGAGGTGAGGGAATCCCTTAGCCAAAATAAATAAGCAAAGCATGCTGTCAGAGAGCATATCATAGTGCAAACTCCACAGCAAAGTGATAATAATATACATTATCGTTTAAATCCAAATGGACTAAATACTAAAGGTTAGTTTTGAGACCAGTGAGAGTGAATGCCAGAGAATCTCAGAGACAGAAAAACTGACATTCTTTTTCTTTTCTTTTTTCTTTTTTTCTTGGTTTTTTTTGAGACTGGGTTTCTCTGTGTAACATTCCTGGCTGTCCTGGAAGTCACTCTGTTAGACCAGGCTGGCCTCGAACTCACTGAGATCCACCTGCCTCTGCCTCCCAAGTCCTGGGATTTAGGGCCTGCACCACCACTGCCCAGCAAAACTGATATTCTTAATTAAAATTTAAAGGTAAAGAAATTATAGCGCTGTGATAGTCATTGTTACCGGTTTCTTAGTTCAGAAGGAACTGGGAACTGAATTATTTGACCTTTTTCTTTAGTGGCTCACTGAATATATAATAGGTTTTATTCTATATGGTTAACTTATGTATAATATACTTTTGTTCCATTGTGTGAATTTCTTCATGAATATAATTAACACATTCTGTTAGCTTTATAAAGATATATTTATTATTTTTATAAAGACCTAAGTTATGATGGATATTCAGGCTCGGAAAACTTTTCACCTACTTAGTCTAGACTCCAGGGCTTAAGATTTACCCCTGTTTGTGTATTCTAACCATTGCTACGACATTGGTGTAGGCATTTCTACATCATGCAATCTCTAGTTAGTTCATGCTGCATGCTAATTTCTGTCTTTGAAGCTGAGGGAAGAAAGCCAGACAAAGTTTCTGATTTTATGGCTTTTTTTTTTAACATGGTGTGAATTTAAATTCTGTTTTAGTTGTCCTAATTGACAATCTCCATAGCAACATAGAAGAATGGTCACTTCAAAAGATTTTTTTTTTTTTGAGACAGGGTTTCTCTGTGTAGCCTTTACTATCCTGGAACTCACTCTATAGACCAGGCTGGCCTCGAACTCAGAGATTCTCTGCCTCTACCTCCCCAGTGCTGGAATTAAAGGCATGCATTGCCACTTCCAGGCATTATTTTTTTTTATCATTTTTAATTTTGTGTGTGTGTGTGTGTGTGTGTGTGTGTAATACAGGTGCCCACAGAAGCCAGAGGTGTCAGATGCCCCAGAATCAAAGTTATAGCCATCATGAGCCTCCAGGTGTTGTTTCTGGAAACCAAACTGCAAAAGTGATATGTGCTCTTAACTCCTGAACCACCCTTCCAGTCGCAGAATTGATCACTTTACTGTATTGTATGCTCGCTAACATTTGGTATTATCTTTGCTTGCTTTTATAAAGAGGGGAAAATGTTAATAGGCCATTGGACAATTCTAGGTTGAACTGTCTCCACAGAAAGACAGACTGAAGTCTTAATCTCGCTACTAGAGAATGGGAGCTGCTCTGGAAAAGGGTTTGTGTGAATGTAGATAAGACAAGAGGTCATTAGAGCGGGTCCTACCCACCATGACTGTTATCCTTACAAAAAACAGAGAGCCAGTAAAACATGGAGGTATGTATCTGTAATCTCAACTCCGGGGAGGATGAAGCAGGAGCATGGAAGACAGAGTGAGGTCCTGTCTCAAAAAAAAGGAACAAAACAAAATTAAAAAAAAAAAACGAGAAATTTGGAACTTAGCCGTCAAGCTTGTTTAGAACGTACACCGCCACTGTAGATTTGATCCCCACACTGACCTGGAGAGGAAGGGAGAGAAGAGCGGAAGGAGGGAGGCTGAATGGGTCTAGGCACAGAGCCACGCATACAAGGAGAACATCTAGGGAGGGTGGAGGCCGAGGGCAGAGGTGCAGCTGGAAGCCAAGCAACACTGATTCCAATGAGTACCAGAGGTTAAGGGAGAGACCAGAGAAGATTCTCCACAGCCAGCCCTGTTGATGCCTTCAGCTTACACTTCTGGCTTCCAGCACTGTGAGAAATTAATCCCCGTTGGTTAAGTCACACAGTTGGTGGCACCGTGTATTAATAACCTTACCAAGCTAACTCTTGGGCTCCCCTGGAAATAGAGGCAGAGTAAAGAAAAGACATGGGTGCTAACTGATCTCTGTTCGACCCTTGTGCTCAGAACATCAATCTAGCTCCCAGAAGTATCACACTGTGGATTTGGGTTACTTCTCTGTATTGCATTAGACACATGACCAAGTGAAACAAAGACTTTCAATGAACAATGAACCATATACTGTCAGATTTGGGTAATGAATTGCTTCTCCAGAAGCATATAGACTAGGGATGTGCCTTAGTCCTACATAAGCAGAACTTTGGGTTCAATACCTATCCAGCACCATCAACAAACAAACAAACAAAAATAACTAAAAGATGAATGTAAATTTTTGTTTAAAATAAAAATACATGAATCTTCAATATTACAATAATAATAAACACTATAAAGTTCCTACTATGGTTTGATTATGTTTACCAAAGCCCACATGTTAGGAGCTGAGTACTTCAGGCCACAGTTCTGAGATGAAACCTTGAAGTGACAATTAGTGACATTATCAGAAGAGTTATTCCTACTGGCCCCCTTCCCCTTCTCTCTCTAGGGCAGTGGTTCTCGACCTTCCTAATGACCAAGACCCTTTAATACAGTTCCACATGTTGTGGGGACCCCCAACCATGCAATTATTTTCGTTGCTACTTCATAACTGTAATCTTACTACTGTTATGAATAGTAACGTAGATATCTGATATGTAGGATATGCGACCCCTGTGAATATGTCATTCGACCCCCCCCAAGGGGTCATGACCCACAGGTTAAGGTGTGGTCTCTTGTCTGTCTGATTTCCACCACGAGATGATGCTATGAGAAAACCCTCATCAGATGGACGTTTCAGCCTTGAACTCTCCAGCCTCTAGACTTGTAAGCCATCAATCCGTTCCTTACAAATCACTCAGCCTCTGAGATTCTGTCATAAAATGGATTCAGAGTTCCCCTAAGTCTAGAAATACAGATTACTCTTTTTAATTCTCTGATTTGCTTTTATAATACATCATCTACATATTTTGATGCCTATTATTTTATCATCTCTTCATATCAATTTTGTAACAAGACTTTCTATATAATGACAAAAAAGTGAATTTTCAACAGATAGCTTTGTATTTAGTTCAAAAAGTGAATTCTCGGGCTGGAGAGATGGCTCAGAGGTTAAGAGCACTGGCTGCTCTTCCAGGGGTCCTGAGTTCAATTCCCAGCAACCATATGGTGGCTCACAACCATCTGTAATGAGATATGATGCCCTCTTCTGGCCTGCAAGTATACACACAAGCAGAACACTGTATATGTAATAACTAAATCTTTTAAAAAATGAATTCTCATCTCTTCTAGAATTGCTAGTCAAAATTTGTGTCTTATTGATGAACTGCATAAAGCATATAATCACACATAGATGCACCGTAAGAGAATTGTGTCTAAATAAAGATCTATTCTCAGTGATATGCATAAAATACATTTGCATTTTTAATTATATATAATGTATCATCAAGCATATTCCTGACAGGAAAGGATGTCTGTCTAGATGAGAACCTTGTCCTTCACTTAGAGAGCTTTCCCACAGAACAACTTCAGGCTCTGTTAAGCTTTATTTTGGTTGTGTCCCTCCATGCTAGGGTGTGTAGGACATAGTCTTATCTTCTTCCTTCAGCATGATACTAGTGGTTGGCTCCAGGAGCAGGAAGCATCCGGAAGCCATCCTAGACTGGCTTCACCAGAAACCATCTAAGTATATAAGGAGTGACCATGTCTCCTATAACTATGTCCCATTAAACCAAATCCTAATGTCCCAGGAGACTGCAACATGGCAGATGATCAAAGTGGAAAGACGCAATGACCAGTTACAATCTAGGTAGTTTACTTCTGGGAACTCTATAAAACTCTGTAACTGATAATGGGCTACACGGGGCCTCGGCAGGAGGCTGTACAAGGGGACTGGCAATGAGAAAGGCATGAAGCCCAGATCTCATTAGCTTCCTATTAAATATGTCCCTCACAAAGCTCAGGGAATGGTCTCGGTGACTTTGCCACTAGTAAATTCTACATATGTTAAACTAACACATTAATTTTTGACCATTTAGTCATTGGCAGCAGGGAATAAAGTCTAGTTGAGTCCTATGGGGCAAGCAGGGTGTGGTGTGTAAGCCAGAGAAGGAGTAGTGAGAGAAGACTACAGAGCATAGGAAAGAGGAAGTGTGCATGGCATTAATGGGGTCTGGGTGCAGAAAAGCAATCCTTTTAAAATAAAGGCTAGCTTATTAAACAGAGGCCATGAGCTGCTATCAGCAAACTTGACGAGAGTTAGAGACATTACCTTGCACCTTATTATCACATGTGCCTTAGATTAAATGCTTTTCCTTTATGTCTTTATACGTGGAGAATCCATAAAGGTTTGGTATTAGCCACAGTGGTGATATTAGTCCGTGGGCCTGCAGGATTCTGCTTGATTTGTCTTATTTAGTCCAAGCAAAGCCACCAGTGTTAAGGGAAGGCAAATGCATAGCCATAGGATAGTTTTCTCTGTAACAAAGGGGAACTCCTAATTAGTAATTAAAGGTTGACAATGTAGCATCTATCTGACTCTTTCATCATTGTATGGTTTTCTAGAGCCAGTTGGGGAAGGTGTGGTTAGTCTGGGCCCTCCTGGATAACCCAAGATATTCTCTGCATACCACAGTCCTTAATCATCTCTTAAATTCCCCCTTGACCACAGAAGGGAAAATCTTCACAGGTTGGGGGGGCACTAAAATGTGAGCATTAATCTTTGTGATTCCAACTATATTCCCTACTGTAGGACATAACCAGAGTAAGCCACCTCTACCCAGCCCCTCCTTCCTCTACTACACGGGGTAGTTTAAAAAATGTCCCCATTCCTAACTCCCTAATGCATGAAGTTTTCCAATGTGATAGTTTAAGTGTGAGGGGCATGGGAAAGGCTTTTCTCATGATAATAATGACGATAAACAAATGGTGAGCATTGGTGGGACCTCTCCTAAAAGGATCTCTTGTTGATACTATGTCTGAGTGAGTCGCCTGAGCATACAGCCAAGAGATGAATAACCGTGCTGTGATTATGTTTGTCTTGGCCTGAATTCACTGCTGATTGTACAATGAAGCCAAGGGGCATCAAAGCCCACTTCCAGACTTCTAGGCAGTCCATTTCCCTTCATTGCTCCTTTGCTGTGTTGGTGATATCCTGATTTTATCCAAATATTTGTGATTTGGGTGGAGGCCACAGTTTACCAGTGAGCCCAAAAGTCTTTTCACCTGCACGCTATTATTCAACTTTGAGACTAACACAGCCACTTTGAACTTTATATATCAAAGAAAAATCATTCTTTTTTAGATTCACTTCAAAAGCAGCCCAGCATACATGGAGGAAGATGTCACAGCTGTAAATGAAATAGAGACCCAGGGGAACTCTTTTGGCAGCTATCCCTACTGACTAGGGAGGCCGATTTTAGAAAATTATTGTTTTTCATATAGGTGTTGGCTTCTACTAACAGCCTTTCATCCTTTGCCATTGGAATTATTTAGATTCACAACACTAATCTCAAACGTGTTTCTTGTTTTCCTCATTGTTCCAGTCCCGCCATCAGGGCAGTGTGCTGTTTATTACAGGGATAATTCAATAGATGAAGGAGCGAACCGAGGACACGATGCTGTCTTGGCTATCTTTGTCAACATGGCTTTGTCAACACGGAGCAGGGTGGTGCATGTCTGGGTTCTTAGCACTTGGGAGGCTGAAGCAGAAGGAAACAGGGTTTGATGCCAGCCTGCGTTGCGCACCGAGGCCTTTTACATGCCCTTCTTTACTGTACTGGGCACGGTCCTTTCTGTAACATCTCCACACCCTTGACACATCCCTTCGTGTTTCTATCCTTCGATCCTTCGGTTCTCTCACCTAGAAAACATAAGTGATAATGCTTCTCTTATAAGTTTATTGCCAGAATTTGAGATAAGGTCTGTAAAGTCCATGATAGACTGAAGCAGGCAGTGAGTGTCTCTCAGCAGGAATAATTAACTGGTGTTTTGCTCTTTGGGGATTTCACGACCAACCATCCGTAAACCACATGTGGCTTTTCTCCCTGAAAATCAGCTCCAGGATTTGAAAGTAAGAAGATTTTTCCCATGAACTCCTTGCTTACTCCTGGCTCACTTCCCACCCCCAGTCTTGTGTGTGTTTATAAAAATGCAAACAGCTTAATATGAAGTCGTGTATTAAGTTAGTAGGGAGGTAGAGGGGCAGCCACAAGTTAGATACATTAAAAAGCTAAACACAGGAGAGATTTGGATCCTCCAGTTTGCAGTTACTTGCCAAGTTGCTGAACTCGAAAGATGTAAGCATTTTAATTTACTGCCCTGAATGGAGAAACAGAACAACCTGTTGTGTGGTTTTATAATTTTTAATTTTTTGGCATAACTCTTAAATCATGCCTGTGTGTGATTTAACACCAATATTAATTTTCACACAACAGCTTTTTCTGACATCTCAAAATATTTGCTGTCACTGGCTCACCTGGGATTGTCAGATCAGTCACGTCTCCCTTCAGTTCCTTGCCTTGGCCCCAGGAGGGAAGCGCTAATGGAATTGTGGCAGGCTGATGAGCTATCAGCCACTGCAGGACTCTGAATCTTGGAGATTAAAGGAGAAGAGGCAAGGTTAGAGGCACGAAAGAAGGTTGGGATGTAAATATGAAGGGATGCTGGAAGTGCACTGGTGGAAATCTGAACAGGGGGACCTTGGGTTATCCCTGAGAAAAGCATGGCATCATAAATCCAGACCAAATTAAAGGAACAGGATCTTTAAATTAAAGATTATGCATGTTATGAACAGCCAGTGCATACAAAATTTTAAAGAGAGATAACGGTATTAAGTATTCCTGAAGTTTATTGATGAGGAAATGAAATATAAGGGCTGTGTCTCCGCTTCTCCCCACCATGTTAGGAAGGATGGATAAGGTCTGGTCGCATGGATATCTTCTTTGCTAATGGGACTGTCACTGGGACAAGGTTCCAATACCATGAAAGCTGCCATTTAAAATGTGTAAATCAATGCATTGCATTACATTCCGTGTGCTAGTCTGCTTCTTGTTGTGATAATAAAATACAATTAACTTGTAAATAGAAATGTGAATTTTGGTTCATGGTTCCAATTGATGAGTCCCCACTCTCCTGGATTCTGAAGATCACATCATGGTGGGACCATGTGTTGGAGAAAGCTACTTACCCTGTAAGCAAGAAAGCAAAGAGAAAGATGAGCTGGGTCGCCTTGATCTCGTCCAGGGGCGTTCCCCCAGTGATTCAGCATCTCCACAAACTTCCGATTAATATAGTTCCCAAACCTCCTGGCTGCTTCATCCTCCGCACTAAGCTTTTAGAACTCTGGGAGGAAAAGGCTGATCCACACCATGAGGTTTCGGTGGGCAGCCATCACAATTTTAAGGCATTTTCATCAGCTACAAGAGAAAACCTATAGTTTTTAACAATGACCTTCCCCACCCCCACCTCATATCTTCCTATTCTTCCCACACCCCAAGAAATGCCTGTTCTACTTCCTGGTTATAGACGTCCTTTTGTAGACATTTCATTGAAATGGATTCATGCAACCTGTCATCTTCTGAGCTGGCCCGCTTCACTTATCATGTTTCCAAACTTCACCCACAGAAAGTGCATCAATACATCACCTTGTACTGATAAGGTACAAATATGCACAATGCGTATTTTATTGATGCAAGTTCTAAAGTGGCACAGAGGTAGACATTGAAATGTGAAAAATCTTAATCTGTGATACTTCAAGGGTGCTCCCATGGACATGATTACATATCCTCTGCGCCAAAAACAGTTCTAATAAAATCGCCTATGATTGCGTGGAGAAAAAAAGCTTGCCCATGAGCAATATCTTGGTTTTCATATCACATAAAATTAAAGAATAAAAGAATGTGCCTGAAGTCTGTGTGCCTGTGGCCATTACACTAAGCATATGTGAGAAGAGATGGAGGGCTAGAGCAGCTGTCTTGTTGGCTACAAGCAATGAACAAGTGGAAGCCAACAAGACAGCCAGCAGGCGGATTAGGAGCCTTCCCTGTGATGCTGAGAATCTGCCAATCAACCTATGACCGCCCATTGCCAATGACAAGGTGGTAGCTATAATCTTTTCACTGAAAATGAGCGTTTGTAACTAATAATAAATAACATTATATGTGAGTGTCTAGATGCTGGATCCTAACGTATGGAAAAAATTCTATCATCCAGAAATAACTACAAAGTGAAAATAGAAAACAGAAATGCAACTCAAAGCATTGTTTATCAACATGAAAGGGGAAATTAAGACTAAAAGGAATGGAGTAAATGAGGCTGAAGCAGGATGCAAGCTGGCTTGTCTGTGTTAGTAGAGCTAACCTGAACTAGTTTTTGCATATAATCAAAGTAATTGATACCATGCCATTATGATTGGTCTATTTTTTGTTTTGTAATCCTGCTTTTAATTACTAAATTGCTGTTTCCTGCTTCTTTAATGTAGGCTGTCATATGTAGTTTTTCCCCAAAATATATGTGTGAAATTAGATTTTTACTTCTCTGCATACATCATTCACACCACATACACTGAGCGAGTAGTTCCTTTTGTTTGTTTTAAAGATTTTGTTTCAGTCTGATGTCGATATCACGTCTTGGTAATTTTTCTCAAATTCCTGATGAATTCAAAATTCATCCTCATACCGAAAAAGCATGCTCAGAATTGCTCAATGTCTGTTGCATGAGTTGGTTTCGCCACGCAAGTCACATCATTATCTGTCCTCAATGAGCACAAGTAATGACAGCAGGGTTCTGAGCATCATGACTCAGCCACACTGGCAAGGTTTCAAGGTCATCGTCCACTGGGGCACGTCACACCATCCTGTACAACAATGCTCCCACACCAAAATACCGTTAGAGATGCTTATAAAACTGAGTTTCCTTCTCAGTGGATTTTTTTCTCTTTATACTCACATATACATTCTAAATCTAGGTTCCACACATCAGGGAAAACATGAAGTATTTATTTGCCTTTCTTAGTCTGGCTTATTTCCCTTAATTTAATGATTTCTAGTTGCATCCATTTTCCTGGAAATGTCACGATTTCATTTTCTCTTCATGAATGTATAAAACTACATTTTATGTTGTTTAATATTTTCTTTATCGGGTCATCTGTTGATATACATCCAGGCTGGTTGATATACATCCCTGACTATTATGAATAATGCAGTAATAAACAAGGATATATGCAAGCATCACTGTGGTATACTAAATTACCATCCTGTGGGTGTATACCCAGGAATGTTATATAAGTTCTATTTCCAGATTTTTTTTAAAGGAACCACCATACTGGTTTCCTTTTTTTATATGGAAAAATAAGATTCCAGTGTACTTCTATATCCCAGTGTACTTATACATTCATCAACATATAGACATTTAAGTTGTTTCCACTTTGCTGGGGGATGCCCTTCTGTATGCTGTGAATGCATTTTCGTGACAATGGTTAATAAAGAAGCTGCTTTGGCCTACAGCAGAATAGAGTATAGCAATTTGGGAAAGCCAAACTGAATACAGGGAGAAAGAAGGCAGAGTCAGGGAAACACCAGCAGCCACCAGAGAAGCAAGATGGGAGGTAACAAGCCACACGACTCTTGGTAAGAGATAAGATACAAATGGGTTAATTTAAGTTGCAAGAGCTAGTTAACAATAAGCCTGAGCTAATAGTTCAAACAGTATATAATTAATATTAAGCCTTTGAGTGTTTATTTTAAAAGCAGCTGTGGGACCAGGCAGGATGAGATTTCCAGTTACAAATGACACCCAATGTATGGAATAGATCCACATAAGATCTAAAAAAGTTTTAGAAGGGTTCTAAATGCACAAAAAAGAAGTCATACTGGACTCCCAGTCTCTCAAGCCAGCCATGGTACAGAGAGTCTCCCAACAGCTGCCTGCAAGATAGAGCCAGCCACCAGCCACCATGAGCTAAGTGACGTGGTAGGTTTCCTGGGTACAGACATGCTCATAAGCTGCACATTGTATGGTAGATTTAGGTTTTACTCATACAGACAAAAAATAAGTTTGTGGGCTGGCTGCATGCTACCTGGTAACAACATTGGTGGGGGTAGTAAGCATGATGCTCACTGCTACCTCCACCATTGCTGAAAAGTCAAGTGGGGCAGAACCATCAGTCAATGTAGCCACTATGGTCCTAGCCACACCCACTTATGCAGATTGGCAATAAAGACAGATTCAAACAAAAATAATTGGTCATGCTATGTTTAATATATGTTCATAGGCTTAAAAATGGGTATAGACAGTTATAGAAAGAAAAGTAGTTTTTAAAAATTAAACAAAGTTTTTAAAGATATAGTAAAAATAAAAAATAATAAGAAACAGAAAGATAAAAATTTACAGAGAGTCTGGATTATTCATGCTGTTATACAAGCTGTATAAACTAGACATACAGGACCCATAGGAAAAATGATTGCTAAACTTGCCAACACAAGGTGGGACAGTCCTTCAGGGTCCCTGCTTTATGAAAGAGTCTGCCAGACATTTTGCAGTATACAAAAAAAGTGACTGACATTTTTTACCAAAATAAGCAGGAGAGTCTTTCAATTGCTCTGCTTCATAGAAAAGTCTGCCAGATACTATGGGCCTGTAGGCCAAAGATGGATGCCCCAATGTTACAGAAGAACTTTGGGTGACTATCCCAGCAGCCAGATGTCTCTGTCATTTCTAGAGTTTTGGAAGTTCCTTACAATACACTTCCCAGTTACTTAGGTAATATATCCTTCTGGACTCTTTGATGGAGTTAAAGACTAGATAGTTAAAATTACAGCTTTCCTTGGTTATTATAAAAGATAAATTAAATATGAAAATTTAGACTCACAAAGGTAGGATAGATACTAGAGTATTTTCTTTAATTTTGCTAAATACAAATATACTAAATATTACAACTATAATTCTTGCTTGATAACTATTTATTATGTGTAATTTTACAATGTTAAAGTTAAAACCTTCCTTTTTAATTAGACAGAAAAGAGGAGATGATGTGTGACACCCTTCTATATGCTGTGAATGTTTTATTACTATTGGTTAATAAAGAAACTACTTTGGCCTATGGCAGGGCAAAATATAGCTAGATGAGAAAGCCAAACTAAATAAAGAAGATGGAGTTGAGGGCGATTCAAGCAGCTGCCAGAGAAGTAAGATGTGCAGTAACAAGCCACAAGCCTCTTGGTAAAATATAAACTAATAGAAATTGGTTAATTTAACTTGTAAGAGCTCATTAATAATGAGCCTGAGCTAATAGGCCAAACAGTATATAATTAATATTAAGCCTCTGAGTGGCTATTTTAAAAGCGGTTGTGGAACCAGGCAGGATGAGAAACCTCCAGTTATATCACTATCACAAGTATTATGGATAAATACTCACGTAGATGTTTTGTGTGGGCACATGTTCCCATTTTTCTTGTCTACATACCCAGCACAGGAACTTCTGAACCATGGTAACTGTGTATTTAACTGCTAAACTGCCAGGCTTTCCCCAGAGAGCCTCTCCTGCAGCATGGGAGGTTCTCCACATCCTCGCCTGTCATGTGCCCTCCTCTTCTGGGTTTACATAGCTTCCTTTGCATGACAACATAGGGGAGAGACAAACACTTAAGGGGCAAAGGGACTCACTGCTATTAGTGTTCTAAGAAACACTCAACTCCTACTTTATGGTTCTGCTATAAACATAAGATGATTTTCTTTTCAAGGATATACTAGAACAATTTGAAAGGGAAACCCAATATTGAGTGTGACGTGTGTGTGTCTTATANCACACACACACACACACATATACACAGTTTCTACATTGTCACATAATCCGAAGTGCACCTGTATGTACCTCATGGTTCTCTGAACGCATTCTCAAGTCACTTGCTTGTGATAAGCCACTTGGAGTAACGTTCCCATAGCACCTCTGCTTTCTCTCACTAAATATACAACCAAGTTTTTGTATTCTTATTGGATGAGTACCTGTCTTGCCTGGTAGCCTCAGGCACTGGGGCAGAATGACCATGGCCGTCTCCCACTGTGACTCCTGCAGTTAACACGTGTATGTACCAGGTGGATTTGCTGAATGAAGCAGCGAGAAGGATTTTCGTGACTTTTTTTTGCTTATGACGTCTTTCAGCAAATGCATATAAATTAGGCATCACTGACGTGTGTGTGCTTAGGATGAAAGTCCATGCTGTAGCCCAGCTCTCTCACACACTTGAGAGCTGGCTTGTTTTCCCAGCACATTCCTCTGAGTTGGCTAAAGCTCAAGTCTTTGTCTGGAAACAGTTCCTAGTCCTCCCTAACATGGGCCAGAGAGCAGCTACGGGGAACTCTGATCCAGCCACACTCTTTCTCTTCAAAGCAAAGCCCTGTTTTCCTGTTGTGTGTAGCCTGCCCTCCCACCTAAGAAGGCTCAATTGTCTTTCCGTTCCTTTAGTGAGCTGGGAGCCACCTGTCCAATTGAGATCAGAGCTGTGGATGTCAAAGTGTCTCATTTTATATAGATGTGCAGCTGTCAGCGCAGGCTCAAAGGCTTGGCTTTAATGAAAATAAGCCATTCTCATCGATATGACTGCAGAATTTATATGAATACAGATACCTGGATCAAATGATTGGCATTTCTATTCTCCAGCTCCTGCTGTCTTAACAGTGATCTGCCCTGCCATCCATGCATCTTTTCCCACATCAAAAGCTCGCCTCGGCTCTCCAGTCCTGCCCCTTCTGCTACAGGTCCTTTGCCAGTGACCTCACAGCAGGTTCTCGTGATCCAACCTCAGGATGTTTTAAATCCATACAACATTTTTAAACTAAGGACCAGTATTTACAAATCAAAAGATTTCACATAACAATTTGGATGAGGCTTGGGGATGTAGCTCAGTTGGTAGAGTACTTGCCTAGCATTCATTAAGCTCTGGTTTTGATCCTCAGCCTTGCATAACCTGGGCATGTGGTCTATATCTGTAATCCAAGCACTAGGAGAGTAGAGGCAAGAGGAGCAGAAATTCAAGTCATTCTTGGTTACATAATGAATTCAGGGCCAGCCTGGGCTACTCTGTCTCAATATATAAAACAAAAGGAACAATTCCTAATTTTCTTTCATTACCTGTAGCGCCTGCACTACAGGACGGTACGCAAGCCGGGAACTAGTCTGGAGATTTAAAAACACACGCACACAGACAGAGACACGGGGACACAGGTCCTCTTTGAAACAAGAATGCCAACTTTATTGTGCTCCAGGGAAGACTATATAGAGATCCTTAACTGATAGCCACGCCCCAGCTCCTGGGACCTCCAGCTGTCAAAGCCACCAGAATTCATTCCCCTGCCGTCAGGAGCCCATGAGGGTCTCGTGCTCAGAGCAGCTGCAGGCACAGGAAAACAAGTTGCTTCACTCCAGCAGGCAAAGGGTCTGAGGCAGGCAGAGAACGTCAAGGGGCCAGATGTCTGAAGCCCCTAACAATTAGCCACTCTAATTAGTATCCCTAAAGGCAATCATCACAGCATAGCCACAGAGATGATCCCCAACAACCCTTATTGTCTAGTGTGCACATCCTTGTCGAATGTCCTCCCCTTGAATTGGACTTCGTTGGCTCACCTTTGCCCCCCGAGACAGGGTTTCTCTGTGTACCTGTTTGTTCTGGAACTCGTTCTGTACACTAGGCTGGCCTCAAACTCAGAGATCCTCCTGTCTCTGCCTCTGCCTCCTGAGTGCTGGGATAAAAGGTGTGCACCACCACCTTCTGCCTCCTGAGTGCCGGGATCAAAGGTGTGAACCACCACCTTCTGGCCATCGTGGATCACGTTTTCTTTTTAACTTCGGATTTACTCTTTGTGTCTTTCACATCATGCATCTCGATCCCATTCATCTCCCCATCCCTTCATATCTGGCTTCTGCCCTTGCAACTTCCCCACAAAATAAAATAAAATTTAAAAGAGAAGAAAAACAAGAGAGAAAAGAAAGAATAACCTGGTCATGGAAGCTGCAGTGTGACACAGGGAGTCACATAGTAAACCCTTTCGTCCATGTATCTTAACTTGCAAGTGTTCATTGCAAAGAGTCATTGGTTTGGTTTGAGGCCTCTGGTTTCTGCTACAGTATCAATACTGGGCCAACAGTAAGACCCCACTTAGATATCCTGATGTTGCCCTGTATCATGGAGGTCCTTCAGCTTTGGATCTAGCAGACCAGCCCTTCCATGTGCTCCAGCAGATCATAGATGGAGTGGGTGCTGGAGTAGGCAAAGCCATAGTCCTGGTTCTGGTCCTGGGTGGTTGCAGGATTGGTCAGTCTGCCAGCTTTCCCCAATCCTCACCACCAGGGTGAGCTGGTTCACCCCACCTAGTTCACCCAATGCGGTAATGAGCAAGGGGAGGGACTGGTTCTCCCGCTTTCATGCCAAGGGCCAGCTCTACTATGCTGCTCAGGAGAGGTACAGGGGCCACTCTCCCAGGTGCTGCAGCTGGTGATGGGCAGGGATGGCTCTCAGGCGTTCATGACCTCAGGGACAGCTCTTCCACTGTCACAGGTGAGGTGGGGCGTGTCTCTCCCTGGCCCACACCACCATGAGACAGGTGAGGGCTGGAGCCAGATCTTCCATACTCACGTTTTCAGGGCTGGCTAACCCACACCCCCTCCCCTTACCCTGTCAACAGGGTCAGCTCTACTGTGCTGCCCTGGTGAGGTGCAGGCTTGGCTTCCAGAGTGCTGGTAAGGGGGAAGGTCAGCTTCCTCGTCCGCCACAGGGCATCTTTCCCTCACCCAAGCCACCACATGGCACATGGGAGGTCAGGACCAGCTCATCTATAACCCCACCCATATACACACACACATACACACCACCACCACCACCACCACCAACAACAACAACAACGGGGTCAACTCTATTGTGCTGCTCAGGAGAGGCAGCTGGTAAGGGGCAGGATCAGTTCTCCCCAGTGTTAGAGCCAGGGAGGGCCAGGGTCAACTCTGTTCAGCCTTATCCTCTCAGCCTTTGGTTTTACTAGGAATAAAAGACATCAACAAAGACCATGGCTGCATTGGGGCCACAAACCCAGAACTAGACAGCAAGCATATGGTCCTTAGAAAGAAGAAAGCATGCCATCTAGTTCTAGTTTGAATGGTAAATGTTCCCCAACAAGATGATATGTTTGAACACTTGGTCCCTAGCCAGGGGTGCTGTTTTGAAAGATCATGGAAGCTTCTTTAGGAAATGGAGTCTCACTCACAACAGGAAGTGAACCACTGAGGTGATTCCCTATGGCTGCCACAAAGACCTGTGATTGAAGTTGCAAATGGCCCTATCCTGATAAGACCACAGACACCTGGATTGGGGCCTTTTCACAGACTCAGACAAGAGGACCCAATGCCAGGATCGCTGACCCACAGAAACCGTAAAAATAATCCGTTTGTCATTTTAACCCAGTAAATTGGAGGCAATTTTTTTACACAGCAGTAGATAATCAATACAGTAACCATTTGTCACCCTTTCTCTACACTGTGAAATGTTTTTCCATCCATTCAATATCCTCACAAGGACCCAGCATCATCCCTCAACCCACCTCTGGGCTGCAGGGATTGCCTCTGGATTCCTCTCTCCTCCTTCACTCGATGTTCTTAATGCTCAAACCCTCATGATGTAACAACCAGACAGAGCAATGGATTCCTAATTCATCTGCCTTCCATCACACTCACCTCCAGTTTATCTCTTCCCACCAGACACGCTTCCTCAGTGCTGTCCAAGATAACATCCCCACTTTTGGCCTGGCTTCTAAAACCCTCTGGGACCCAGTTAGCCTTACTTTCCAGCTGTACCTCTTGGCCTGCTCCGGGAACCTTAAACTCCTCCCTAAGGCTACCATGTGCCAAACTATCATTTCCTGTGCATCCTATGCCTCGCCTCCAATAAAATGTCCTCCTCTTCCTACACTGCTTGGTAACAAGTAACTTATCTTTCTGAAGCCACCTGTCCTGTGACTCCATGAACAAATCAAGTCCTAGGTCATTGACCACTGCTTCCTGGCGGCTGGCAGGTGGCTCATCCACTTGGTCGCTTTGGCTGCCATTCTGCTATCATCCAGCAGGATCCTTCTGGAGGAAAAGCTACAGAGAGAGCTCCTCAGTGCCTCTGCCACTCAGCTTTGCGTGTGTGTGTGTGCTGAGGGGTGGGGTACAAACAACATCAAAAGATCATGCATGCCATCATAGCCCTTAAAGTCACTCTCTAACAGCTCTCTCCACTGTCCCTTTTCTACACATCCTTCAGACTGCAGCTTCAATGACACTCTTTAAAAGGCTGTGTCCAGCCCTGAGACTGCCATGGTACCTCTTTTGGTAAGACAGGATAATCATTGTCATTTTATATCAGTCTAGCAACTGGATTACATTCTAGCTCATTTTACTCCTACAATTACTCGGTCTTGCTTATCTCTAGTTTACACATGGAGAAACTGAGGCATTGGAGCCCAGGCAGTATAATTTGGGATCTGTGAACCTGATCAATTTCTTTAATACTTTCTGGTTACTCCCTCACACACATACACAGATGATGTAGGAGGGTCATCTGTCTATGTGTTTTCATTGGTTAATAANGTGCGGGAGCTGGGCCGGACGAAAAGCAGGCCTTCTCCCCAATTACTACACACAGACACACACATACACACATGTGCACGCACGCACACACATGCTATTAGTCAGAATTTTATTAAAGGCTCAAGTTGTGTTCCTGAGAGAAACCAGGTATGCACTTGGGTCCTTGGACACAGAATGCAACCCTGAGCCTCTCGTCTCGAACAGCCAGACAAGTTTGCCATCCTTTGTGATAAGATCAGATGTCTGAGCTCAGTAGTGCTGAAGCTTCAGGCTGCTTGCAACCGCTTCAGTAAGCAGCACAGCTGAGCTCCATATCTGGACCTGAGTGCCCACACTGGCTACTGGGTGGGACTCAGCAATGACATTGAAAATGCATCAAGTTCTTTTGACAAGAGCCCAGTTGGTCTACTGAGCCTCCTAAAGAGTGCCACGCACTCCCCATCACCAGACCAGACTTATAACTATGAGTCAAGCTTTGCTCGAAGGTTCCAGGCCAGAGAGGATACTCCATAGGGGCAGGGCTCTGCATTCTGGTACCAAGGGGAGCTTGCAGTGACACAGTTGGCTAATGGCATGTTTGTGGAGTGAACTTGATAAAGGAGACTTAGGTAATCTATCTGTTGCCACAAAGCTGTAAGTCACAATCTCCATGGAAGGCTCCCTGAGCTATGTAGCATGAATTCTAATTGTTCTTAATAATGAAAACTCAGAGTCAGGTATTAGGGGGTGAAAGCTGAAGATCAGAGAAGCAGAGCAGCCAGCCACTACCAATGCTCAGCCACTACCAATGCTCAGTCTGAAGGAGCAATCCTGTCTCCATGAATGCTCAGACTGACTGCTATCTCTATGAATCTGAAAGACCCCCACCAGAACCGGTGCTTGAGAAGTCTGTACTTCAGGGCAGATAGAAAATTATAAACTGTAGCTTAGGCCAAACAGGATACCTGTGGTTTTGCCCCTAGTCATGACCCGGTATCTGAGCCAAGAGAGGAAGGAACATCCGGTCCCCAGGGCTATCTATCGAAACTTGCAACTTGCTGATGCCTGCTTTATCTAGATCTGTGGTTTTTCGGGGAATTTGGGGCGGGTATGACCCAAGGCCCATGAAGAGGGAACCAATAGAAATGCTGTTACTATGCTTGCCAGTTATGTAACCCTTGCACCCTATAAAAGTTGTTTGGAAAGATTGCTCAGTGTGCCCCAGTCTGCTTAGCTGGGTCACCCACGAGCGCTTGTGTGAACAATAAAGCCTCTTGCTGATTGCATCCACTGGCCTGGCTTATTGAGTCTGGGGGAACACTCTCTCAAAGATTCCAGATTGAGGGTCTTTCAAAACCTCAGACTGCATGCTCCTACTGAATCCTCAGACTGCATATGAGCTCCTGGCCCCTCCTGCCTTATATTCCTCTCTCCACCCAACCATATCATTCCTGTCTCCTCCTCCCTAGTGCTGGGATTAAAGGTGTGAGCCACCACTGCCTGGCTCTGTTTCTCTTTGAGACTGGATCAGTCTAGTATAGCCCAGGGTAGCCTTGAACTCACAGAGATCTGTCTGCCTCTGCCTCCTGAATTCTGGGATTAAAGGTGTGTGCCACCACTGCCAGGCCTCTATGGCTAACTAGTGGCTTAACTCTACACTCTGATCTCCAGGCAAGATTACACACAAAATATCCATGTCTACCCCCTGATAGTTATCACTGTCAGCTTGACAGGATCTAGAATCACTAAGGAGACAGGTCCCTGGGCATGTCTGTAAGGAATTTTCTAGATTACATTAAGGAGCTGGAAAGACCCGCTCTAATTGTGGAGGACATTATTCAATGGACTGTGATCCTGGAGTGCAGAAAAAGGAAAAAGCTAGCCAGTCACTCCTATTTATCTTTTCATTCTTCTTAGTCATGGATGAGATGTGAGCAAGCTGGCTGCCTTACACTCCTGTCCCCATGCCTTCCCCACAGTGACAGACTGTACTTTCGAACCATGAGCCGAAACCCACCCTTCCTTCCTTCCTTCCTTCCTTCCTTCCTTCCTTCCTTCCTTCCTTCCACTAGTTGTTTTTGCCAGGGATTTTATCACAAAACCAGGAAAAGTAACCAACAATCCTACACACTTTCCTATTTCTAAAACCTTCTTAGTATTGAAAGACCTTGAGGGCTCGGGATTGATACTTTGTTACCCAGAGCCGGAGTGTAGCTCTTGAAAGCTAGACTTACATGGCTTGGGTTGCTGCCTGTCAGAGAATTTAGAAACTCTTTAATCCTAAAGCAGATGGTAGCTATGTAGACCATGTGGCTCTCCTTCCACCACAATCCCCAAACCTCTTTCTTCCCCTTCCATGTTGTTGTCTTTGGGGAGGAATAACAAAGCCAGACTGGCTTTCTTTGCATGCTCTTTTTTCCTGAACACGCCTGTCAGCACACTGCCTTCTTTACCCGAACATTCCCGATCCTCTGATGGCCCCTATCAAATGTGCTGCTTTCAGAGCTAACTCTCAGAGCTGGATTAAAAGAACACAGCCCTGAACCAGTGTTGGCCTGTGGCTGTGCGCTGCATTTTTAAGGACCCGGAGCACTGCTGAGGTATGAAATGGCATATCTTTACAAACGAATGACCTCCTTTCCACTCCGCAAAAAAAAAACAAAACCGCTGACTTCGTTATTTGTGTGGATTATCTGACCTCTCTTTACAAATCTTGAGAAATTTTCATCTTTTTCTTACGGGTTTCTGGGGTTCAGTTTTCACTCTTTGCACAGACATTTGCTTCCAAAAGTGTAAGTTAACCCTGCAAACAGATGAGCCAGCACCGACAGAGTCGGGGCCTCCAGACGCAGCTGAGTGACCCCTGCTTAGCGTGCTCTTCCTTGTTTGGTACGTGTCCTTAGGAATCATGACACAGTGCAGGAGGTGAGCACAGAGTGGCCATGGAAGGAAGGTCTGTTGACATCTGCCGTCAGTTTTCAGACGTCTGCTGATAGTCCATTCAAAGACTACAAGGTGGGTGCACGCAGGAAAGCTGCGCTAATAAAAAGATTATATAACTGGTCTTGTACGTGAGCAGCGAGGCCGCTGCCCTCTAAATAGTTAATATGAGGCTTGTAGAAAAATAAGCGTTGGTGTTTTAGTAGAGTTTGGGCTAGATTCCCTGGTGCCATTCACTCAGCAGTTCAGAGGCTGAGGAAAGTCGGATGTAAAACAGATCAGGACCAAGGGTAGCATGCTGAAGTCCAGGTGGGGGCTTTAGTTCTTCTCTGGCAAGTAATTTCCTCTCCCCGAACCTCATTTCCTCCGTCTCTAAAATAAATGCAACTCTGTGGAGTCCGAGAGTCGTCTTTGGGAATACCGGTGAAAACATTGAGGAGTTGCTTCTAGAACGTTAAACTGCAGGCTACCCTTTCACTTCAGCATGCCCAAGGCTAGCCCACTGCTAGCTTTCTGCCATCTCTCTCAGTGGGCAGCGTAGTCTCGTTCTCACTCTTCTTGAGTTCTCTTGTGTTTGTTCATCAGCGCGCAAGGAGAAGACCCATAGCACAGCTGAACACTGCAGGCGTTGGCGGAGCATAGGAAATGCTGGTGTAGGCAGCTTCTTCAGTCATCCAGTGGCAGATGCTCATTAACATCTTAATGCAGCTGCTGGCTGCTGTACAACTTGGGGAGAAAGGGTATTCCCCAGCACACTGTGACATGGTCACCATGGAGAGCTTGAAACCCCTTCCCCATTCTAGAACCTGCGGTCAGGAAAAGGCTTGTGGTCTGGACAGAGGCTGACCACTTATAATAACCATGGGACCATGGACCAGCAAAGCATCCTGTCCTTAGCTGCCTCCAATCTGACATGGAGAGATGAACAATGCATCCTTGGTGTATCAGTGTTGATTAATATCAATATTTGCATCATTTCAGCTTTTTCGTCATGGGATGTGAATTAAGATGAGATTCCACTGGTGGCAAAGAGTTGAGAGCCCCTCCAATAAGAAGAGAATAGATGAGAGCATCTCTGAAAATGTGGAATGGGAGCACAATGCTGCAGCATCTCCTGTCTTTCTCCTTGTGCACACACATGTACAGACACATGCACACATAGGTGCACACAAGATTTTTCATTATTTTCCTTTACCATTCTCCACTTGATACAGCAACCACCTCACAGATTCTGTCCCCCCGCACAACTTCAGTTTATATGTCATGTCATCCAACCATGAACAAAGTCTAGGCTTGGCACTGCTGATCCTTAACATAGGACTTTCATAGGCACTTGTCTGGCCATGAGTACCAGCCCGTGTTCAGTGAGGTTCTAGAAAGATGCTAAGTTTGGGCAAGACGATGGATTTCTTCTTCTGGGCTCAGATATGCTGACCACTAGCTGAGCTGATGGTTTATGTGTAGGTCACATGATATTAGGTTCGGACCATGGGAGGCAAGAAGGGCCAAGTAAATGCCAAGCAGAAGATCCAATAGAAACAAAACCTACAGAATTCAAATCTTACTTTTACTTTGAAAACCTTTATTTTCATTCTTTTTCATGATAAGAGATACTTTATTCAGGTCATTGCAGTTGGCAAGGAAGCTAACTGCACAGACACAAGCATGGTATTCCTGATTGAAAGTGAACCTGTGGAGGCCAATGGAGAGCACAGATGTCTCAGCGTCAGACCTGAGCAGATATGCAGCACTGAGGGCTGGGGGAGGTGCTGAGGCCACACTGGCTGCTGCCTTCCAATATCTGGGTGTCTTAGTTAAGGTTTCTGTCACTGTGAAAAGACACCATGGTGATGGCAGCTCTTATAAAGGAAAACATTTCATTGAGGTGGCAGTTTACAGTTTAGAGGTTCAGTTCATTCTCATCATGGCAGGGAGCAGGGCAGTGTGTAGTAGATGTGGTGCTGGGAAGGTAGCTGAGAGTCTGCATCTTACAGCAACAGGACGTCAACTGTAACACTGGGCAGTCTCCTGAGCATAGGAAACTTCAAAGCCCATCCCCACAGTGACATACTTCCTCCAATGTTATACCCACTCCAACAAAGCCCCGCCTCCCAATAGTGTCACTCTTTGTGAGATGATGGGGTCAATTATGTTCAAACTACCACATTCCATTCCCTGGCCACCGTATGCTTGTAACAATATTAAAATGCAAAAATCATTTAGTCCAACTTCAAAAGTTCCCATAATCTATCACAGTTTCAATAATGTTAAAAGTTTAAAATGTCAACAATGTTAAAAGTTCAAAGTGTCTTCTGAGAGTCATAGAATCTCTTAACTGCCATCCCCTGTAAATTTAAGTCAAAAAGCAGAACACATACTTCTGACATGGATGGCACAGGAGATATATTACCATTCGAAACATAGGGGAGGAAGCACAGTGAGAAAATGCTGGACCAAAGCAAGACGGAAAACCAGTTGGGCGAACTCCAAACTGTGTCTCCATCTCTGAGTCAAAGCACTCTTTAAATCTCCAACTCCATTCAGCTTTGCTGACTGCAACACATTTCTTCTCTTGATCTGGTTCTACTCCCTGCCAGCAGCTCTCCCCAGCAGGTATCCCACGGCTCTGGCATCTCTAACATCTTGGATTCTCCAAGGTAATCCAAGCTTCAACTTCACAGCTTTGTGCAATGGCCTCCCTGGGCCTCCATTCAGGGACACCCCTGACACATGCCTGGCCTCAGCGACTTTCCTTAGACTCGAGGGTAAATTCCGTAGCTTGCTTCTTCTATCCTTAACTCTAAAGCCAGAACCATGTGGCTGAAGCTGCCAAGTTCTGCTGTCTCCTGGGGCTGGAGCATGGCCCCCTCCTTCAATTACAACTTCACCAACTTTCTGTCTTTCACTGCCTAAGCTTGGCTGTCCTGAAACTGGATCTCTAGATCAGGATGGCCTCAAACTCAGAGATCCACCAGCCTCTGTCTTTCCAGTGCTGGGATTAAAGGTGTGCACCATCACACCCGGCTCTAAACTTTTCTTTAGTTCCTTTCCACAAGTTAGAAACTTAGCTGGGTGGGTCTTGCCCTGAGGTTACCATTCCCTTTGTTCTATTTCTTAGTGTTATCTCCTTGAACACAGAACTTATTTCCATTCCACTTTTTGGTGTTCCTTTTCTCCTTAAATTTGACATACCCTGCTCAGCTTGCTCCTTTTCATTCTATATCTTCATTAGAATTAGCACTAATAACCGCACAACAGAGTCTATACTAGCATATTTGGAGATTTCTTCTGCCAAGGGAATTAATTCAAAACTCTTCACTTTAGCCTCAGGCAGACTCTTCCAATAAGGGCAAAAGGTGGCCACATTCTTTACCAAAATATCAAAAGAATGATCTCTCGGCCACATCTCTGAAACCTCTTGAGGAAG
>LOEQ01002191.1:68102-81696 GCA_001685075.1 Bramus lutescens | reverse complement strand
CCATAACAGATAAGGAAGAAAGGAAAAGAAAGACAAACCAAATAAAGCGTGGCTAGGAACTCATTGATCGAGAAGGCTTAGTCAGACAGCTTTAGCCTGCAGACTTACCAAGGATCCGCTGGGGGCATCGCTCCGGGAAGCTCTCGCCCCTCACCTGACGTTCGGTCCCGCAGGTGCCGGCATAGGCGTGGCACCTGGCTATCCTGTTTTTGTTTGTTTGGTTGGTTGGTTTGGTTTGTTTTTTTTGAGACAGTTTCTCTGTGTAACAGTTCTGGCTGGTCTGGAACTTGCGCTGTAGACCAGCTGGCCTTGAACTCACAGAGATCTGCCTGCCTCTGCCTCCTGTGTACTGGGATTAAAGGTGTGCACCACCACAGCCTGGCTGTTAATAGTGGTTTTTATATATTTCAATGTATCTATTTTTCATTACCTGGTTGTTGTTTTATCCAAGAAATCATTCCCATATCTAATAGTGTGTAGTTTTTACCTCTATTTACTTCTGGGAGCTTTATAGTTTGAAGTGTTTGATCCCGTTTGAACTAACATTTTGTTATTTCATATGGTTATTACCTACAGTATTCGGTAGGAGTCCGATTTCATTCTTTGCTCATTGATATCTAGTTTGGGACACTCTCTTCCTTCAGAGGACGTTCTTGGCACACACACCAAGACCATTTCCTTAAACATGCAAGGATCTCTGCTCTGTTCTGTTGGTCAACATGTATGTATGTCCTTATACCAGTATCACTCTGATTGTGTTACCGTGGTTTTGTATCAAATTTTAAAGTCAAAATGTGTAACCCTGACTCCTCCCTGCAGATTTATTCTTCTTAATAACCATGGTGACTGTTCAGAGTGCCAATGAGATGTCACAGAAATGTTAGGGTGGGTTTTCTTCTACAAGACAACAGGAACTTGGATTGGGATTGCATTGAACCTATAGATTGCTTTGGGTTGTATTGTGGTTTGAGTGTGAAAAGTCCTCCATAGGTTGGTGTGTCTGAACACACTCAGTCCCCAGCTAGTGGTAATGTTTGGAGGGTTGGGGGCATTTAGGAAATGGTGTCTCACTGAAGGAAGTGAGCTACTAGGGTGGGCTTTGAGGTGGTATAGCCCCACTCAATTTCTGATTCTTCCTGTGCTTCCTGAATACTACCAGTGTGTTGTGACCAGCCAGCCTCCCACTGTGGCCACTATACTTTCTCTGTCATGATGGTATGTCTCCCTTCAAACTGTAAGCCGAACAAACCCATCCTCCCTTAAATTGACTCTTGACAGGTATTTAGATGAAGAAAGCAACTACTACAAACAATATTGACATCTTAGCAAAGTAAAATCTTCTAATCTGCTAACAAGAGATGAATTGCCACTTATTTATGATTTTGCAATTTCTTCCATCAATGTTTTATGTTTTTAATTATATAAATCTCACCTCGGTTAATCCCTAAATATTTTGTTATTCTTGATGCTCTAGCAAATTAGATTATTTTGGAAGTTTGCTTTTCAGACTGCTCATTGTTTGTGTCTAGAACCGCAACTAACTTTTGCGTGTCTAGCAGACGTGTGTGGTGCAGGTGTGGGTGGTGCAGGTGTGGGTGGTGCAGGTGTGCATTGTGCAGATGTGTGTGGTGCAGATATATGTGGTACAGATGTGTGCAGTACAGATGTGTGTGGTGTGTGTTTGTGTGTGTGTGAGATCATTAGGATTTTCTATGTATGGCATCTCTCATCTGTAAGGAGAGGTAATTTTATTCCCTTTCTGATTTGTATTAAGAATATTTATTACTTCATTTTCCCCTTATTGTTTTTTACTGCTTTTCTCTTTTCTTTTCTTATCTTTCTCTCCTTTTCCTTTTTTTTTTTCTCTTGGCTATTATACCTAGAGCTTCCAGTATTGTGTTAATAAAAAGTTTTGAACAAAGGCAGAATCTACTTGTTCATGATTTTACAGGTAAAGATTTTGGTCTTTCAGCATAATTTATGAAGATAACTGTTAACTTCCCTATATGCCTATTACACTACAGTAGCTTCTATTTCTGGTTCGTTGAGTATTATCATGAACTATATTAAATTGTGTTAAGTACTTTCTTTCTCAACCCATTGATATTATTCTTTTTATTATGCTGTGTATCATTGACCAATTTTAATGGGTTAAACTATTCTTGTATATGATAATAAATTCTTGTGGTGGTTTGAATGAGAATGCTCAACCCCCCCCCACACACACACAAGGCTCATATATTTGCATGCTTAGTCCCCACTTAAACTGTTTGGAAGGATTGGGACATCTCAACCTTCCTAATGCTGCGACCCTTTAATATAGTTCCCCATGTCATGCTGACACCCAACCATAAAATTTTCATTTTTATTTCATAACTGTAATTTTGCTACTGTTATGAATCAAATTTAAACATTTGATATGTAGCCCCTGTGAATGGGTTGTTTGACTCCTAGGTTGGGGGCGATTATTAGGATTGTTGGATTAGGAGATATGCTCTTGTTCTCCAACAAGGTGTGTCAGTGGGGATGGGCTTTTAGGTTTCAAAAGCTCATGCCAGACCCTATTCTCTCTCTCTCTCTCTCTCTNCCTGCCAGTGCATCAGGATGTAAGGTCTCAGCCCCATTCCTATCTGCTGCCATGAAGCCCCTAAAGCTGTAAGCAAGCCACTCCATGAAGTGCTTGCTATGAGAAGAGGTGCCTTGGTTTCCTCACAGCCATAGAACAGTAAGTGAGACACATAGAGCCTACGGGGTATCCTTTCTTGTCAAGATTTATCAGGGTTTTGATCAGGGTAATGCTAGGCTCATAGAGTAATCTAGTAAATGTGTCATCCCCTTGAAGTTTTTGAAAGGTTTTTAGAAGGTAATGCTAGCCTGATAGAGGAATCCAGTTAATGTGCCGTTCCCTTCAAGTTTTTGGAAGTTTTTTAGAAGAACTGGCATTAGTTCCTCATTAAGTGCTTGGCAGAACTCAGTAGTGAGGACACTTGATTCAGAACTTTTGTAGAAAAGATTTTGATTACTGATTATGCAACTAATAACAGATCATCAAAATATATTGAAGCAAAACCTCACACCACTGAAAGGAGAAGCACTATCAGCTAAATACTTCAATATCACATGCCCAATAATGGCCATAACAATCAGACCCAACATAAGTAAGTTTGGATTTTTAATAATATACCTGCTGTAGGTCTCCTCCTATGTCTGCGATCTCTCCTGAGTAGATTCGGTATTCTAGAATTGGGCCCTTTCATGCTGGCTACCCTGGTACTAACGTACAGAGCCTTTATTTCTATAGTGTAGGTAGTAAAGTTTCTACTTTTATTGCTAATTTTAATAATTTGAATCTTTTCTCTTTTAAGCCATCTAGCTAAAGGCTTGTCAATCATTAATCTTGTCAAGGAAACTTCTTCTGGTTTCACCAATTTGCCCATTGCTTTTCAACCCTCTTCTCCATTTACCTCTGCTCTTATCTTTAGTGTTTCCTTTCTGTGGATAGTTTTGGGACTGGGTTGCCCATCTTTTTCCCAGTTCCTTAAATGGGAAAGCTGGGTTGTTAATTTGAGTTTTCAGTTTGAGATTTGTTGGTTTCTCTTTATAAACATAAGCATTCTTGCTGTAAATCCCCTCAGTCTGCTCTGCTTTTAATGTACATTACAGACCTCAGGTGTATTGTTTCTTCATTTGCATCCAAGTGCTTCTACATTTTTCCTGGGATCCTTCTTTGACCCGCTGGTCCTTTAGGGATGTGGTGTTTAGTTCCCCTAAATCCTGGACTTTTCCAGTTTTCTTGTGGCTATGGATCTCTAACTTCATGTTTTGTTGCTATCTAACCTTCTAACTTCACTGAGACTCAATCAGAGGGATAGTATATGAAAGTGCTGTGTGAACCAGAGGAGACTGTGTGACTATCATCAGGGGGTGTGCCTCTGCAGGGGGCTCGCTATAATCCCTCTTTCTTTCCCTGTGTCTGTTATTCTGTTCATTACTCAGAGTGAGGTAGTTAACTATCCAACCACAATCAGAAGCCTATCTATGTTTCCAGTTTGTTCTTATGGAATAATATTTTTGTATACTGTGAAGATCTGTCTTTGCCAAGGCGCCTTCTGATTGGTTTAGTGAAAGAGATGACTGACTGGCCCACAGCTAGGCAGGAAGAGATTAAGCGGAAGAGTTAAACTGAGAGGATGCTGGGATGAAGGGTGGAGTCACAGAGAGTCTCAGAGATGCAGAGGAAGCAAGAGATAAACACACTCTACTGAGATAAGGTACTGAGCTATGTGGTAGAATATAGATAAAAAATATGGGTTAAATTGTATTATAAGAGCTAGTTAGTAATAAGCCTAAGCTATAAGCCAAGTATATATAATTAATTATAAGTCTCTGTGTGGTTATATGGGAGCTAGCTGTTGGGACAAAGCTGCCAGGTGGTCCTCATGGAAAAACTCTGCCTATGTTCTGTTGTGTTTTGCTTCATATATTTCTAATGACCTAGTACATAAATATTTATAATTATCAACTCTTAGTTTATGTTACCACTTATAAATATAAAATGCCCACCTTTATCTTTTGTTTCCTTTATAGATTTAAGTCTCCTTTGCCTGCTATTACCATAGCTTACCCCTGCTCCCTTTTCTTTAGTATTAAAGTTCTTCTTCTATTCTTTCATTTTCAATTCATATGTGTCTGGAGCTCTAAAACCATCTCTTCTAGACAGCATGTTTGCCCCTCGTGTATCCTGTATTCACACTGCTGATTTGTCTTTTAATTAAAAGAGCTTTATACATTTTCATCTCAATCAATTATTGAAAAGAAAGTTCTTCCTATATCATCTTGCCTTTTGGTTTTTTATGTGTTTTATAATTTGATGGCTTTTTTTTTTTGAGACAGGGTTTCTCTGTGTAGTCCTGGCTGTCCTGGAACTCACTCTGTAGACCAGGTTGGCTTTTGCCTCCTGAGATGAGAGCTGGGAGCAAAGGCGTGGGCGGATTGCTTATTGCTTTTAATGAGACAGAATCTCATGTAGCCAAGTTGACCTCAAACTCACCACAAGCCACAGACAGCCAGATGTTACACTTCCTAAAGAAGAATATAAGTTATACATAATATAATTTATATTTAATATAATTTAACAGAAAAGAAAGGTGGGGCAGAGGAAACTGTTTGATGCACAGGCTCTAGAATTAGGAATTAAATTGCTCAAGCCCTATATGCCCACCATTACCCACGTCTAAAAGGAACTCTTATCTGAGTGACAAAAATGGCTGGGAAACATTTCAGTCTCTTATTCATAAAACCCTATGTCTTAGGGTTGTTTTTATTGCTGTGAAGAGACACCATGACCATGGCAACTGTTATAAGGTAAACATTTCATTGGAAGGTGGAGGGTCCTTACAGTCCATTATTAGAATGTGTCCATTATTAGAGTGTGCAGGCAGACATGGTGCTAGAGAGAAGTAGCTGAGAGTCCTGTGTCTTGCAGGCAACAGGAAGTCAACTGACACACAGGGCAGAATCCCAAGCATAGGAAATCTCAAAGCCTGTTCTCACAATGACACACTTCCGCCATCAAGGCTATACCCACTCCAACAAAGCCACACCTCCTAACAGTGCCACTCCCTGAGATTATGCGGGTCAAAAACCTTCAAGCTACCACATTCCATTCCCTAGCTCCCATTAGCTTGTAAAAATATCAGAGTGCAAAATGCTTTAGTCCAACTTCAAAAGTCCCCATAGTCTATCTCAGTCTCAACAATCTTTTAAAGTCCAAAGTTCAAAGTCTCTTCTGAGATTCATGCAGTCTCATAACTGTAATCTCCTATAAAATCAAAATCAAAAAGCAGATCACATACTTCCAACATATAATGGCACAGGATATGCACTAACCATTCCAAAACCCATGGGAGGAAGCGTAACAAGGACCAGAACAAAACAGAAAACCTGCTGGGCAAACTCCAAACTCTGCATCTCCTTGTCTGTCTGATGCCAAAACGCTCCAGATCTCCGACTCCTTTCAGCTTTGTTGACTGGAACACACTGCTTTCTCCTGGGTTGGTTCCACTCCCGATTAGCAGCCCTCCTCAGCCAGCATCCCACAACAATGGCATCTCTAATATCTTGGGCTCTCCAAGTCAATTCAGGCTTTGACTTCACAGTTTCATGCAATGGCCTCTCTACTAGACCTCCATTCAGGGACACCGCTGACACAATTCTGACCTCAGTAGTTTTATTCTGTAAATCCCTTCTCCTGTCTGTAACTCTAAAGCCAGAACCACGTGGCAGAAGCTGCCAAGTTCTGCTCGTTTCTGGGGCTAGAACCTGGCCACCAATCTTTCACTTGACTGTTCTGAAACTTACTCTGTAGACCAGGCTGGCCTCAAACCAGGAGACCTGACAGCCTCTGCCTCCCGGAGTGTTAGGATTAAAGGTGCGTTCTGCACCCAGCTCTAACCTGTTCCTTAGTTCCTTCTCAGAAAGAAACTAAATTGGAAACTCAGCTGGACAAGATCTTGCCCTCCTGAGGCCACCACTCCCTTTACTCAATTTCTTAATCCATTTATTTCCTTGAACAGAGGATTTAGCTATATTCCATTTCCTGGTATTCTTTTTCTCCTCAAAATTTACATTTTACAATTTACCCTGCTTGGCTTGCTCCTTTTCATTATACATCTGCATTAGAGTGACCACTAATATCCACACAACAGAGTCTATACTAGGCTGTTTTGCAATTTCTTCTGCCAAAGGAATTAAGCTGAAATATTTCACTTTAGCCTCAGGCAGACTCTTCAGACAAGGACAAAAGGCAGCTATATTCTTCACCAAAATATCAGAAGAATGTTTACCAGACAACATACTAAAATTCTTCTCCTCTGAAACCTCCTGAGTGAGCGCCCCCATAGTTCAAATACTTAGCACCACTTCTTCCATGGTCCATTAAGCAGCACTTAAAGCATTCTACTGCTTTCCTAACCCAAACTCCCAAAGTCCGTATCACTCCAAACAAAAACATGGTCAGGCCTATCACAACAATACCCCAGTTCCTAGTACCAACCTCTGTCTAAGTTAGGACATCTGTTGCTGTGAAGAGACAACATGACCTCAGCAACTCTTATAAGGAAGACATTTAATTGGGAGAGGCTCACTTACAGTTTCAGAGAGTCAGTACATTATCAAAATGGTGGCATGCAAGCAGATGTGGTGCTGGAGTAGTTGAAGGTCCTACATTTTGCAGGCAACAGGAAGTCAACTGACACACTTCCTGAGTATCCTGAGCATAGGAAACCTTAAATCCTGCCACCACAGTGACACACTTCCTCCAGGAAGGCTATGCCCACTCCAAAAGAGCTATGCCTCCTAATATGCCACTTCCCATGAGATTACGGGGGCCAATGACATTCAAGCTACCATACCATATGAGGACCTTTTCATGCCACATTTTTCCTGGGTAAGTAGAAGGTGTTATGGTTTAGAAAACAGTGGTGTGGTTCCCCCAGGTGTGGCCGGTCCCACCAGGAGCCACTGGTCCCAGGCAGGAGATGTGGTGGACCACAGCAGAGCCTTGGTGGAGCCCTTGGCAGGTGGGAGACAGATTTGCCATGCCCAGAGAGTTTCAGTATAGAGTTTATTCAGTGGGTTATGGAGGGAAAGGGGAAGGGGTAGAGAGAAAAGGAGGGGGGAGAGGGAGAAGGTGGGGGGAGAGGAGAGGCAGCAGTCACTCACACACACGCACGCACGCGGCTTGCGCAGGCTGGAGGCAGAAGGGGGTGGGTGGTCGGGGCTTAAGAGACTAACGGTTACAGAAGGTCATCGAAGCTCCTTGATTCCCTTTACTTAAATAAGCAAACAAGGGCAAGTCCTGCTGTGGATCATCAGTTACAGTCTCCCAGTTCCTTTGGTTTGAACTACTTCTCTGAACGCTCACTTCTTTTGCCCACTTTCTTTGTGAACAAACACTGCTTGCTCCAAGCAGAAGTGTATTCTTTCCTCATAGGTTGTCATGATTCTTCCATGAGCATGTGGGCTCCTTTATCTAGTGTTAGTTAACACCAAACCATTTAACATTCTTGTGGAGGAAGCCATATTAATAAACAGCCCAAGACCTAATGTGTTCAAGGACCAATGCTGGAAGCAGGACTCCACAGCCTGCTAGGACTCTGTGGACGTCATAGCTGCTACTCCTATGGTGCTAGGAACTGAATGGAGGTCCTCAAATAGGTTAGGCAAGCACTTTGTCACCAAGTGTCATTAACTAGCTTTACTTAAGATGCTAAAAATCTAGCAGCTTCTTGAAAATGGAAGACTTCATCAATTTACTTGATTTTTACTTTATATCAAGTGTTTGCCTGCATATATGTGTGTGTGGTACTATGTATGATATATGTAGCAATATATATGGCACATATATGTGCTAATACATATTAAGGTAATATACATATTGCCATGTGTGTGTGGTGGCAGCAGAGATCAGAAAAGGGCATCAGATCCCCCAGAACTGGAGTTTCAGATGGTTGTGAGCCATGACATGGACTCTAGGAATCAAACCCAGGTCCTCTACAAGAGCAGCAAGTGCTCTTAACTCCTGAGCTACCTCTCCAGGCCACCCTTGAATTCACTTTTAATAAAATACTACATGACATGAGCATCTGGTGTTAGGTTCTGTATTGCTTTCAGTGGTTTCCTAAGGCTGTGCAGCCACTGATGAAACAAAAGGCAAGCGACTCAGACTGAGTTCACTGCTAATACTGCAAATTGTGTAAAAACCCTATGTCAGGCACAGTGGTACATCTACCATCCCAGCACTGGAGGTAAGAGGATTGCAAGTCTGAAGCTAGCTTGGGCTCCACAGTGAGACTTTGCGTCACAGCAAACAAAACATATCCTAGAAAAATCAGAAAGTCGAGTCTTGTTATTTTAGTGACTGACTGCAAGGGGGGAGGGAACCACAGGAAAGCCTCCCAATGAAGACCTGGTTTCCGTGGGGAGATGATGAGAACATATATTGATTTAAAGCTTGCTGTATGACAGGACCCTCCCAATTGTTTTATATGTGCTGCCTTAGATCATATTGTTAAATTGTTATGCGACATTCATCACTGTGATCTGTTTATCACAGAGGAAGTGGAAAGGATAAATAGCTTATCCAACGTTGTGTGGCCAGGCGGGGCTGGGGTGTAAGCCGTGGAATTCCTGTGTTTATCTTTCTGCCACATCCCATCCCCACCCCACACGCGTGTGTATATGCATGAAGCTGTTTTTTTTATATTACAACTTGCTTTATAATGAATAATAGACAGCTCGATGTCAGCCTCGATCGGCGTTATTACTTTGATGGAATACAGAGTCCATCTGAGCATCCTATTAGTGTGTGCAGAGTGGGAGAGAAGGCACGCACTGTTTGCTCCTCACAAACGAGGTCTGACCTGTGCTTCCCTTGCCGTGGGTGGTTCATGAATGAATGGAACTAAATAGTCTATCTGTTGAGGAGGGGAAATGAATATTAAATACTGCTAGTTGTTATTTATGAAAATCACTGCTGGGAGATGGGGCTCACGCCTTTAATCCCAGCACTCGGGAGGCAGAGGTGGATCTCTGAGTTTGAAGCCGTTTGGTCTACAGTGTGAGTTCCAGCACAGCCAGGGCTACACAGAGAAACCCTGTCTTGAAAAAACACCAAAGTAGCCACACTAGTCATGTGGCTCTGACAGACTTGCTATAAGGCACGCACACAGTCCTTTAGGAAGAGAGCCACGTTAAAGGTGAGACTTGGAGATATCTCAGGCTCCCAAAGAAGGCCTGGGAAGCTGTTGCAAATCTCTGAGCCTGATTCCTTCCTTAGTCAAGCAAGGAGAACTCTGTTACACTATAGTTGGAGATACTAGATAGATGGGGTTTTTATTGTTAGAAATGTGATTTTTTTTCATAAAAATTCATTGTAATGTTTTAAATAAAACAGCGCAGTTCCGGGCCATGAGGGGCAGCTGGTCCCACCAGCCGAGGCCTCTGTGGGTCCCAGGCAGGTGGGAGCTGGTGNGCCAGTCCGACAAGGAGTCATGGTGAGTGAGAGACGGATAGACAGGCCAGGCAGAGACTGTGGATATAGTTTATTTGGTGGGTTATGGATGGGAAAGGGAAAGGGGATGGGGGAGGGAGAGAGAGAGGCCACAGCCACCTCTTTGGAAGAGAGATGGGAGAGAGACCGCAGACTAGAAACTGAAGAAAGATCCTCTTGCTTCAGCAGAAGGGGGGAGTGGGCAGGGCTTGTCTCTTAAAGGGACAGGACAAGTCATCAGGAGGTCATAAGTCAGCAGAGGTTCTACCCTGTCACAAATGTGTGGGTGAGGTCCAAGCCCTGGAAAACTAAACAGATAAATATCTTCACACCTGCCAACCTCTGCCCAGTCAGCGTGCACACCTGTGCTGCCCTTATTTGTGGACGGATCCCAAATCCAAATGAGTAATCAATCCTGTGTCTATGCAGGTCACAGTGGGCAACACGGAAGGTGGCCTGATTCTGAACATGCCCTGAGATAGAACCATCGGGTCTTGACAAGTTGCATATAAAGTATGTCTAAAAAGATAAAAAAAAGAAAAAACAACTTTGTGGATGGGGCAAATATCTCAGCAGGTAAAGACACTGCTTACAAAGTCTGGTGGCCTGAGTTTGATCCTTGGGACCCGCGTGGTGGAGGGGACCGACTCCCCCAAGTTGTCTTCTGATTTCTACATGTCTGGTGTAGCATGTGTGCATGTATGTGTGTGTGTGTGCATACGTACACATGTATACAACTAAATAAAGATAATTTCTTCGAGAAAGATAACTTACAAGGGTTGAGGATTTAGTTTAGTGATAGGATATTTGCCTAGCAAGTGCCAGGACCCGCATTCTATCCACCCAGCACTAGAAAGAAAGATTAACTTAGCAAATTTTCACTGATTTGCACAGATATCTGTTTCCCCTCTACAAACTGGTCTGTTGTAAGGCACCAACATTCTCCTCACTGGCTGCTGCTTTAAGAACACGCATGTGACCTGGTAACAGCCAATTGGATATGAGAGTTCATAGCTGGGAACTTATCTCTTAAAAGAAGAGAGCTGCTCTTTCCTGTGGATATAATTGTGCCTGGAGGCAATAGTTGGAGACTCTGCAACCATCTTGGTACCACTCTGAGGATAAACCAATATGGAGGTAGGCTAAGCTGAATGCTAGAAAGAGCATGTGTTCTGAGTGCCTTCAGTGAGGTACATAGCCAGTGAAGTGTAGTTCTGAACCTGTGATTTGGGGAAGTATATTTCTGTATTATTTAAGACAGTTGGAGAGATACAGATAGGATTTCTGTTATATGCAACTTGAAATACCTAAAGCCAGAACCTTCTTTCGTAGGGCTTTTATCCTTCTCAGAGTGAAGTAGCAAAGGATTTAGAAATGTACCAATCGACTCAAAACAACAGACCTGACAGTATAATACTCTTGGCTGAAGGAAAAAGCTTTGGTAGGAGGAAAAGGGCTGGATAAGAAATCAATTCCACTGTGAGAGCAGGCAACAAATCATATGTACATTGATTTATGACACAGAAGGAAACAAACCAGTTGAGGAATTGTGTGTGCAAGTCTGCAGTGCCCCGGAGCAGTGGTTTCCAAATGTCATCTGTGACCTGCTCATGGGTCACACAAACAATTTATCGGGTCCAGGCCAGCGTTCACAAAGTAGAAAAGAACAAATAGAATATGATAGGCAGCCCAGAACTGTCTGAGGCATAATGCCCCTTGGCCCTGTTCTTAAGATAATGAGGTTGGAGCTGAGAGACACCCTGCTGTGGCCCAGATTCTCCAGGGGAGGGGGTGGGTGGTGGGGGGAGGGACTTGGTATAAACAGAAATGGTGGTGTTGGTGGTGTCTGTAGCTGGGCCTTGGAAACATGTTATGGTGATTTGTACTCCTGTTTGTCTCTTTTCCTTGCCCCTTATTCCTGTTCTTTAGGACGACCATCCAACCACAATGCCAGCACCAAGACCCTGTACAGGACTTTGTCATCAGGTAAGCTTGGGGTAAACCCAAATTCAACAGAATCAAATTTACTTGAAAAACAAACATAACTAAAGGAAGCATCTAATGAACCCAAATAAAATCTTTGTGATGGTGTGCATATATAGATGTTTTTAAAAGAATAGGAAGCGATTTTCAAGTTGTTTAAATTTATTATTATTATTATTACGTTTTTTTGGACATAGGGTCTCTCCAATGTCGTCATCGATGTCTTGGAGCTTGCTATGTAGATAAGACTGGCCTTGAATTCACAGTGATCCTCCTGCCTCTACTCCTGAGTGCTGAGATTAAAGGTAGGTGCCACTTTGCCCAGCCTAGCAAGCAATTTTATAAAAGAGAAAGAAGGAAAAAGAGTGAGTTAGGGGGACAAAGATGACCCTGGGAGGGACAAAAGAAACTGAGGTTAAACCATAAAAATTAGTGGCAAAATTTAAAAATTATACAGAACAGAGGTTCATGGCCTGTGATGATTTGCTAAGAATGGCCCCATAGGCTCATATACTTGAATTATGTGGTCCCCAGTTGGTGGACTGTTTAGGAAGAATTAGGAGGTGTGGCCTTGATGGAGATGGGATTTGAGGTTTCAAAAGCCCGCACCAGGCTAGGTCCATAGTCTCTGTCTCTGTCTCTGTCTCTCTCTCTCTCTCTCTCTCTCCCTCTTCCCCTCACTTTCTCTCCATGCCCTTTGCCTTGATGGTTATAGACAAATTCTCTGAAAAGGCAAGAAAGTCCCCAATTGAGCGCTTCCTTTTATAAGTTGCCTTTGTCATGGTGTTTAAACATAGCAAAAAAAAAAAAAATAGTCACACCAAGGAGTACAATAGTCCAAAGGGACAGCCAGCAGCTAAACACATGGAAAACCTGCTGGAAAAAGCTTGCCCTGCCTTTATACTGGCAATAATTCCCAGGAAAACTGGAGAACTGAAAATACACTTACTTTTTTGTCCTGGAGAATGGTCTTTCAAAAATATCCCAAAGAGAAAATAAGTTGATTGGAAAAAAAATACAGTGACATTCCCAAATATGATATTATCATGCTTAAGACATTGAAAAGTTTTCACTAATTTTGAGAGAACTAGAAGGCAACTGGATTATTAAAGCGGTAATGAACACAATTTATTTGAGTATCAAATACAACATCATCTTCAGACGCACAGTCTGCTTGGATGAACTGGGGCTTAGAGAGTCCTTTGGGCAGGTGGATCTAGTAAAAAGTTATAATTTATAATGTGTGATAGTTCCCACCTAATGTTTGAAACAGGTTTATCATAAGCATGTCAAATACCTTGCTGTGTTTTCTTCTCTATCTATTGTCTATGAAGAACACCTTTAACACACATGTGGTGTGTGTGAACTCACACAGGCACACATTCTATACATTAGAATAAGAAATGTTAATAGGAAGGTAAACCCAAAGAAAAACACATAGTTATCCTCCTGGATATCGGAAATAGACAAGATTGCCAGGCAAAAATTAGGAGCTTGGGGGTGGGAGTGGGGAGAGAGAAGTGAGAAGGGGAGGATGGGGAGAGCTTGGGGGAATGGGAT
>LOEQ01002191.1:46457-58138 GCA_001685075.1 Bramus lutescens | reverse complement strand
AAGGGGCCAAGGCAGTTTCTTTATTAACCAATGAAAGTAACACATAGACAGATGACCCTCCTACATCAGAATTGGATTCACCTCTAATCCTCCCATCAAAAATCATCAGTAAGTATCTGAAGGATTGACCTACAAATCCTCCAACCTGATATGAGTTAGTAAAGTATAGGCAAACAAAAATAGACTTCTATTCAACAGTGGTAGCCTAGAATCTCACATCAGACACACATCATGGAAAAGTTCATATGAGTCATATGAGCAGGCCTCATCACAGAGCACAAACAACATGAAAAGCCAAGGCGATATGCCACTCCCAAACCCATCAATCTTATAGAAATGTCTTCCAATGAAGATTACCTAAATGAATCCCAGGACACAGAACTTAAAAAGAACAACATAAACTTCATCAAATAATTTAGAGATTTTAAAAATATATACAAAATTGAATAGCTCGATGAATGTAAAGAGAATAGCAATAAATACCTTAGTGGTTAAAAAAGAAACCCATGGCATACAGTTGAAGGGCACAATGGTGCGAATTCAGAATTTAACACTGAATTCAATAAAGAGATAGAATAGTAGAGGGAACTCAAGCTGCAGTGGAGATAGAATTGAAAAACTCAATAGCCTATGTAGAAAACTCAAGGGAAAAGTTTCTAAGTAGAATAGAGCAAGCAGAGGACTTGAAGATAAAGTAAAGGAATTAGACCACTCAAACAAGGAATATTAAAAAATATTTTAAACACAAAAAATGAAAATACAGGACCTGTAAGATACCATTAAAAGACCAAATCTTCAAGTTACAGGCAAAATAAAAAAGAAACTTAGGTCAGTGGCACAGACCAGATCTTCAACAAGATTAAAGAAGACAACTTCCCAAATTTGAGTGAAGACATACACATAAAGTATGAGTAAAGACATACACATATACAAGAAGCATGGGAAACTCCTATAGATGAAGTTGCTGTCCCATTTGGTCCTGCAGTCATTCACTTCCACAGAAACACACAGAGGCTTATATTATTCATAAACTCTTTGGCCTCTTAGCTCAGGCTTATTATTAACTAGCTCTTGCAACTTAAATTAACCCATAATTCTTATCTATGTTTAGCCATCTGGCTTGGTACCTTTTCTCAATAAGACATTCTCATTTTGCTTCCTCTGCATCTGGCTGGTGACTGGCACTCTGTCTTTCCTCTTCCCAGAATTCTCCTAGTCTGGTTACCCCACCTATACTTCCTGTCTGGCTATTGGCCAATCCAGCATTTTATTAAACCAGTATGAGTGACAACTCTTTATAGTGTTCAAAAGTATTATCCCACAGCAAACTCCATACAAATAAGATCAGAAAGGAAAATTCCCATAACATATAGTAGTTAAAACACCAAGAATTCAGAACAAAGAGAAGACACTAAAAGCTTCAAAGAAATTATAAGCCACATGTAAGGAAAAAACACCAAACTAACCACTAATTTCTCAGTGGAAACTTTAAAAGCCAGAAGAACCTCGAACAATGTACTTCAGGTTCTTAAAAAACATGAATGCTGGCTAGGCAGTGGTGGTGCATGCCTTTAATCCCAGCATTCCAAATGCAGGGACAGGATCTCTGTGAGTTCAAAGCCAGTCTAGTCTACAGAGAGAGTTCCAGGATAGCGAGGACTATCAAGAGAAACCCCGGCTACTGTATTTAGCAAAACCATCTGTTGTAGCTGAGAGAAAAATAATTTTTTCCATGATATAAACAGACTAAAACAATTCATGTCCACAACACAGAATACTAGAAACAATATTTTGGACTAAAGAGAAGAATAAGAGGGGCTGGAGAGGTGGCTCAATGGTTAAGAGCACTGCCTGCTCTTCCAAAGGTCCTGAGTTCAGTTCCCAGGAACCACACACATGGTGGCTCATAACCATCTGTAAAGAGATCTGGTGTCCTCTTCTGGCCTGCAGGTACATAATATGCAGACAGAATACTGAAAATACTGTATACATAATAAATAAATCTTTTTTAAAAAGTAAATAAATAAAAAATAAAAATCAACTTACAAAACTCAGTAGCCTTTCTATACTCCAGTAATGAACATGAAGAAAGAGACCATGACATGCTCCCATTCACAATAGCGCCAAAGACAATAAAACATCTAGGAATAAACCTAACCAAGGAGGTGAGAGACCTTTAAATAAAAAAAGTAACTCTGTGAACAAAGAGATTGATGAAGACACTAAAAAATGAGAAGACCTTCCATGATCATGAATTGACAGAATTAATTTGAAAATGACCATTCTACAAAAATCAATTTACAGATTCAACATAATCCCAACCAAAATCACCCAACATTCCTCACAGAAATAGGGGGGAAAAAAGACCTAAAATTCATATGGAACCACAAAAGACCCTGGATAGACAAAGCAACCTGAGGCCGGGGTTGTGGCGGGGGCAGGGGACCAATGCTGAAGGGATGGGAGGATTAGCATATCAGATTGCATGCTATATTATAGTAATTAAAAGCAGCATGGCATTGCACAAAAAACAGACACGTAGATCACGGTTGGGAGATGGGAGAAGGGGCTCCAGAAAGTTAGACAGTAGGATAAAGGCAATATGAATGAGAAAATGGGAATAATGACAGGAGATATTTAAGGCAGGGGAGGGATAGTACTAAAGGAGAGGGAGGTAGAGAGATCAAGAAAACTAAGGCTTATGGGAAAAGTTGAAGCAGCAGGAAAAAGAATAGTAAGTACCATGCATAGTTTTCAGGAGTCCAAAAACTGAATCTACCTTTTAACCAGACTGACATTGGTTTTTTGTTTTGTTGAGACAGACTTTCAGATATGAACATGCAATCCTCCTGCTTCAACCTCTCCAGTGCTGAGATTACAGGCAGGTACTTGACTGGCCCATTTTTATTCTAAGACTCAGAAAACTCTTAGGGAGTTAGTACAAGAGCTCAAGGGTCAACTCTTCAGGAGTTAGTACAAGAGCCCAAGGGTCAACTCTTCGGGAGTTAGTACAAGAGCCCAAGGGTCAACTCTTCAGCAGTTAGTACAAGAGCCCAAGGGTCAACTCTTCAGGAGTTAGTACAAGAGCCCAGGGGTCAACTCTTTGGGGAGTTAGTACAAAGCCCAAGGGTCGACTCTTCGGGAGTTAGTACAAGAGCCCAAGGGTCAACTCTTTGGGGAGTTAGTACAATCGGGTTCCCAGCTGAGAAGCCCTCATAGTACAAGAGCCCAAGGGTCAACTCTTTGGGGAGTTAGTACAAAGCCCAAGGGTCGACTCTTCGGGAGTTAGTACAAGAGCCCAAGGGTCAACTCTTCGGGAGTTAGTACAAGAGCCCAAGGGTCAACTCTGGGAGTTAGTACAAGAGCCCAAGGGTCGACTCTTCGGGAGTTAGTACAAGAGCCCAATGATCAACTGAAGCAGCAGCCTTGGTGTTAGGAAAAAGTGTACTGCACCCTGAGGTTTAGCTAAGTGAACCAGGGCTTGGAGATAGCGTCTGAAGTGCAAAGCAGCACTAAGCTTCCAGCTTTAGGGGTTAGTCAGGAGGGAGAACTGTGAGGGATCAGGGTGACTGGAAGATGTAAGAGGAAAGTGGCCTGGTCTCTTCTGGGTCTGATTTAATTCACACCCTTGTTTTGGGAAGAAATGAAGGCATTCCTGGTGTGCTCGCTAGTTTTATGTCAATAGATGCAAGCTAACGTCATCTAAGAGGAGGGAACCTCAACTAAGAAAATGCCTCCATGAGATCAGGCTGTAGGCAAGTCTGTAGAACATTTTCCTAATTGGTGATTGACGGGTGGTGTCATCCCTGGGCTGGTGGTTCTGAGTTCTATAAGAAAGCAGGCTGAGCAAGCCACAAGGGACAAGCCAGGAAGCAGCCCTCCTCCATGGCCTCTGCACTGGCTCCTGCCTCCACATTTCTGCCCTGCTTGAGCTCCTGTCCTGACTTCCTTCAATGACGAACAGTGATATGAAATTGTAAGCCAAATAACCCTTGCCCCCCACCCTAACTTGCTTTTGGTCATGGTGTTTCATCACAGCAATAAAACCCTAACACCAAGACACTGGTAAAATATACCATTTTTTAAAAAGTTTAAATTAAGGGACTGGAGAGATGGCTTAGTGGTTAAGAGACTGGCTGTTCTTCCAGAGGACCTGGTTCAATTTCCAGCATCCACAGGGTCGCTTATGCCTACATGTAACTCCAGTTCCAGGGGATCTCAAGTGATACATTCATACCAATACACATAAAATAAACTAAACAAACCATTTATGAAAACAGTGAAAATCTTTAAAAATTTAAATTAAAAAGTTTGAATTTAAATTTTTATGAAATCAAGATGATAGTTCTGGAAACATTTTATCATTCCCTGCCCACCTAGTTTACTCTGAGCCAAGAATCTGATGATGGCTAAGTCTCATTTTCTTGTCTTCCTGCCTAACTATGATGAAATTTTATTTCCACAGCATGTCTTGCCAAGAGGTTGTATTTTAAATGACTCCAATGGGCCTTTTCTAGTGTAGAAATATTGAGACAAAAATTTGACACAGGCTTGCTTGTAACTTGAGAACTGGACAAGAAGGTGTGGGTGAGAATTCCTGGAAAGAAGCTGTGTGTATGAAGACTGACTGACTGACTGACAGAACTAACTTAGTGATGTGGGGTTGGAATGTTGCAAATCCAGAGGCTAATGACGTTCTCCTGAGCTAGCATTAGCCCCCTCAACAGCCGTTCCTTGCCCATCTCTGTATCATAATTAACATCCTGTGGCTCATAGGTAAACCCTTCCAGAAGCTATTAACTTAAGCACACCACGGCTTCCACCAACCAAAAAGCTAAGACAGTCATTAGACAGCATCTTAGGCCCTATAGAAAACTCCCTACCTCCTATCCCCACCTCTCTGATGCGCCCACCAATGGATTTTAAACTCGCCTTGATTTGGGCCTTTCCTTGTTCTATAAACTATGAAATTTCATGAAACTGCTTTCAGGTTGGAACATGGAATCTGAAGCAACATAAATCTGTGTTCCTGGGCCATAGACACTTAAGATGGCTCCAGAATAAGCTATATTTTATTCCCTTTAAGATGAGGGCTGTGTTGGCCTGGAGAGATAGCTCAGAGGTTAAGAGCAGTGGTTGCTCCTTCCAGAGGTCCTGAGTTCAATTCCCAGCAACCACATGGCAGCTCACAACCATCTGTACTGAGATCTGGTGCCCTCTTCTGGCCTGCAGGGATACATGCAGGCAGAATACTGTATAATTAATGAATGAATAAATTTTAAAAAAAAAGATGAGGGCTGTGGTTTCGTGTCAACAGGGCGTGTATGCTTCATTTATAGACATTTTAAGTTATAGTTCTACAGAAACAAAGAGTCTAAAATAACTCTTAAACATGTTCACAGCAAGTTTGAAAAGAAACCATAAAAGGATAGGTAGAGGCTTTCTGTTTATACCTTTGAGAACTGAGGGAAAAGCCACGCCAGGAGTAAAGGCGCAGCAAGGCCAGGCAAATGGTTGCTTGCACCTTCACATCTGCAGAGCTGGAATGCTGTCCATCAGAACCAAATTAGCTTGGCCTATCATTAATCCCTTGAGACCCCTATCTGATCTGACATTGTTTCCACAAATAGATAAAGCAATTGGAATGTATCAACAGAACCCCAGCTTCCACCAAAGTACTGTCTCAACCCATAGCCTAGTTTCTCTCCCTCCTGTCTATAACCAACCGGCCTGATGTGCCCAGGAATGTTTCTGGGGAACTCCTTGACGTGTGGCCTTGTGTCTGTGACTAGAAAATCTCCTGTCCTGCCTTCCACACTGTAACATGGGCTGTAATCAGGTACAGCCATAGTCCCAGGCTATAGTCATACGTCTGGCTCAGAATAAAGTTTCTCTTATTCCCTTTGAAGTGAGAGCTGTATGTTACATGAACCCCATCTTTAGGCATAACTTCCCCTTACACACTGGTTGTGTGTATTTTCTGTGAATTTTGCTTCCAAAGTGTTAACATGGAGCTCTTGACCAATTTTCTGTAGATGGTTGCTTTTTTCTAAGTTCCATGGTTAAAACAAATTGTAATGTAAAGCTTTTAAGCCCCAATAAGCTGATTTTTTTTTTCTAGTTAGGGAGCTTGTTTTGTGGCTTCAAGCTGGGATCTTCTGCAGCTTCTCCACTGCCTCCTGCAAACGCTGCCCAAGGCTAATTGTTTCTGCTAGTGGCACAGTGAGGGGCAGGCGCTGCCTGTTCCATATCATAGGAGCTCACTCCTTCTGTAGGAAGGAGTCTAATGCACACATTGCTAATGGTTTGTTTATTCTGCATTAACCATCAATCTGGATGTCGACCAGACAATTGGCTTGGTGGGAATGGGAAACTCGGTGACCTTGGTGTTTGTGACCCTTCCCCCTGCTACAGACAGGAGACAGATAAGGAGAAAAGCCAAGACTGGTCACCTGGCCACAGGGACAATACTGAAGTCAGGGGTGATTGATTGACTGCCTTTGTTTCCCCCACTTTCTAATCGGTTAGCTGAAGATGAGAAGCAGACAGATCTGTGGGATGCCGAGCTACTCCCTTCTCAGATTGCTGGATCTCTGAACAGAACCGCTTAGAGATTCAGGTCCTGAGTTTTGCCTACGTGACCCGCGGCAGAGCCACTTACATCCCCAGGGCTGACAATGAGTCAGCACTGGTCATGTGGCACCAGAGAGAAGAAGCCAGGCCTGCCGTCTGCTGTGATTCCCAGAGACAGCAGTGTGGCCCACTGTGGGGAATAGCCATTTGATGGACGATCACATCAGAAAGACATTTGGATGATTTCTGGGGGTCACTGAGTTCGCTGAACACGTTATAATTTAAATCTTAATGAGTACAAATATTGCCCCTCTTCCCAGATGAGAAAACTGAGCCTATGAAGACAAGTTAAAGAGCTCACCCATGATCCCACAGTTAGAGCTAATTTCCAACCCAGTGTCTTATTCCAAAGCCCAAGCTTTCATCCCAGCTCTCCAGAACATTCCCTCCTGAAAGGGAATTTGAGCGTTCAAGCACAGATAGTTAACCTTCTCAAATGTTCAGTCTCACTGTGTTGTGCCAAACTGTATCTCTCAGTGTTTTCCTAAAGCATTTCATGGAAATGAGGGTACTGTGTTTTAGAACTGGAGACACCCCAGGTCTCAAATCTCACATTTTCCAGGTGCCTACATTGTAGTATCCAGCAGAGATTTCAGGAAACTGACCCAATGGAGAGTAAAAAGACGCTCCAGGTGGTGAAATGAGTTAACAATGCAGTCCAACTGACATCGTAACACCGCCCTGGGGAATACAAAATTGAAGCCCACCTCAAGGAGGCCAGGCTGTCTCTGCCAAGACTCCACAGCATCTCCCATTAAGACCTTGGTCTTCGGTTACATCCAATGTTTGGTTCATGTGAGCTAATTGAGAACATTTTCTGAGCTCGCGCCATTTTCTGACTGCTGGTGTAAAATCCCCTTCCAGTAGGTAGATCAGAGGTCCCTAATGGATTCGGGCCAATTTAGATTGAATTCAGTTCACATCTGCAAGTGAAGGGTGACCTTCAAAAGCCACGGGGGGAAGCAGGTGTCCTGTGCGGCCTGCCCCCCTCCCTTCCCTCCTTATCCCAGGCCTGCTGCTGAACTCAGAGAGACGGCCACGCAGGGGGCTGCCCACTGCTTTGCTATGGGATGTTTCTGGATATCTGGCTGCTTTGATAGAATACCGCAAAGGACAGGCCAGATCAGATCTTCAATTTTGTCCAAAGTAGAAGCTCGGGCCCCTGGCAAGCAGTTGCACTACAGAGATCTCTTTGAATTTTTCTATCACTGGCTGGTTAAGAAGAGTCCATGTGCTCCTGTAGCAAGAGCATGGTGCTATGAATCAGACATTAGCTTCTTTTCCCATGTTGTTCAAGACAAGGCACTCCTAGGTCTGAACCTCAGTTTCCTCACTGACAGGCCACAGATAGTATCTGCCCTCCGGGACCAAACAAAGGAGTTGATGCAGAATCTGGAAACACATCGCTTAACTATCAACATCGTAGCTATTTAGTTGCAATTATTTTACAGGCTCAAAACTCATATAGATTGAAGCCACTTGTCCCGGAAGACACAAAACAAGGGGACTAGAGCAAAGGCTCAAGGATTATGGTTTCCAGCACCCCGGGGGGTAGTCCCAACAGCCTGCAGCTCTAGCCCCAGGGGATCTGAACACCATCTAACCTCAGGGGCATGTGCACATCTGCAGGTATGTTCATCTCCCACACACAGACATACACGTACATACACAGTTAAAAAGAAATTGTGCATGCGCATGTGTGCTTATTTGAGCTGGGACTAACTCCAGAACTTTCCACATATCTCCTTCAGGATTACTGTGACTGAAATTTTATTTCACCATGTGTACTAAAAGTTTAAACCGGCAAAGTATCCCAAATGACTCCAGCCCAGCTTGTCTTAGTACTGTGCAAGGAAGAGCCAGTACTTGGGTCTCAGAGCCAGGTACAAGAATGTTTAAACGCCTATCGCTATGGTATCAACTGCTATTATTCAGTAGGTATTTTTACACTAAGTAACTCAGAGTGCAGATAACATCCTGTGTGTATTCTTTGTCCATTAAACCCCTGTGAATTATGGTCAGGTAACATTACATTATTGTAAGTGACTTCCAAAGGGGCATTATCAATACGACACAGGAAAAAGTGGCAGCCTGCTGCTCCTAACCAAGGCCAGGATGCTAGCGGACAGCTGGACAAAGTTACTAATTAAAATAATACTTGCACATGAAAAAGTCAAAGTATGCCAAAAGGGAGAAGATAGTGGGCTATTTTCCTGCTTTCTTGGCTGAGGAATCTGGTTTGAAAGTTCAAGTGCGTCTTGAATTTGGGTAACCAGTGTGTCTCCAAGTAGCAAGCATTGCTTTGCTGATTTACAGTTTCTTACTCAGTATTTTTCTAGCAACTGACTGTAGAAAGCCTATTCATTAGGCAACTCTAAGCATTATTTAGTTGCTGTAATATGGAAGGTTCTATTCGACTATCGATAGTTATTACAGCAGGCAGCCGAGCTGACAGACTTCTGTCGGTGCCGGGTCTGTTGTGTGAACATCCACAGTAGTGCAGATTGTCACTCCTGGGCAGGCGTCCAGAGGTGGGTCCTGTAACCCTGGACAAAGGAGTTTCACCCACATCTCCTGCAAAGGAGTTGAGAGATTAACAAACACAAACCCAAGGGGAGAGTGACAGGCTGGGGACAGGAATCCCTATCACATGACCTCACCTATGAAAGCCAGCTCATGGGAGTAGAAGGCGGTTACCAGGGCTGAAGGGGAAAGAGAAAAGTGGGGATTTGTTGACCAAAGGGACATAGTTTCAGTCAGGCAAGAGAGAGTTCTAGAGGTGTGCTGTGCTGCATGACTAGAGAAACACCCTATGATTGACATGACTATAGAAATACCACATGATTGACAGTTGCTAAAGCAGACCTTAAACATTTCTACCACACAGAAACACACACAGGTGAGCTGACCGTGCACATAAGCACATGCAATTGTGTCCATTAGAACTTGATACATGTTAGGCAGAGGCAGGTGGATCTTGGTGAGTTCAAGACCAGCCTGGTCTACAGAGTGAGTTTCGGCACAGTTAGGGCTACACAGAGAAACCCTGCCTCAAACAACAACAAAAAAATTGATAAATGTGAAAAAACTTGTTCTGTAATTTTATGAGCCATGTAGGTGTGTGTGTACACACACACACACACACACACACACATATATACACACATGCATATTTCAATCTCCCCTTGCCATTCTTTGTCTGACCACTGCTTTTGTTCATTTTCTGGTGGTGAGTCCCTTCCTCTCAAGCTTGGAAAACCATTTTTATATTTTAACACACATTTTTCCACACATGTTGCAAAGATTTTTTTCTTAGTATGTAATTTTTCTTTTATTTTGTGTATTTACATGTTGAATCTACACACACAGAAAAAAAATTGCTATAGTATTTCTTGACCCAGGACCTTGTGCATGCTAGACATACACCCCACCACTGGGCTGTACCAGCCAGGGATTTCACCATTTACCCTCTTAGTATCATCTTTCTTGACTTTCTCCATCTCTAGCATTATGTGTGCAGTGGTCTTTCCCTCTCTGATAGTTATTTAGTTACTAAGTATTCTTTTGTTTTATGTATTAACGTAAGGATATAACTTCATTTTTCCCCAAAAATAACCAATCAGTTTCCCCGGGATTCGTTATTGAACAATCTACTATAAAGACTTAGAAATGCTCTAAGTCCTTAGGAATTGGTGACTGTCTTTTCTGCTGGGTCTTTTTTTTTTTTTCAATGCAGAGACAAAGCAGGATGAACCAGGCCTCAGAGACACAGGGAGATCTGAAGTTATTTTCACACCAACACTACAGAGCATGGTGATGGCCTAGAAACGAAGGGATAGGACCTAAAAACATAAACCATCTTCAAGTGTGTACAAGACTCTAAGGGATGTTTTTCTCTCAGTTTTCCTTTGATGGGGCTGGCTTTAAAATTGGAGCTCAAGCAATGATTATACATAAATTACACATACACTTAAAAACTCCTTTTCTATACTAGTCCACGTGAGTTTTCCACATAAATAATGTATTAGGAAGAAAGATTTTCTAGTACAATCGTTAGTCCTTATTTACAAAGGCACGGTAGAATCTTTCAATTTAGACCGAAAGAACCAACACCGGGAATTATTTTTCCCTTGAGATAAAAATAGAGGAGAAATGACCCCTTCTCCTTCAGTTAGGATCAGCCAGGATGGAACTGGCTAGTCATGACAAGTTTTGCTTTAATGACCCTGAGGAAAGATTCTAGATCCTACCCATGTAACTTGTTCCAAACTGTAATGGTCTCCATTAAAATAAAAATCCACCAGGGAGCAATTGAAGTAGTTCCTTCCTTTAAACCAAACTGCCTTATTACTTGATGGTGACTGTCCTGGGGTGTTGTTCTTTGGACTAGTCCCCAGACTAAATAATCCCAACCCTCTAGATCAGTGCTTCTCAACCTTCCTAATACTTCAACCCTTTAATAAAGTTCCTCAAGTTGTGGTGACCCCAACCATAAAATTATTTTTGTTACTACTTCATAACTGTAATTTTGCTACCGTTAGGAATAGTAATGTAAATATTTTTGGAGATAGAGGTTTGTCAAAGGGGTTACACCCCCCAGGTTGAGAATCCACTGCTCTATACAGATAATATCTTTATTTTATGCTCATAAACATCAGAGCAACTGCAGACACTAATTGAGGACCAAGGAAACACACATAAATACATGAAACATTTAAAAATTTTTAAAATGTTGAAGGCAGACCACAAATTCTCCATTTTAATTATGAATTTCTCTTATTTTGCTTCTTAAAGGGTGAACTCTAATGAACCCGTTTGTCCTAAATACCTACAAGAATACAGGAAAATTTCCAGGATATTTCAAAAAATCTAGGAAATATGGGACAAGATGAAAAGACCAAACCTAAGAGTAATAGGTATAGAAGGAGAAGAAGCATAGAAAATATATTTAACAAATCATAAAAGAAAACTTTCCCAACCTAAGAAAGATATGCATATGAAGATACAAAACGCTTACAGAACACCAAATAGACTGGATCCAAAAAAAA
>LOEQ01002191.1:15419-36743 GCA_001685075.1 Bramus lutescens | reverse complement strand
TGGTCTACAGAATGAGTTCCAGGACAGCCAGGGCTACACAGAGAAACCCTGTCTAGGGAAAAAAGAGAAAAAAATAATTTCCTGCTCAAAGTAACGGCACTCGGTAATATTTTAGATCTAGGTTGGAGCCCATGAACGGTCTTCCTTGAGCAGGCTCTCTGATAGGCTGTTACTTCGTGCCCGGTCCTGCTGTGCTCAGTAACTTTGAAATAAAACATACAGGCAGGAAAAGGTCCCACCTCCTGAGCAAGGGAGCCTCTCCCCTCCGGACTGCGGATGCCTCTCAGCTCAAAGCAAGATTAGGAGAATCCAGTGTTGGCCACAGATAAAGGGATCAGTGGAAGTAGGGGCAGCAAAGGCCCCAGGAAATTTACATAAGCCTGGAGAAGCGGTGGCTCCGAGTGGCAGAAGGGGTCCCCACAGAAAGCAGAGCAAAAGAAAACATCTGTAATGAGCCGTGAGGGCTGGCGAGCTGCAGAAGGTTCGAGCAGCCACCTCTCCACCTACACAACAATCAGACAGCTGCCAAAGCAAGCCCTTTGCAGCTGGCATTTCTTGTACTGTCCTTCCCTCCCAAGGCTGCTGAGCCTTTGAAATAAGCCTCGGTGTGAAAAGCAAAGGGGGAGGATGTGCGCCGAAGGCGCCGTTTGAAAAAGCCTTCGGGGGAGCGGCTACGCTCCCGAGAAAGCAATTGCAAGGTGGCCAGCGGGGAGGGCTGCCAGAGGCCAGACAGGCTGGCTTCACCCTAGCTATAGCGAGCGCGCTTTCTCACAGAGGCTAGGCACGGCCGACAGCTCAGCTTCGTGGGCCTCATCCGGCGCCGGAAACATGCAGAACCGGGAGGGCAGAAAACACAGTGGTCCAAAGAACGGCGCTCTAAGCCACAGCGAATTCCCTAGGAAAATAACTTTTGGGCTGTCAGGATGGCTCGGTGAATAAAGGTTCTTGCCACCATGCCAGACATGAGGGGATAAACCAGCTTTTACAGGTTATCCTCTGACCTCTACATGCGAGCCATGGCATGGGCACCACATATAGGTACAAATAAGCATAGTTTTAAAAAAAATTAAAGAAAAACAGCTTTTTAGCAGGATGACCCATGCCCACAATTCCAGGATTTGGGAGGTGGAGGGAGATGGATCAGGAGTTCAAGGCTAGTCTCAACTACATAGTTGAGGTAAGCCTGGGCTACATGAGACCCTGCCCCCTCCCAACAACAACAACAACAACAACAACAACAAAGAAATAAAGAGTGCTTTGCTGATCATGAAAAAGCAATGATCTAAATGTTTAACTTAATACATTTATCAAAAAAGAGGACAAGGAAAATGGAAAGGAAAGCAAAATCTAGTAAGTTGTGGGTGGCAGTAGACTATCCGAGCCTTGGATACGGATCTGGCACCTGCTCCGAGGGAGGCGTGCCAGAACCAGAGTACGGCTGCGGGGAGGAATGGCACTCAGAGCAGGCACTGAGGGCCCAGGGATGGAAAGATCTGAGCAAACGAGAGGGCCAGAAACTGCTCCCGGCTTTCTGGCTTTCTTAGGACTTTCAGGTGGCATAGATGGGGTTCCAGGGTATTTTACTTGGAGAGAGAGAGAGCGCGCGCTCTCATCTAGCCCGTAGCTGCAGTAGGCTGCTGAGCCAGAGTGGAAGTCTCAGAGTGAGAGAGAAGTCTGCGAGCCTATTGTCTTCCCCTCCTGAGTCCACCACGGACTTTGCAAATGTTTCCCATAGGCGCCAGAAAAGGGAAGGTTAAAAACTCTGAGGGAGAGGGGATGTCTCAACAGAACTGCATTTCCGTTTAGAAGGTGCCAAAAGGCCACTTGCTTCAGCCCAGGCTACCCAGAATGCAACACTGAGAGCCACAGAGCCCCAGACTAAGACCATTCAGGAGCCCCCAAAGCAGGTGGAAGACACACTTAAGTAGGAGAAACAGACAAATTAACTAGTCAGGATCATCCAATTAGACAGGACTAATGACAGAGGTTCTTGCATAAGGAAGAAGCATTAAGAGGCCGTGGTCACTTCTGTGGTTTTCTTCAGATTCCTGTTCAAGGGTGTAAAGGTGTTCGCAGACAAGCACAATATACACCATGGTGTCAAGGATCAGGTGGAATAGTCAACACAGTTTAGTGCCCCTAAATGTGTAGTACGCTGTTTTAAACCAGTGGTTTCGGGGCACAAGCCTCTGCCAGGGTCTTTTTCTTAATAATAGTAAACACGTTTCGCCTTTCTCATTCTCCTGCTTTCACATTGGAGTTCTCCAAAAAGCTGCCAGACACTTAATGCAGTCGTTGCTCTGGGAGCTGGGGGAGCTATGCTTACATAATTTTTTGCTTTGAAAACATGCCAGTGGGGGCTGCAGAGATAACTCAGCAGCTAGAGTGCATACTGCTCTTAGAACTCAAGTTCAACATCCAGCGCCCACTTCAGGCTGCTCACAGCACGCTGTAACTCTAATTCCAGGGAATCTGTCTCCCTCTGCTGGCCTCTGTAGGCACTGCACTCACATGCACAAACCTGAGCTCAGGCACACATGTGCACGCAAGTAAAAAAAAAGTTAAATTAGTTACAACATGCAAGTATTGAGAGACTTCCTTCACATGACCAAGGCCATAATTTCATACCTTTAAGGAGTCTTAAAACCAAACATTTGTGAGAACTCAGGCCCAGGTAAAACAGTCAAAGTGTGGTCTTCCTCATTCTCTGCATTAGCAACTCAGTAATAAACTTAGCATTGGGGCTGCAAAGGATTTTATCTTGGTGAGAACATTTAACGCAATTGGGTTAAGTTTACTTGAAAATTCAAAATTTAGTCATATTTAAATCTGATTTTGAAAGTTATCATGTATTATAATTTATATTTGTAAGTATCTAAGAAAACATCTTTTAAAATATGAAATAATTGAATTTTTAGATATTTAGTAGAGTGCTATTAAAATTAAAATATGTGGAGTCTATGTATATTTTGAACAAAATATTCAAATTTTAATCCACAAGTATTTACTATCAGTCAACCATAAATTGGGAAAAAAATATTCCTCATAACAAGATGAGGAATCATGAATATATAATTACTTACTAATTTTATATTTTTTACTTCATTATTTTTCTTGTTTTGATTTTATGTGTATGAGTGTTTTGCCTTCACATATGTATACACAATATATGCATTCCTGATTCCCCCGGGGTCCAAAAGAGGGCATCGGTACCTTAGACCTGGAACCTCAGACTGCTGTGAGCCACTATGTGGGTGCTGGGAAATGAACCCAGATCCTCTGCAAGAGCAGCAAGTGCTCTTACCCACTGAGTCTTACAAAAATGACCAACCCACCACCAGAATAACTTTAAATGTACAGTAGTAAATCCCCAGTTATTCTTGAAGCTCTATACACACAGAAACACAGCAGCCCAGCCCCAAGTTTTCAGTATCCCCAGCATCAAGGTGGACTTCACATGTGATGTGCCTGTGAAGAGTGGACATACATCCCATCCAAGGCATGAAAGGAGAGTTTCGTGGCGTGTGCTTCCCTGGGCCCCAGAAGTGAGGGGCGCTCACACACATCATCCTGCCCAATAACATTTTGAAAAAACAATGTTCATATTTCCACATTGCAGGAAGTTCATTGAACCATAGGGAGGATCCGCTTTCCCAAGCTCGTCCCTCCATCCCCTTATGCTGGGCTTGGGTTGAGCTAAATCAAAACCTGGGAACTCTAATAGACATGAAGTAAACAGTGGTGGGATATGAAATACCCCAAAGGGGCGAGAGCATAGAAGACTGGAGTTCATTTAGCATCGAGTTTTCTGTGTGTAGACTAAATATATGTTAGTATATGGAACTTTTAATTTTAATTTATAAGTATTTTGTCTTCACATACATCTGCACTAGGTGCAAGCCTTGTGTCCATAGAGGCTAGAAGGGATGCTAGATCCCCCTGGAACTGGAATTATAGACAGTTATTAAGTCACAACGTAGCTGCTGGGAACTGAACCTGGACCATATGGAAGAGCAGCCAGTGCTCTTTACTGCTGAGCCATCTCTCCAGCCCTTATATAGAACCCTTATAAATCAATTTTTAAGGAACCAAATAGGAACCTACAAAGAAATAAAGCATCTTTAAATCTATAGCCCACTATCCAGAATAAGCTACCTTAAAATATGCAAGGGGACATTTCTTCCCAGTTAGCTTTGTGTACAAATGCACACATGTCCATGCACAATCAAACACACTTAGTGTGCAAATGTGCACAGCCCATGCACAATCACACACTTTATATGCAAATGCACACATGCCCACGCACAACTTTGTGTGCAAATGCACACATGCCCATGCACAATCTATCACACACACTTTGTGTGCAAATGCACACATGCCCATGCACAACACACACATTTTATATGCAAAATCACACATGCCCTTGCACAATCTATCACACACACTTTGTGTGCAAATGCACATATGTCCATTCACAATCACACACACTTTGTGTGCAAATGCACATATGTCCATGCACAACCACACATACTTTGTGTGCAAATGTGCACACGCCCACACACAATCACACACACTTCTAAAAATGCGATGACGACATAGATGCTGTTGCAGTCTGTCTTTCCACCATCCTGTGACCCCCTTTCCACTTGAAGTAAATTGGAGATAACTGTCTGAAAATTAAACAGCATCCCAATTCCCTGGATGTCCCCATTTATTGAGCCTCTCCCCTGTGATGTTAGACAGTTGCTGATTTTCAGAATCTTGGTGTGCTTGTTTGGTTATTTTCCTGGGGGGAAATGATGATACCAAGTTTTGGTGTCATTTAAGGCTTCTGCTGTCTTTGCCAAACTCCCTCAACAGTGGTTGTCTAACTTCGAGTGGTCCTGTTGAGACCCGTGTCCCAAGGTGTCTGCCTGTGCGGCACGCTCTTTCCCTTTCGTCTTTGCCAGTTTCCCTGGCCACTGTGATAGATAACTCATAATTATTTCATTTGTATTTCTCTGATTACAGTGAAATAAAATATATTTTATTATGCCTTCTGGCCACTTTTACTTTTTTAATGAACTGCTTTATTTTTTTTATAGCCAGCCCCTTTGCCTGCTTTTAAATCGAGATGAGTGTCAAATTTTTAAAGATGCTTTTCAAGAGTCTCTTTAGTCTGCTTTAAAGTCTTTGAGTTACTTTCAAAAGTACACAATTTCTTCCATATTAAAAAGCATGTTTGTGTGTGTTGTGTATGTGTGTGCATGTGTGTGTGTGTGTGAGAGAGAGAGAGAGAGAGAGAGAGAGAGANGTGTGTGTGTGTGTGTGTGAGAGAGAGAGAGAGAGAGAGAGAGAGAGAGATTGTGTGAGTGGTGTGTGTTTGCAGGTGTGCCTGCATATGTGCCTGGAGGCCAGAAGAGGGCACTGTGTGTCAACCTCTCTTACTGTCCACCTTATTCCTTTGAGGCAGGGTCTCTCCCTGATCCTTCCAGGCTCATGTCTTTTCTAGGCTGGCAGTCAGCAAGCCCCTGAGATTCTCTTGTCTTCCCAACAGAGCTGGGGATACAGGTGTGTGTGAGACAAAGCCCAGCTAGTTTTGTGGGTGTTCGGCTCTGACTCAAGCCTTCATCATGGCACAGCAATACTGTTAACCATTGCGCCATCTCAATGTGCATGTATTGATGAGTAATCAAATGTGAAGGACACTGTAGAGGAAAGGTAAAAACTATCCACAATCTCTTTTTTCTTAAATTGTACAAAGTAAACTCAAATCTATTCCCTTCTTATCTCTACACTGTAGCTCCTTTAGCTGGTCAGTATGCATTCTTTCAGGGAAAGACTTTTCCATAGCAAAGGGCAACATAAGGAACGATGAAGAAACTATATAAAATTCTTAAATTTTTTTCATTAAACTCTCCATTTTTTCTTAGAAGATAATTGTTCAATTTTATATTCTTTTGATAATTATATCATTTCACTTTTGACTATTAGCCTCTTGATTCATCTGGAATCTCTACTGGCATTTAACTCAGTACTGGCTGAGTGATAATCCATAGCATTTGTTGAATTATCCAACTCTTTAAAATTGGCTTTAGGAGCTGGAGAGATAGCTCCATGGGTAAGAGGGCAAACTGCTCTTTAGAGGACCTAAGTTTGTTTCCCGACACCCACATCAGGTGGCTCATGACTTGCCTGTAACTAGCTCCAGGGGATGCCGTGCCCTCTTCTGGCCTCTGCAGACACCCATACTCACATGCACACATATGTACAAACATACACATAAATAAAAATAATAAAAATAATAAAGCTTTAACACTGGCTCAGAAGTTTTATCTTTTGTCGTTTTGCTGCATGATTTTAAATAAAGATTTATTTATTTATTTGTTTACTTGTTCATCATGTATACAGTGTTCTATCTGCATGTATGCCTGCAGGCCAGAAGAGGGCATCAGATCTCATTACAGATGGTTGGAAGCCACCGTGCGGTTCCTGGGAATTGAACTCAGGACTTCTTCCAGGCTCTTAACCTCTGAGCCATCTCTCCAGTCCCATTTGCTGCAAGCTTTGGAAGTCTGGTTTCACACTAGCTCTCGCAGGACAGTTACACTGTAGTAGAGTCTTAGGTTTAGACATTTTCTAGCTATTCAGCTTACTCTTCTGATGAACATTTGAATTACTTTGCCAGGCTGTTTTAGGAATTTGGATGCCATGCATACATATTTTTGGAGAACAATTGCTGTTTTCTTTATATTCTTGTTTGTATTTTCAGGCAGAGTCTCTCAGTAGCCCAGGATGATCCAGAATTTGTTATATAGGCCAGGTTAGCCTCAAACTCAAGATCCTCCTGCCTCTGTTTCCCTGGTGCTAGGATGACAGACATGTACTACCGTGCCTAAATGCAACCAATACTTTGAGCATCTAAGACCACCATATGTTTCCTCTCTAATCATCAAAGTCTTCAATCTTCCTCAATAGAGCCCATGTGGATTTTTTTTGTACTTTTATTATTGGAATATTTTATTTTTTTATCCATAAGGATGTCTGACTTGTCAAAACTAGGAAAAGATGAAGCTTTTTCAAAGAGTACATTCAGGCCTATTCATCAAAGTAAGTCAGGCAGAGCCGAGCACCATGGGGAGAGGATGGAACGCCCAGCCCTACTATTCAGGAAAGGCACACAGACGTTCACTGGGAAGTGGGGTTTCTGTCTCCTCGATGTGGCCCATTAGTTTCCAAAGAAACACTATTTTTTTAAAAAAAATGTTCCCCAGGCTCTAATAGAGCTCATGAAAGTGTCAATTTTTTTCAGTACCTGGTATTATATTTTTTGGCAGTTCCCTTTTCTTACTGGTGACAAGCACTTGAGATCTCCATTGCTTTAGCTCCATAGATTTCTGACCCCAGGCTGCTGTGTATACAGTGTTCCAGAAGGCCTCCTACCCTAATGGGTCTTCTAAAACTTTTCATCATCATCAAGTGTGATGAAATGAACAAAATTAATAAAAGTGAGGAATGTGCATCGTTTGATGACCTTACACCAAGCATCAGCTTGGTGACCTTTAAAAACTCCAAGAAAGCAATGGCATCACCAATACTTTCCTAAGCACATCACAGACAGAATGTATTCAAAACTCATGCAGCCCAAAACGGATTACCAGAGGAACATGGGTGACCCTCACGCACAAATGGGCAGGCATAAAAACATTAGATATTTGCTCAGGTATTTCACAGAAGGAAGACCGTACCTGACAGCCAAGAAACGCTTGAAGAGACAAACCCCTTCGAGAGCCGTGGGGCAGACACATGGCTTCCATTTCAGACATCGCTTCTCCTTTAAAACAAGTTCTGGTACCAAGTGTCAAAGCTGCTAGTCTGTGGGTGTCAGTGCAAAGTAGTTCAAGCAGTGTAATTAGACATTGTGGAACGAGACTATTCGTCCTTCATAATTCAGCAGTTCTATTCCTGATTATATTTCCCTAGAAAACAGTTTGTGCTCTCCTGGGGAGGGGGGTACATGTTAGAATGTTGTGCAGTGTTGTTTAGAGGAATGAAGAATAGGAACAACTTTTAAGTCTTTAACTGGAGATCCAGAACATACCCTATTATGTATACAGTGTTAGTTTCCATGTCTACCTAAATGCCAGAAGAGGGCACCAGATTTCACTATAGATGGCTGTGAGTCACCATGTGGTTGCTGGGAATTGAACTCAGGACCTCTGGCAGAACAGTCAGTGTTCTTAACCTCTGAGCCATCTCTCCAGTCCAGAACGTACCTGTTACATTGTAGTGTTGTGTTGCGTTGCATTGCCTTGTACCGTATTTTCCCGTCACTGAGACAATCTGCTTTTCAAGAGGGGGAGTGGGGGCTGGAGACGAGGTGCAGGGGTGAAGAGCACTAACCGGCCTTCCAGAGGGCTCATGGTCAGTTCCCAGCACCCACAATTACTTGCTCTCACTGCTTCTGGTCTATGATGAAGCGTTAACACGGCAGGGGGCAAAGCGGGAGAAACTGTCCTCGTGGAGCTGGGAGGCAAAGAGAAAAGAAGGAAATGGGCACGCGCTCCAAGATCCCCTCCGAGGGCACTAGGAAGATCTGACTTCCTCTCCCTGGGCCCCATCTGTTATAGGTCCCGTGATCTCCCAGTGATGTCACAGGCTGGCAGCCAGGCTCTCAATACATGAGCCTTTGGGAGGATGCTTCCAATACGAACTCCAGATGGAGGTTCAGAAAGCATTTTCTATTGAGTCAGAAATCATCAGACCCGGAGGATGGGGAGCCAGAAATGGCTGAGTGAAGGTTGACTTTTTACCTCCTAAAAACTGGACATTAGCAGAGAGTACACGTTATTCTTCCACTGAGCTCCAGGAAGAAAAAGCCAGTTCTACCCAAAGATATTAGAATTTTTATGAGGTAATAAGAATTGCATGATTCATATTCTCTTTATGTCTGTATTTTCAGAAGGCTGAGGGAATGTGCAATTAGCTGGATTCTGTATCTTATTTCAGATCCTAATCCTAGCTAATCACCTGCTAATATATCCTATATGCTTTTAAGTTTTTATGTATTATTTATCTGCTCCATTTGTATATGTTCACGGTCTTCTTAGGTCCATGTGGAATGAAGTGTGTGTTAATGTAATAAACATTTCATGGTTGGGGAGGTGGGTGGGTAGATGGATTTATGAAGCACCAGATTATATTATTAATTTCTCCTGAGAAATATAGCCACCAAGTAGACTGAGAACATTTTTCATCTGCTCGGTACATTTGCTGAACACATGAAGTCATATGTAGGAAGAAAAGCATTCCAGGGCCAAAGAGTCCCAGGGCCTAAAGAGATGGCCTGATGGTTTAGAACTAGAGCACACTAGTGGATGACCCAAGGGCAACTCCCAGCTCCCATGTGGGCAGCTCACACCACCTTGCCATTCCAGCCCAGGGCATCCGATGCCCTTTCTGGGCCTGTAGAAGTACCCGCATACATGTGGCACACAGATACACTCATATACACACATACATATAAAATAATAAAAATTAAAAATAATATGTTATCATGGCCCCCCAAACCTTTGGGAACCCACATTTCTCTTTGAGCTTACATGGAATTCTTTAGCTGAGCATCTACAAGCTTCCAACTGAATATTCTAGTCTGCACGTCTTTTGTGCTCAATGTTAGCTCTTTGCCTTAGTTCTCTGAGCACACTCTACTTCCCAAATTCATCATTTAAAAATACTATTCTTGTGTGCTTTCCCCTCCATAGAATGCCATTTGCGCTAGCCCATCCATCCCAGCAGTAATTTAGTGCTAACAGCAGATAGTCCTATTAACTAACTCAACGCTATACAACTCTATATAGATAAGTGCAAGTGACCCCATCCTTCTTCTGTGGCTGGAGTCACACTGCCAACCCAGGAGTTCCTTCTTCCCAGAATTCTCCTGTTCTCATTGACCCGCCTCTATTTCCTGACTGGTTGTCCCGCCTATATTTCCTGTCTGGATACTGGCCAATCAACATTTATTTAAAATATGATTGACAGAATATAAACCACTGTCTCACACCAAAGGTTAAATAATTGCTTGCTGGAGTTCTTTTTGGACATTCTAGCAAGAATCCAAGACATTCTTGTACTCACTAGGGGCAATTGAACTTTTTTGTCTATGGTATATACCAGAAATTCTTTTGCCACTGGCAGACTTGATCCCCCAAACTTCCCACAATATATTCTGCATGATTTCTCCTTTTATACATTCTTTCAAGGTACAAGAAAATCAACTATAGCTCTAGAAGATGGAAGAGCCACTTAACAGAAGGAGTGAGTGTCCCTGACTGGCAAGGGATTCCCCAGTCTACCTCCACTCCCCTAGACTGACATACAATCATGAAATAAGGCTTATTACATTCAGATGCTGAGAACTGGGGTTGTTAGTCTTATTAGGCCTTTTTGATGTCACTGAAGACATCCCATGATATCATCATCATTAGGTTCTCTATAATCCCAGAATCCATATTTTGCTTTTTAAAAGCTTTATTACATTTGTATTTATTTATTTACTATGGTGAGTGAGGGTCAAAGGTGTGCATGTCACAGGTCATGTGTGCTGGTCAGAGCACAACTTATGAGAGTTGGTTCTCTCCTTCCACCATCTTGGCCCTGCGATCAAATTCAGCCTTGGTGGCAAATGCCTTAACCCACTGAGCCATCTTGTTCACTCAATGTTCTGCTTTTTTCTCAGCTCATGAGTCTGCTGGTTATAATGACTCTTCAGACCTTCAGTCCATTAGCCATTAGCCTTTCACTTACTCCCAGGAGAAGACTCTGCTTCCTACAACACAGAGAAAACAGGAGGGTCCACCCTCAACCCTCTACTGTCCAGACAACATGCTGGGCGCCACGCCCACTCTCCTCTTCCCCCTCCTTTGGAGGAGAAGAGGCTCTTCTTCTCTGGTTTTGTCCCTTTGTTTGCTCAGAGCCATAACCAGTACCTGTCCCTTTCTGTCTTCAACCCCCATCTCTCCCAGACCTTTGAGTCAGCATTCTGTGCCTTTCCCATGCTAAAACAACCAAGACGACACTTTCTGTGCGTCCCACTGTGGCTGCCACTTCTCAGCCAGGATCTTTCCCCTTCAACATCCAGTGTTTTAAAGAGTATTCTGCAGGCTCTCGGCCCCTTCACCTTCTCCTTACTACACTGCTTAGGTAATCTAGCTTCCATCCATGTCGCTCTAGCCAAGACTGCGCTAGTGCCATTCAAAAGCCCCCTTCCATCATTAACTTTCTAATGTTTCACTTCACACAGCTCATCCCTTTTTCCTCTGGACCTGTCTTCTTCCTTTCTTGTGTGCTACCTCCTCAAGAGTCCCCCTGGTGGGTTTGTCCCTCTTCTTCAGTGTCCTGCCTCAGAGATCTCTCTTTCCTGTTCCCCTCCTTACAAATGACCCCACCTACCCCACAGACTCAGTTACCATCTCTTTCCTCATGACTGTTATCTCTTTCCTCATGACTGCCATCTCTTTCCTCATGACTGTTATCTCTTTCCTCATGACTGCCATCTCTTTCCTCATGACTGCCATCTCTTTCCTTATGACTGCCATCTCTTTCCTCATGACTGCCATCTCTTTCCTCATGACTGCCATCTCTTTCCTTATGACTGCCATCTCTTTCCTCATGACTGCCATCTCTTTCCTCATGACTGCCATCTCTTTCCTCATGACTGCCATCTCTTTCCTTATGACTGCCATCTCTTTCCTCATGACTGCCATCTCTTTCCTCATGACTGCCATCTCTTTCCTCATGACTGCCATCTCTTTCCTCATGACTGCCATCTCTTTCCTCATGACTGCCATCTCTTTCCTCATGACTGCCATCTCTTTCCTCATGACTGCCAACTGAACCCTTTGAGTGCTCAGTGCCTGTCCACCAACTTCCAGATTCAGGCATCAAGTTTTCTCCTCCAAAGCCCCAAAGAAACCTGAAGCTCAACGCAATAAAAATAAACCCAACATCATTATGCCTTGAACTTTACTCCCTCCCCAAAAAACTTATGCTAACTTCTTAAGCCCCAGTAATCAAGGAGGGTAGAAAACAGTCTCTTGGGGGTAGGGGCAGAGTCTTCTCAAAGGAATCAGGGTAAAACACAAGGAAAGGTTCTTTGCCAGTATGCTCTTCATCCTAGACTTCAGGGAACATGTGGCAGTGTGCGGTGTATGTTGAGGACACAGCTAAGGGTGGAATCACTGTGCCAAATGATATGTCTATTTAAACTAGTCTCACTGGTGCCAACATCTTAAAATCTGATGATGTCTTAGCAAGATAGGGAAGTGGCCATAACTCCTTCATACTTTTGCTAGGAGTATACAATGGTACAACCATTCCAAACAGCGGTGACTGGTGACAGATGGCATTTATTAAAGCAACACTTGCCTTCCTGAGCTGAAAGGACATATGAGTGTCATGGTCTTGAGCACGATAAACTGAGACTGTTTGTGAGCAATCTGTGAGAGGCCCCCTGCTCCTGTGGGAGGTACACCGAGGTACTGAGGATGGCCTTCGGGGCCACAGAGAGGCCCTGAGGTCAGAAGAGCCTCCTGATTGAGAAAAACGTACTTCAGTAAGCCGCCTTGCTCTAACATCCGGAACAAGGTGTTCGCAGTACCCCTTCTGCACCTTCATTTTGCACACCTGCAACTCAGTACCATTGGCCAGCCCTGACCCCGCCCCACAAAGCAACCAGCTGGCTTAAGAACCATGGAGTCTTGTGGCTATAAAAGTGTTTCCTTCTACTAGACACATCTCATGCTGTAACCAAGCCAAGACTGACTTTTCCTTTCAACTTCGTCATGGTGTTTTCAGTAAACAGACATTGTTAATTATGGCTGTTAGAGACCAATGTGCAAAATTTACCAGTAACTTCCTCTGTTACTTGTAATGTGGGGACCAATTTAAGGTGTCCTTTATTACTTAGGGGGAAATAGACCTTATTCTAGATTTCTTCTAACGTTTTGTCTATCACATTTTGAGACTGCCTTACTGGTGTATATATATATTTCATACATGTAAAATTACAGCTCCCTCATACTTAGGCATTTATTCTCAAAGTTCTATCACAGCCTCATTATACAACATTTGTGGCATCCAGATATAAACTGTGACTTGTTGGTACCTTCTGTCTCTCCTTGCTCTTTGTTCACCCTGAAGTCTGAGTGACATTAATCTGCTTTCCAGCTCTATAGCTCCACCTGCTCTGAGGGTTTCATATGAATGGAATCATGCAGTGTGTGGTCAGTTGTGTCTGACTTCCCACAGTCAGCCAGTGCGGGGGGGGACACACTCAGGTTGTAACGTGTGTTAGTGTGTCACACTTTTTACACCATATGATACCCCACTGTGTGGATTATGGCATCTTGTTTATCCATTCATCAGTCGTGAACATGGGCTTTCTACCTTTTTCTGTCTATTTTGAATATTGCTGTTATAAATGCCAGCATACAAGCTTTGTGAGGCTGTATGTCCCCATTTTTCTTGGGTGCACACACAGGAGTATATACATAGGTCAACAGTAACTGATGTGGAAAGTCCTTCTGTAAATGTGTTGCTTTTATTGGTTAATGAATAAAGAAGCTGCTTTGGTCTGTGATAGGGCAGAGTAGAGCTAGGCAGGAAAACGAACTGAATGCTGGGAGAAAGAAGGTGGAGTCAGTGAGACACCATGTAGCTACTGGAGTAGACAAAAGCTGGAGCTTTGCCTGGTAAGCCACAGCCACATGGCGATACACAGATTAATAGAAATGGGTTAATTTAAGATGTAAGAGTTAGCCAGTAAGAAGCCAGAGGTAATAGGCCAAGCAGTGATTTAATTAATACAGTTTTTATGTGATTATTTCAGCTCTGGGCAGCTGGGAGACAAACAAGCAACCTCTGCCAACAGGTAACCCCATGTTTAACTTTTTGAGCTCCTGTCAGCCCCTGTCTTCTGCAGCTGCACTGAGTTCAGTCTCACCTGCAATGAACAACTCTTCTCCTTNTTTTTTTTTTTTTTTACAATAATCCTAGTGGGTAAGGAACTGTATCTTATTGTGATTTTAATGTGTATTTCTCCAAAGGTCAAACGTTATCTAGGATGTTTTCATGTAGCATTGGCTTATTTGTTTATCGAGATATGGCCTTGCGTAACCCACACTAACCTCAAACTTGCTCTGTAGCTGAAGCTAACCTTGAACTGTGATCCTCCTGCCTCTACCTCCCAAATACCAGGGTTACAGGGTTACACTATAAACCACTGCCATCCCCAGCTCTTAGTGGACATTTGCATTTATTCTTCCAAAATTCTTTGCCCATTTTTAAATCAGGTTGCATTTTTAGAATTATTTTAAGAATTCTTGGTAAGTAATGAACACATAACCCAATATCATTTAGTCCCTTAAACCATTTTTTGTGTGAAGCACAGAGCCGAAGTAAGTTTTTCAAACATACCTTCTAGCTCAGTACTTTTCTCTTCAGCTGTATCTTCATATGCTATTTGAGACATCTAAAGATAGGACCTTGTATTAAATGATTTAAATGAGGCCATTTCATACTAAAGATATAGCAATTATAATTTAAAATTTGTATTAATGACTTATATACTCATTGCTCAAAACTACTTAGGACATTGAAAATCTGTACCTATGCTTGTATAAAGCAATACCAGCCCTTGTGCAAAAACACTGAAATCTAAGCCTTACCAGCCTTACCAGCCAGCATGGTCACCTGTGCTTACAACTGGTCATCAGAAGATGGCGGCAACAAGATCATGAGATTAAAATTAGTTTGGGCTGCATAGTGAGATGCTGTATCAAAATCCAAACAAACGAAAAACCCAAAAAATTATTTCAAGTCTTGGATTTTTGTCCTACTCAGGATCGGCTCAAAAGAGTTAATTGGTGGGGTAAATAAGATGGAGGATAAAGCGAAGGCTGCAATAACTTCAAGCAGAAGGAAAATAATAATTCAGTAAATGTTCACTTAAGGATCATTACCTGAATGAAAGAAACCAATAGGCTAATTTAGTAACATTGATCTTCACAAGTCCCTTTGTGAAACCAACACCATTGTTTTGCAGAGCAACTTCGTGGCGCTCTCGGCTTCCCACGGGCCTTGTTGGTGACTGCTGACCTACATGGCTGTTGATCGGGCTGTCTTTGTTTCCACCGGGCACCAAGGACTGCGAAACATCAGTGTTGTTACCAAGGAAACTTAGATTATCTCTTTAGGAACACGTTTGAGAGCTGGGTTTTCTCTGGTCTGAAGTGATATTTTAGCACAAAGCCCACGAGAATGACTTTTGGTTCTGAAGTTTTACGAAGAAAGTGATTAGAGAGAAGCCTGCTATCAACATGTCTGCCTCTGCCTGAGCACTACCCTGCAAAGATGGCCTCCGAGTGCACGCTTGGTACGCACGCTGTTTTTGCAGTCCCTGGTAGCTTCCCAGGGATAGCTAAGAGACTGGCACAACGAACATGTTTTACACGTTTGAAATGTAATTGTGATTTCCGCAGAAATGGTATTATAGTCTTAAAGCCAAATCCTTGTGAGAGCTTCATCCTACTTTACTGGGTGAGGCAGCTGCCAGCTAATGTCATTCCTTGTTTATATATGCCTCCAATGGATAAAAATTGACCGGAGGCTCAAAATCATTTTCTTAAAGGAAAGTAATTATAAAATATATCATAAATATGACAATTCAGAAAATGTTTCTGGGCAGTGATCAAAGAGAGAGCAAACAGAAAACAAGAATCTGTATGTGCTGCTTCAAGATGATGTGCAAATGAGATCATTTTGCACACGTGACCCAGATGGAAATGTGAAAAGGAAGCATACAGGATGAAAATATTTAATCCAATTTCCCTGGAGCAATAAACTTGTTTATAGAACTATTTATTCCTTCATAGAGAGTTTTAAATTTTTGCCCCAATTTTCAAATAAGAGTGACGTTTCTAGTAAACTAGTGAGGTTTTTCTAGTACAAGTTCTAATGGTGACTTTTTGGAGGGAATAATGTATCTTGTCATGAAAGACAGATACCAGTGTTCCTAGAACATCATAGTTTTATTCCTTATTGCAAAATTAATATAGGAAATACTATTGCCATGTTTTAATACTTTTTAGATACTAAAATATAATGCTGGAAAGAAAACACTGAATTATTAAATATTCTTTTATCAAATGGATCCACTGCATTTTTCTAAATTTATTTTTATGTTCATTGGTGTTTGGCCTGCATGTATGTATGAAGAATGTCAGATCCTCTGGGACTAGAATGACAAACAGGTGTGAGTTGTCATTTGGGTGCTGGGGATTAATCACAGGTTCTCTGGAAAAGCAGCCAGTGCTCTTAACCCCTGAGCCATCTCTCCAGGCCTGAGCCACTGGATATTATGTGACACAGAAACACTGTCATGAATTCATGGTCAATGTTCCTTCAGTTGGATGGAACCTCTGGTCCAGTGAGTACGAGGCCCTTAGGGACATGCATGCTGTCCACTCATAAAGGAGAAACGCTTTATCATTCGCATTATTGAAATCCCATGACACCAAAGAGGAGACGTTTGCTTTGCTTATTTGCTCTTCTGGAAGGGGTGCATGGCCCAGGAGTCATTGAGTCATTGCTCACAGATATGGACATCCAGAACGGGGGTGCTATCATGATAAAAGAATTTGTTACTGAATATTTGACTCCAGAATTCCTTCATTCATAGATCATTACCACTCATCATTGACTCTGTTGGTATTAATTTAGGGTTAAATAGGAATAATGGAAACTATAAATGTGATCAGATTATATGGGCTAATGATGACACTGTGTTGCCCGTATATTAATCAGTAGTCTGTCACTTTAACAAATACGTGGGGGGAAATCACCTTAAGAGAAAGATGTAGTCTTGCTCAATTTCAGAGGCTATGGTCCATGGTCACTGTGCACAGATGTCTGTGGGACTGTGATGAGGCAGAACTCCATGCGAGGGTGGAGAAAAGGGGCTTTGGCAGAGGAAGCTGCTCACCTCACAGTGGGAGGAAAGCAAAGAATAAAGGGGATGAGATAAAAAATAAATAAATAAACATATGCACAGCAAAAAAAAAAGAAATATTCAGCATCCTTAGCCATCACGGATATGTAAATCAAAACTAATTTGAGGTTCCATCTTACCCCTGTCAGAATGACTAAGATCGAAAACACAAATGGCAGCTCATGCTGTTGAGGATGTGGAGCAAGGGGAACACATGTCAATTGCTGGTAGGAGTTCAAACTTGTAAACCCACTATGGAAATCAATATGGTGGTTACTCACAAAATTGGGAATAAATCTACTGAAAATCGAGCTATACCACTCTTGGGCATATACCCAAGAGATGCCCCATGCTATCATAAGGACACTTGCTCAGCTATGTTCATAGAAGCTTCATTCATGATAGGCAAAAAATGGAAGCGATCTTTATTTCCTTCAACTGAAGAATAGATAAAGAAAATGTGATATGTTTGCACACTGCTGTGTTACTCACCTGTTAGAATAAAATGACATCATGGAATTCACAGGCAAGTGGATAGAACTAGGGTCTGAGAGAGATAACCCAGACCCAGAAAGACAAATATGGAATGTACTCACAAGTGAATATTAACTGTTAAGTAAAGGATAATCATCCTACAATCCACAGACACAGAGAGGCTAAGTAACAAAGGAGACTCAAGGGGGGGATTTGCAAGGATTGCAAGGATTTCCCTGGGAAGGGGAAATTGAATAGATTTTGTAGACTGACTGGGGCACATGGGGGTGGGAGCAAAGAGGATCAGGTGGGGGAGAGAAGGACTGAGGGAGAGAGTGTTGAGAAAGACAACTGGAGTAGGTGGACATTTAGAGAACAATATGAAAACCTAGTGCAGGAGAAACTTCCTGGAACCTACAAGGGTGACTAGCGAGGACTATCCCAGTACTGAAGGAGCCTGGACCAGCCTCTTCTGTAACCAGACTAGGAGTTCACTGGTGGGAACTGGACACCAACCAGACAAAACCTTCCACCCACAATCGGTCCAACCTGCAACATTCTTTAGAGCATTGTTGGCTCAGAGCTTGTGGGAGTGGCCAACCAATGCCTGGCCTAACTTGAGGCCCACACCATCCATGAGAGGGAAACCATCACAGTCTAGATGGCCAAGGCCCAGAAGCTCTATGGCTCAGTGACCTAGGGTAGAAGCAAACAGGACGGACTAAAAATAAATTCAATTAAATGATTTCTAATACTATTCTGCTATACTCATAGGATCACTGCATTACCCAGTCACCATCAGAGAGGCTTCCTCCAGTACCTGATGAGAGATCCACAAACATTAGGTGGAGAGCTCAAGAAACCCTGCAGGAGAGGGGGGAGGAAGGATTGTAGGAATGTGAGTTGTTGAGGACACCAATAGAACACAACCTACAGAATCAACTCTGCAGGGTTCATAAGGAGTCACAGAGACTGAAGCGGCAACCACATAGCCTACATGGATCTGTGCTAGGTCCTCTGTGTATATGCTGTGGTTGTTTAGCTTGAGGTTTTGGACTCCTAACAATGAGAGTGGGGGTGTCTCTGATTATATACCCACTCATGGGACCCTTTTCCTTCTACTGTCTCACCTCATTCAGTCTTGATATGAGGGTTTATGCCTAGTCTTATTGTATCTTGTTGTGCCATGTTCAATTGATAATCACTGGGAGGCCTGTTGTCTTCCCAAGGGAACCTAAAAAAACAGCAAATCTGAGGGGGAGGGGAAGTTGCAGGTACTGCAAATTTGGGAGTGAGGGAAGGTTGTCGTCAACAAGTCCTGTGTGAGAGAATTCATTTAATAAAAATAATGATGTGCTTATAAAAAAAAAGAATAAAGGGGATGAGATGTCAGGGTCACAGCATCTCCTTCAAGGGCACGTTCCAAAAGTTATGTTGCATAACTACCCATCATCTCACAAGAACACCAAGCCTTCAACATCAACAACTGGGCCTTGGGGTACATTTAAGAACCAAACCATAGCAGCATGATACAGAATAGAGGAGTGAGAAGTGGCTAATATATTCACAGGAAAAATACCCATATGAAACCACATATAGAAATGTCATTTTATTCAAACATATTCACATGAGCTATATAAGGAAGCATTTATGTTTTATATAACACTATATATGTGGGTGCCAGGAAGAATTGGGAGTACTCATGAGTGACTGATCAAGGACACTTCCAAGAGTGAAAAGAGGCACTTGTGATTTTAGCAGTAGGACAGATGAATTGGGAATATGTGTCCTGCTAAAGGACACAGCTATGGTTTCAAATGAGTTGTTGAAATACTCTACATATTATCAAGAGATCATGTAGTATTAGGCTATCATTCCTGGACTGAAATTCAAGGATTCTAGAGATTGAGGATACGCTAGTAATGGTTCTTAGAAATAAATACTAGCATGGGAACTTGTGGATATTGCAGGGTGGGGCAGGCTGAAGACTGAACCCAGAATTTTGCACTTGCTGGGCAAACACCCTGAGCTACATCCTTAGCTCAAGGCTTCAAAGAGAATAAGTCATGATATACATAGCTTGATTGCTGAGCATTTCATTTTTTTATAACCCTCATTCACCCTAAGGAGCTGTAGTTATCAGTCCCAAGGCAGCTGGCTGTGCGCTACGTGAGATGAACTTGAGATATCCTGTATTCCCCTTGTGTGACATTGCTTGATTAGCTTCCTGCTGACTTGGTCCCAGTGCATGATAGATTTCTGCTGACTCCGACCACTTCCCCTGCAAACCATATATAAGATGTACTTATTTCTTAATAAGCTTGCTTAGCATAAGACAAAGCTTGTGCAAGACCTCCCATCCCTAGCTTTCCTAGTTTTCTTTATCTTCTCTTCCCCCTGGTCCACTCTCTCAGGAACCTGTCACTAAAGAACAACCTGCTGGCCAGGGTCAGTACCTCACTGGCTCTAGTCTTTATAAGCAGACATTGTAGATTGGTAACCAAACACTCCCTCCTCCTGCTCATTTCGTCAGGTCCTGGTTTTTGTTGTTATTTTGTTTTCAGGGGAGTCAGATCAAGCCTGTGTAAATGAAGCCAATCAATACTCTTGTGTCTTACCAAAGTGACAGTTTTATAAAGACACATGACCCAGTTTTAGCAAATGAGATGACACGGAATGTTCTAGAATGGTAGGATTTCAGGTTAATTTCTTAAGCTCATTTAAAGAGAAGAGAAAAAAATGGTTCCTTCCTCAGTTTCTATCAGGATGGGATGCCTTTTGGTCCTAAGATTAAGAAAGCAGCTTACCTTTTACTCTATTTTAAAAATTATTCATATTTTAATTAGAAAACCAAACAATGGGTTTCATTCTTGCATGTTCATGTGTGTATATCAGTTATGCTTTGCTTAGCAGGACCCTACGGCACCCCTTCATCCTCCTCCTCTCTGTGCTGCTTCCCTTCTACCCCACAAATAGTTCCCCTTTTCCATCCATGCTGTGTGTGTATGCATATATATATGTACATAGATGTGTACATGTGCACATACATATACACATTTAAACATAGATCCAGAGGAAGTTCATGCTGTCTTTGAAATTTTCTGTGATGTGCTTTTTGAAGTGCCGAGGATGGCTGAGGACAAAGTTGAGAAGAACGCTATGCTTGGTCACCCTGGGGCTTGCCTTGGCAGCTCTTGTTATGTCTGCTGGTTTTCTTTGTGGTTTTAACCATTGTGAGTTGTTCTTTTCTTGCTCACACCAATTAAACTCCTGCTGCAGAGGAGATGGCATAGGAACAGAAAGGAACACGCCTATCAGCATTGGCTCTCTGGGAGCTGTTCTTCCGCCTTTACAGACTAGTAAAGAATCAGCCACCAGTCCGGAGGCTGCCCCATAGGGATAAACGGAAGGAAGAAACTAACAGATATTAGCTTCCTGTTTGCCTGCCTTTGAGTATGCCATTGATCAACTGCAGGGATGGCAGATGCCCCAGCTGGTGAAAGGAATCACTGTGGACATCTATTCTTTTGGCAAGATGTAGAAAAAAACATGTTCATGCCAAACCAGATTCATCACAGGACTGGGATGAAAATATCAAAATGGCCCAGGCACAGTGGCACATGCCCTTAATCCCAGCACTCAGGAGGCAGAGGCAGGTGGAGCTTTGAGTTTGAGGCAGTCTGGTCTACAGAGTGAGTTCCAGGACATCCAAGGCTACACAAAGAAACCCTGTCTTTAAAGAGAGAAAGAAAAAAGAAAGGAAAGGAGGGAGGGAGGGGGAGAGAGAGACAGACAGACAGAGAGAGAGAGAGAGAGAGAGAGAG
>LOEQ01002191.1:0-10090 GCA_001685075.1 Bramus lutescens | reverse complement strand
TTGCCTTACAATGGTTTTCTTGGATAAAAAAAGAAAGCGGCCACGGCTTGGATTTGAGTCTTGCTTCTGACAACTGCTATGTGTATGACTTAAGATAAACTCTGAAACCTGACATTTTCATGTTGTAGAATTGGAACTGTGATAGGACCACAAAACAGAATCATACTGATAATAAAATTAGACAAACCATACAGAGTTAAGCCAATGTCCACATGGAAATATGTGCTCATTAAAAGTCTGGCTGTTAGGCTGGGCATGGTGGTACATGACTTTAATCCTAGCAGTGGGAAGCAGGGGCAGGTGGAGCTCTGTGAGTTCAAGGCTAGCCTGGTCTATATAGCAAGTTCCAGGCCAATTAGGGCAAGAGAAGTAGAGTAACAGTTTTGTTGTTACTATTTGTCAAAAAGCTTTGGACACTGGTTGCTTTGATTAGCAGAGGAGAAATAAAGCAATCATCAAATCCAAGTAGGACTAGGTAAAATATGGGGGAGAAACTGAAAACAAAATTTTAGAAACTGGATTCATATCAAAACAGACAAAAGTGAGATGTAACTATAGTCTCAAGAAACTGAGACTAAAGAAATCAAACTGCTATTACCTTTCCTGACCCAAAAATGTAGCCCCTACAAAGATAGCTACAGAAAAATTACCAAATTACAGAAAACTGTTACTTAATCAATGGTCTGGAAATAATCTAAAGCAAAATATATGGATACAGTGTGAGATACATAAAAAAGAACAAGTGGAAAGAAAAATTATTTTTTTTATCGAGAATCACACAACAGCCAGAGATGACACTATATGGTAGTTTGAATAGGAATGTCTCCATAGATTTTGTTTGAATGCTTGGTCACTAGGGAGTGGCACTACTAGGAGGTGTGGCCTTGTTAGTGTGGGTTGTTGGAGGAAGTGTGTCACTAGGGGGTGGTCTTTGAGGTCTCAGAAGTTCAAGCCAGGCCTAGTGTGTCTCAGTCTCTTCCTGCTGTCCATGGATCAAGATATAGAACTCTTAGCTACCACACCAGCACTTTTGCCTGCATGCCACTATGCTTCCTGCAATGGTGATAACGTACTAAACCTCTGAAACTATAAGCCTGCTCTAATTAAATGTTTTCCTTTTTAAGAGTTGCTGTGGTCATTGTGTCTATTCACAGCAATGGAAACCCTAAGATACACTGTGACAGAGGAATTGGTGAGGAAGCATGGGTAGACAGAGATGTTTCATGACTGTTAATTCATTTATTGATTCCTCCATTCCACTATCTTTTATCAAGTATCTACTGTTGACGGCAGTGTCAGTCAAAGATAGATCTTTCTGGAATCCCACTGTCCACTCACTAAACGAAGCATTTACAACTCCATGACTGCTTTCAAGCTGTCTCGGGATCCGGCACCCAGACCTGTCTTCCATGCCTCAGCCCTCTGAAAAACACTGTAAGCCAGAACCTGAGCCTCCATCTTAAAGCCATCTATGTCCACATGCTTAATGGAAGAGGCCATGTACATTACTTTTTCAGCAACATGGCAGAACGATCCAGACAGCTTTGAGGCCCACAAGTGAGGGTGCAGCGAGACCACCAAACTAGACCACTCCTTGTGTGGAAGAACGGTTTATTGTAATATAGAACTGTCATGTGGCTATCTCTTGGGCAGTCCGAGAATAGTCTTGCCAGTTTTGAAGACAGCAGGTAGCTGCACGGTGGTGGGAGATTTGGAAGCCAGAATAGCCTGGGAGCTAGTGTGAGGCTCGGATATGTGTTAGGGGTATGTGAGACTAGGGAGCTAGTCTTTCAGACAATGGAGACCCTTTTCACAGGCTCCTGAGGAATGCTGAGTGTAAGCTTTTATCTTGCCCCTGAAATCCTTCTGTTTACCCTGTCAGAGCCCAGCCTGAGCTGAGCCCAGACTGTATTTTGGAAATTGTGCAATGGCCTTTTGGGAGGCTGGGATTTGATCCTGTGGCCCAGATTCCTTCCCAGATCTAAGGAACTAGGATCCCTGAAGGCATGACCCAGAGGTGACCTAGTTACTATGCTGTCTAGAGACGCAGGAACCGGCTTGTTTTCTCTGCCAATTAAAGTCAAGAAAAAGTGTGCTGAGAAAACCCAGCACAGCCATTATATGATACCCAAGAAATCGGAAACCCTATTGGGTTTTTTGTCTTTATTCATAAAATAATTTTTTGTTTGTCTTTCTTTTTCAAGACAGGGTTTCTCTGTGCTTCTCTTGATGTCCTGGAACTTGCTTTGTAGACCAGGCCGACCTTGAACTCAGAAATACCTCTGCCTTTGTCTCCTGAATATTTGTATTAAGGATGTGTGTCACCACCACCACCCGGTGTCATTCATAAAATAACTTAAGAATGGACACAAACAGAAACTAGGGACAATTTATTAGAATGTCAGAAGAAAATCCCCAGGGTAGGCAAACTGTGATCTCTCAGCTGCCCGGAAGGGAGGAGGAGGATGAAGAATATGAACAAAACTGTGCTTCCCAGATAAGGGGGCAGGGAGGTCCGTTGCCCTGCTCCAGGCAGCTACAGGCAGTTGGGACTGAGAAAGGACTGTCCTCAAGGCCAAACCTCATGGTGGCTTCGCTTATAGGGACAACACTAGGAGAAGAGAATTCTGAGAAGGAAAAGGTACAAAACCAACCACACCATGACTGGAAGGCGAACTCACCTCCCTGAGAGTGGCCCTCTACCAGGTCCCTGCCCTGCCCATTGGGTGAGCCTTTAAGAGTTGTACTTGTCTCTACCTAGAGGAAGATTCTACTCTTCACAGTTGATGGAAACCGGAGAGGGCTACAGAGTGGCCACTGCAGGAACCACGCTATGGAAGGAATGTTGACTGTAACTAGACAGGACAGACGGGAGGTAGTAGAAGGCCTTTTGGTAAACATCTACAGCCAACCACACTTCACCAGGGCCCAGCACCCACAAGGCAGTGCTGTGCACCTACTAAGTCTCCTTGACATCACATACTGAAATCCTAACCTCCAGCACCTCAGAATAAGACCGTTTTTGAAGACAGGGTCTTCAAAGCGTTGCCTAGGTAGACATGGGCTTATAGTGTATGTTAGGGCCTGTGTGCCCTTGAAAGAAGCAATCAGGAAAAACATAGGATGGAGAAACACTGCGTGGACACGGAAAAGATGGCTGTCTAGAGTGAAGGAGAGAACGGAGAAGACATCAATCCTGACTGCACCCTGAGCTTGAACATGTAGCCGCTAGACCAGCCCTTCTCAACCTGTAGGTCATGAGCAACAGAAATACGTCTTTTTCTGATGGTCTTAGGAACTCCCCAACCATAATTTATTTTCCTTGCTACTTCATAACTAAATTTTCTACTGAGCAGTGGTGTTGAGAGCCACTGCCCTAGCAGTGAGAGGACTCAGTCCTATGATTTAAGCCCCATTATGTGGTACTTTGTCATGACCACTGTAACAAATTAATGTGGGATGTCTACACACAGGGCTGACAATTTGGTTGTCAGAATGTCTCTTATTACTGTTATTATTAAAACATGTTTACACAGTAGATACTAGTAAGGCCAGATTTGAACTACCGGAGCAGTTGCCTAGACAACCCAATTCACAAGCTCCTGGTACCGGGAACTATTGTTCTTAGCCCTAAAGAAAAGGGGTAGGGCAGGACTCTGAGACATCCTCCAGAAAATGATATTTTGAAAACTGGGTCCCAGCTTGTGGCACTGTTTTGGGAGGTTCGGGAAATGTTGGAAAGTAGGGCCAACGTGGAGGAAGTAGGTCACTAGGGACAAGCCCTTGGGAGGATATTATCCTTGCTTGTCTCCTGTCACCCTGCTTCCTGGTGGGGGGGGGAGAGAGGGAGAGAGAGAGGGAGAGGATAGAGAGATGGATAGAGAGATAGAGAGATGATAGGTAGATAGATAAGATAGACTGATTGACTGATTGGTTAGATGATAGATAGATAGATAGATAGATAGATAGATAGATAGATAGATAGATGATAGAAGGATGGACGGACGGACGGATGGACGGACAGACAGTAGGCAATAGAACCTCACTGCAAAATCCACCATGTTAGGAGGGGCTGGGAACAGAGGGCAACCTGCTGCTTGTCCTTCAGGACTATGAGAAAAGGCGGGGCAGGGCACAGTGCCAGGCTGAGTTCAGGCTGTCTTCCGTCTCCTGCAGAGTTTGGATCTAGGGAGAGATGTACTTAGAGTTGATTTGCAGACATAGGTCCCTCTGGTTCTATTCAGGGCATTGAGGCAGACAGATCCGTCATGGGGAAAAACACGCTAGTGCTAATACCCGGCTCTCCTAGGCCTCCCTTTCCCGTCTCCAGAGTTTAGGGCCTTTCTTTAGTCCGTTCACTTCCTGTGGTTGCTCTTTCCATTCCAATCACTGTGACCAAAGCAAGTATGCCTGCGGGTCACAGTGCCCCTGAGGAATGCCCAGCACAGACCACCCACCACAAGACACTTATGCCTCTAAGTTCCTGCACAGCTGCAGCCTGGCTCCTGGCCATGAGCCCTGTCAGCGTCTACAGAGGGGAGCTGGTGTGTCCCCATGTCCAATGACTCCACTCACCCAGCACTAAAGCTGTGCCCACCCAGTACAACCTCCAGCGTGCCCTTCTTCATGTGGGATGGGGGCTCATCTTTCTGGAAGGGTCTGGAATGCTGTTTCCCTTAGCTCTCCCAGCAGGTACAGAAAACTCCAGAGTTATCTCCGGCCAAGGATCCAACAGCTGTGTCCCCTCTGTCTGAACAGAACAAAAACACTTTGACCAAAACCGCGCAGACACAGTCATCCAAAGATAAGAGTGGGAATCTGAGCTGCGGGAGGCACTGTTATCTGGAATGATTTGCCTTCCCCAGGAGAGAAAACCTTATCTGAGGGGCACTGTAACCATGTTTTATACCTTCAGATAACAAATTTCCTAGTGACTTCTCCAAAACAGCAATGGCTCTCCATCCCTTGGACTAGGGGGGGAAAGGCAGTGTGTATTTCTTTGCTTTCTGTGGCTGAGAGGAAGCGTTTGATTGGTGGCGGTGGGAGAATTTGAGAAGCCCCAGTCCTGCCCTCAGCAGGGAGTGCTGTAGTGAGCCCTAGGTGGGGATAGTCTCCCAGGAGGAGGGGGCAGAGATGAAGTAGGTCTTGAAAGCCCTAGAAAGCTCTTGCCGGCTCTGCTCCCCAGAGGAATTCCCTGCTCCGACCGATACACTGTGTCGATTCTTTCAGCAATACGAGCTGTGTCTCTGGGGGAAATAGAGTGGAGACAGGATTCTACCCCTCTCGTAAACAGGAAATGCCACTAGGCACTAAGTCTGGCCAGAGGCTTTGATGACAAGCACTAGACCCGGGGTGGTGGTAACATGTCTCCACCAAAACTGCTCTCTAGTTCAAGTTGGGAAAAAAACATTCAGAGATCAGTTTCAGAGACCAGTGATGACAGACGGGTGCCGTGTGCCTCCCAGTGTGGCTCCCAGTGACAGAGGCAGCATCTCCTCTGTGACTTCATGGACAAGAACACAAAAACCACAGCCCGATCACAAAGAAACAGCGGCAAAAATGAAGGCTTGTGTTTTCTAAAGGAATGGTGGGGGAGGGGAGGAATCTTGTCTTCAAAAAATGTCAAGGTTACTCTGGTGGAGGCTGGAGGATATTGACCACCAGAAAGCATTGCCGGAGGAGGAGTATGGGGCATTATTTCTGAGTCTTCTTAATCTCCTTGTCTATTAGAACTCCTCTACAAATTTTAGGTCTTCATTAAAACAAGCCAGTGTCATAACAGACAGCAAAAGTTAGTGTTTCAGATTGGAAGATAATAAAGGAGCATGGGAACAGATGCCGCCCAGGCCCTGGACTGGACCCTGTGCTGAAGGAGGATGGACTAGAGAAAACACTGCCAGAGGAGACAGAAAATTGGGACGAGAATGTCAGGGTGTCTGAGAGCATTATGCCAGTGTAAATTGGTGGAGCTGATATCTGTGTTGAGCCTACAGGCAGCAGACGCTGATGTAGCTCACGGCAAAGCACCATGGTGGAACTTACATTCAACTGATTCATAAAGAACTGAGGGGGGCGGGGCCTGGGAGTAAAGGTTTCCTGGAGAAGGGAAGAAGGCACGAGCCCCCTATGCCTTCGGAACATCTTTCTACCAGAGACATCCGTGTACATGCCACCATAAAGAAATGGCCTGATGTATGAGGAAAATCCTGGGGCTCTGGTTAGAATCTGACGTCCTGAGAGTCCCCATGGGATCCACAAGCTGGTGCAGCCCCTACAGTCGGCCCCTGGCAGGATGGGACTGTTGGCTAAGGCAGAGGGTAGAGCCATGGTTCTCAACCTGTGGGTCGTGACGCCTTGCGTTGCTTAGGAGGTATTTTACATTACTGTTTATAACAGTAACCAAATTATAATTATGAAAGTAGCAACAAAATAATTTTATGGTTGGGGGGTCACCACAACATGAGAAACTGTATTAAAGGGACACAGCATGAAGAAGGTTGAGAATCCCGATGGGGAGCTGCATGGAACCAGAGCCATCAGGAAAGGAGGTGTGGAGAGATCTGAGCCAGAATCCAAGAGAGAGAGTAGTGTGAGAGCCAAGCTCAGCCTCCTGATGGAGACTGTGGGCTCTGGGGAAAGGGGATAGCCCTCTATAAACAACCCTTAGCAAGCCTCAGTAAGAGGACGTGGGGATGATCCCTCCTGCTGCCTGCACCCCGGTTCCCTTCCAAGGTCTCTCAGGTTGAAGAAGTTTACAGCTTGCTCCCAGGGTACAGACAGGGGCAGAAGGGCGAGAAGCTGGAAGGGCAGATGGATTTAGCAACCAGAGATATGTTACTGCAGTGAACACTTAAACTTTATGGGAACAACAGGAGCTGGCGTTCTCCATAACTGGACAGAGGCGTTCTAGGAGCAGACGGAAGAGCTTTGAAGTTAGGCAGTTACAGAATTTATAGGGACGTTGAAACATGGAGCACAGCCTTCTTTCTGTAAAGCTGAGTGGCATTCTACTGAAAATAATTGGTTTCCATATAATACAATCTGTGATCATGCTTTCTGGTCCCCTACTCCTCCCAGATTTCCCCCACCTCTCTACCCACCCAATCCACACTCCTCATTTCTCTCTTTAAAACTATAATCAGGAAGCAAACAAAATACCCAAGAAACACACACACACACACACACACACACACGAATCCCCGCAAAAACACAAACAGAAACCAAAATATGCAAGCAAAAAACGTACCCAAACAATGTGAGACAAAAAGTCAGGTAGAATACCAGAGTTCATTTTGTGTTGGCCAGCTACTGCTGGGCTTGGGGCCTACAGTGGAGTGTGGCTCATAGACCCAGTGAGACGTCATTAGAGAAAACTAATCTTTTCTTTATAAGCAGGTACCAGTTGAAAATAGCTTCGTGGTTAGGGATGGGACCTGTGACAATTCCCCCCTCAGCACTAAGAACCCACCTGGCTCAAACCTGTGTGGCCCTGTGCATGCTGCCACTGAGTCTGAGTTCATATGTGCGTTGGTCCTGCTGTGTCTGGAAGACACTTTTCTTGGAGTCCTCTATCACCTCTGATTCTTAAAATTTTTCCAGCTCCTTTTCTACATAGGTCCCTGAGCCCTGAAGGGAAGGGTTGATGAAGATGTCCCATTTGGGACCGAGAAGCATAGCTTGCTTAACCATTGAAATGGGATTTATCTATTTGTTTGTTTGTTGAGGCAGGGTCTCACTATGTAACACTGGCTGCCCTGAAACTCACTATGTAGACCAGACTGGCCTTGAATTCACAAGGGTCTGCCTACCTCTGCCTTCCTACTGCCAAGATTAAAGCATGCTGTACCAACCTGACTCCTGAAATAAGATTTTTTCTAACTCCTTAATTTTTAAAAGTAATTTGCTTTTCAGAAAATAAAAAGTGAAGTCTAGAGGTGCTGGGGTACACTTAGTGGTTGAAAGTTTGTTCAGTATTTGTCAGGCCCTAGGCTCAGTCCCCATTGATGCAAAAGGAAATAGAAATGAGAAGAAAAATGAAGCACAGGAACATTAGAGAACAATACCGCAGCGACACTGATTGTCGCTGGAGAAATTCTATTTTTCTGGAAATAGAACAGTTGTTAGATTTAGCCAAAAGGCTGCACACCTCTGAATGCCCCAGCAAATGCAGTGCACATTGTGTGGGGACCCAGTGGGAGCCCACCACACACACACACACATACAATCACGCACACACACACAATCACGCACACACACACACACATACACAATCTGAGGTGGGTATAAAGGCCAGTACACAATGACTAAGGACTGCTGGGACAGAAAGAATCTAGAATAAACCAAGGCTATGGCCCAGAAGACACACACATACACACACACACACACACACACACACAAACTGAGGTGGGTACAAAGGCCAGTAGAAAATAACTGAGGACTTCTGGGACAGAAAGAATCTAGAAAAAAACAACACTATGGCCTAAAACACACACACACACACACACACACACACAGGCACACACACACACACACATTGAAGAACAGGAGCATAGCCTATGACAATGCATGGTGGCTTATTCAAAACCAAGGCTGTGAGAGGCCAGTGTACAAGCATCGTCAGCTGTTTGCTCTAGGGTCAGGATGAGTAGAAACAAAGGGGGCAGATCTCATTTCAGGCATTTTCTGTCTGGGGCTCTCTACATAGCTCATGCTGCCACTGTTGCCCAAACACAAGATCAGTCCTGGATTTAGTAAGCTCATCGCTGCCTTCTGGCTGTGTAGTGCCTCTCCCATCACACCCAGCTCGTTCCTCCATGTTCTCCTCACAAGGACTTCTCCAGCAAACAGCGCTCTTTCGTATCCTCAACCTTTGAGCACAGGCAGACTCCAGGTCAAGTGCCGTGACAAAGGGACAGCAAGATGCCTTCACTGTGACTTCTCTTTTTCTCCCAGAGCAGTCCAGGATCAAGGGGATCAGAGCTGGCAGGACACACTGTACCACATGGCCATCTGAGGACCCAAGCTCCCAGCATCCTGTTTCTTTCCCATCTCCTGGGATTCTGAAGCCTGCCTAGCAGACAGAAATGCCATGGTCAATGTCGTTGCCTATCAAGAGACTCAGAAGTTACACATACAGCTGCCACTTACCCTCCTGTGACTAGACCTGTTCATGTTAAGGCACCTCCCTGCCAGGGGCCTCCAAAGGAAGGATTCTGGGTGAGGGCTATGTAATCCACCCGGACACATGTTCTTCAGGACATGGGGGAATAGTTAGAAGCTTCTGCCCCTGTCACTGATGCTTTGGTGTCAGCCTGGAATGGCCTCTGCTGACCTTGGGCACTTCCCCTCCCTTCTTGGTGACTTAATGAGAATCAACCTCTTCTGTGCCTCAGCCTGGCATTTTGCTAAAGTCCTTTGTGTTGCAATTATGCGTACAACTTGGGCTGTGAGCTGAAGCAGAAGCCAGCAATAAATTACCGAAATCACTACTGCAGTTTAACACCTTTTATAGTGCCCATAAAACCTCTCAGTTATTGCAGCCTTCACTTGGTCACTCTGCAGAACAGCAGCCGGTGAAGAAAAGCTGTGTATGGCGCTGGTCACATTCTTGATGAGCACTAAAGACAAAGAGCTTCGGTGACCAGGAACTGGCTTTCCTGTCACTCCTCACTGTAACCCCTCCACACTGTCCACATGGGGAGCGGGCATCAGGCAGTCCCAGCGGCTGTCATCGGGTACCGAGATGAAATTTGTACACTGACCAAACATTGACAGCTCGTTTGTGAAGCCAATGATACGGAGAGCGAGTGCATGTCCTTTGACCAAGCACCACGGGTGGAGATGCCTACTGAGAGAACTAATAAGAACGTGGGACTCATTCATTCAGCAAATGAATGAATTGATAAGTGATGGGACATAAGAGAATCTGGTTATTTAGTTGACATCACCACTCAGCAGCACCTGAAACTTCCTGAGTTCATTCCTCGATGAGATAAAGTCACAAGCGTGCTAGTCTGCTAATCCTGAATCTAAAGAAACTCCAGCCTGTATCTTATTACCAAATCACATGTCTGGGGTGTGTGTGTGTGTG
>LOEQ01002189.1:395311-407504 GCA_001685075.1 Bramus lutescens | reverse complement strand
CCATCTCTTCCTACAAATGCTCTCCAATGGATCTTCTGGTACAGGGTCAGGGCCACTTGCTGGCCAGAGACCTCGCAGACAAGAGGGCGGGCTTGCTCTGTGCAGACTCAGTGAAACAAAGGAACTCCTGTGTTGTTGCACTCACCACTTTGTCCCCAGACCCTCAGCTCCAATGCAGGCTGAGTTGAGGGACCTTATGACCCCATAGAGGGGAAGGGGTGCCTGGGAGCAAGCTGGGTTGGGATAGGACGAGAGAGGCAGTAGCCAGGGAGAGAAGCCCTCACTGAATGTCCAGAAAGTTTAGGGGGTTGAAGGGTGTCTGTCGACTTAAGTCTTAATAATGTTTTGTTTAAATAAGTAGGTGCTCTTGAATTAGGGACTCATATGTTCAGAACTGAGACTGCATTTTGATGGATTGTTCCTGTTATGAGTATAAAGTGTCCTTCTTCATCTCTTCTGACTGAGTTTTGTTTGAAATCAATTTTGTTAAATATTAGGATAGCTACATGTACTTGTTTCTTAGATCCATTTGATGAAAAACCTTTTCCCAACCCTTTACTCTGAGATAGTGTCCTTTTTTGATGTTGAGGTGTGTTTCCTATATACAGCAGAAGTTTGGATACTGTTTTTGTATCCGTTCTTTTAGCCTGTGTTTTTTTATAGGTAAATTGAATCCATTGATATTAAGCAATATTGTGACCAGTGGTTGTTAATTACAGTTATTTTTTGGTAGTATGTTGGAGTGTTTCCTTTCTTTGGGTTATGCTGGTGGGGGAATATCAGATGCCTGTGTTTTTGTGGGTGCAAGTAGTTTCCTTGGGTTGGGGTTTTCCTTCTAGTACTTTTTGTAGGGCTGGGTTTGTCCATATTTGTTTAAATCTGTTCTTGTCATGGAATATCTTGTTTTCTCAATTGATGGTGATTGAAAGCTTTGCTGGGTATAATAGTCTGGGCTTGTATCCATGGTCTCTTAGTTTCTGTAGCACATCTATCCAGGACCTTCTGGCTTTCATGGTTTCYATWGAGAAGTCAGGTGTAATTCTGATAGGTTTACCTTTATATGTTTCTTGACCTTTTTTCTTTGCAGCTCTCAATATTCTTTCTTAATTATTCTATGATTTTGTTCAATATTTTTTTGTGCCTTTGAGCTGGAGTTCATCCCCCTCTTCTACTCCTATTATTCTTAGGTTTAGTTTTTCCATGCTGTCTCAGATTTCCTGGATGTTTTGTGGTAAAAATTTGTTGCATTTAATGTTTTCTTTGACCAGTGAGTCTATTTCCTCTATAGTATCTTTAGCACCTGAGATTCTTTTTTTTCTATCTCTTGTATTCTGTTGGCTATACGTGTCTTTGTAGTTCTTATTCATTGACCTAGACTTTCCATATCCGGAATTCCTTCAGTTTGTGTTTTCTTTATTACCTCTATTTCAGCCTTCTTGTCTTCAACTGTTTGCTTCACCTGTTTTATTGTTTTTTCTTGTTTTTTTTTAGTTTCTTTGAGGGATTTATTAATTTCTTCCATTTTTTTTTGTTTGTCTTCTCCTCCATTTCTTTAAGGGAGTTTTTATTTCCTCTTTAACTGTGTCCATCATTTTCATAAAGTTACATTTAAAGTCATTTTTCTTGTACTTTTTCTGGATTAGGATGATTAAGTCTTCCTGTTCTATGACCCCTGGGTTCTGGTGTTACCATGTTGCTTTTTAGGTTGTTGGAGGAATTCTTGCCTTGGCACATACCCATCTCTTCCTTCAAATGAGGCTGGCAGTGTCTTTGCATCTTGGTCCAATCCTTGCAGTGGCTGTCTGAGTGTTTGGGAGTTTTTCTTGGTTTGCTCTGTACTGTCAATGTCTTTCTCAGAAAGCCTCTGAAGCCTGCTCTTTTGGTCTTCTCTCATGGTTTGCTTCCTTTGTGTTCTCTCTTAATCCCTTTAGTGTTTGTATCAAACTCTTGGTCCCCTCAGTATTATAGCAAGCTCTGAGCTCTTAGGCAGGGTGTGGCTAGTAGCTTGGGGGGTCTAGTGGATGAGTTTAGGTTTTGGAAGAGCCTACCTGCAGGAAACTCCTTGCTGGCTGGCTAGAAAAGCCTAGGGAGTTGGGGGAGGGGGCAGCGAATTTGTTCCACTGTGGAAATTCTATAAAGTGAGGTGTCCTGTCTTGCGGTTATTCACTCACCTTCTAGGTCCCCTCAGTATTGGAGCAAGCTGTGTTTTTGTAAATAATACAGTTTCTGTATGATTATTTTGGGTCTGAGCTGCTGGGCAGTCAGGAAATGAACGAAAAACCTCATACAACAAATTGGCACTCCAAAGTGTGCTAGCTAAATCCACATAAAACCTGAGATGACTTGGAAAGGAATTCTAGACACTAAAAAACAAAGTTTAGCTACATTTTTTTTTTGCCTGGATGGGCTCTGTTTGATGGCCATGGCTCCTTTAAGAGAGGTCTTCCTGATTCAGTTGTAGTAACAGCAAACAAACAAATAAAACAAAATAAACACTGCCCCCAAAAGACTGCACAGTTTCAAAGGGGCAGCTTCCTGGTTCACCAGCACAAATGACTCTGACTCTTTTGGGAGGTTCAGATACTTAAATGGGGTTTATGGGCCCCAGGTGCTTGCTTGCTGGCTTGGGGTTAGGAAGAAATTGGCTGAGACCATGCCTGTGATTCAGCACCCCGCCTGATCAGGCATCAGGATCAGGTTTGCTAGGAATGCACATGCAGGAGAGCATGGCAGATTCCTGACACCATACACAGAGATATTTCTAGCACATGCAGTGTGCTGCATGACAAAGGTATATGTGGTGCATGCTTCTTCTCAGAGTTTAAGTGGTGAGTGAGGCTCCTACCTGGTTGTCCCAGAGCTAGTGGTAATGGTACATCTGCCAGTTTGAAAGGCAGAGAGATATGGAGCCAGTGCCAAGGGCCTCTGTGACCAAGCTGCTTACCATTTTAAAAGCTTTCTAGAACAGAAAAGGATTTCAGATACATAATAGGATAGAGTCAGACATCAAAGGCCTCTAAATGAGACACAGTGTGTTTAAAAAATATATGTAGGCTTTAGAGAGAGAAGAAAAGCAGTAAAGAGACAGTAAATATAATATAAAGGAGTATAGACATTCATAGATTAAAGGAGGAAAGATAATAAAATAAATATTAAGCCTTTAGAAAAAGTAATAAGAAAGAAAAATAAGTCACATAAAGATGGAATATACACAGAGTCTGAAGTATATATGTTTTTGTGTTTTCTTTGAATTTTTTGACTGTGAAGGATCTAAGTACAGAGAGACATTTCATTGTATGGGCTGCTAAGCTAAACCAGCATAAATATTTTAAATAAACCATGTCTTCAGAATTTGGGTCTAAGGATTTGTTGCTTTGGAAAAGAGGTTCTTCTTTTGTTTCCGCAGAAGATGAGAACCTGTGAAATTCTTTTACACTAATGTGGTTTGATGGACCAAGACCCCCCAAAAGTCATCATGAATACCCCACAAAATACTTTGCCCAACAAAAAGCAGGAAGCAGTTTGGAAAGAAATACACCTACATTCCCAAAAATTGTTTATAAATGTTTGTTAACATTTAAAGGGGGATATGTTATAGAGATTTGCATGGGTATGGATCTTGATCTATTGATAAATTTTAAGGTCAATTTGTTATATGTATATTTCTGCTCTTGATTAAGGTATTATGTTTGTGGAAGCTCATTTAAAAATGTAATATATAGTACAATACAAGTTAATAGATCATCATCTATAACAGTCAATTTGTAGTTAGGTTAGTTAGGTTTTATAGATATATAGAGATATATTTCAGTTAGAGAGGCATTCTTCAAATCTTTCAGAGACTTTTAGAATATGGCATTTAAAATGTTTTAATAACTTAGGACTTTTCATGACATGAGACACAGCTGCACCTGGCAGCACCAATTACTTCAAGAGGAAGATGGGCACCAAAGAGGTACCTTATGGAATTTGTTAGCTATTTGGGCAAGAAACTGTTCTTGCCTGGACTGTTTGATGTTATGCTTTGTGAACTGGATATGCAAGACCCATAGAGAAATGACTAATGAACTTGCCTAAAGGCGAGACAGTTCTTCAGGGTTCCTGCTACATGAAACAGACTGCCAGACATTCTGTCAGGACACAGAAGAAAGTGACTGACAAACTGCCAATATAGGTAGAACTGCCTTTGAAATTTCCTGATTCATGAAAGAATCTTCCAGACATTCTGTAGGACACAGAAGAAAGTGACTGATAGACTTTGCCATTACAAGTCAGAACAGATCTTCAAATTTCCTGCTTCATGGAAAAGTCTGCTGGATACTATGGTCCTGTAGGCTGAAGATGGATGCCCCAATAATACAGAAGAACTTTGGATGACTGTCCAGGCAGTGAGATGTCTCTGTCAATTCTAGAGCTTTGGAAGTTGCTTATAATGTACTTCCCCTGCCCATGGTATTTTCCTTGTTATGTCATGTTTAGCCATGTTGGTGAGAGATTTCATGGGTGTAGCTTCTGACCTTTCTAGGAGACAAAATCTCACAGCAAACTCTCTGTTCCTCTGGTTTCTACATTCTTCCTGGCCTATCTTCTGCAATGACCCCGAGCCTTAGGTGTAGTACTTATATTGTAGATGTATTGTTGGGATTGGGCTCCATAACTCTGCATTTTGACCAGCTGTATGTTATTTTGACTATACTTGGGTTCGAACCTGGGCCTTTACATACTAGTCAAATGTTCTAACCATTGGACTGCATTCCCAGCTTGTCCATTCCAACTCTAGTGTAGAAAGCCTCAATCTGGAATCTGGGTCTGTTATGGAATATTATTTTAACCATGTGAATATGTGCTACATTTGTTTATATTGCAAAGTATTACCTTACCTATGTAAATATGTGTCAAATTTGTTTATGCTGCATTTATTTAATTATATAAACACATGTTGCTATTTTATCTTGCCTGCGTAAGGCATCTGACTGGTCTAATAAAAAGCTGATCGGCCAATAGCTAGGCAGTAGAGGGATAGGTGGGCTGGCAGGCAGAGAGAGTAAGTAGGATGAGTCTAGGCTTGAGAAGAGAACAAGGGCGAAAGAGAAGAAGATGCCCAGGGCCAGACAGCTGGGTAGTCACCAGCTGGCCAGACATGGAGTAGGACATACAGAATGAAATAAAGGCAAAAGCCCCTAGGAAATACATAGATGAAGAGAAACAGATTAAGTTATTAGAGCTAGTGGGATAAGCATAAGCTAAGGCTGAAAATTCATAACTAATAACAAATCTCTGTGTCATGATTTGGGAGCTGGTTGGTGGCCCAAAAGAAAGCCTGATACATGGGTTTCTGGGCCAGATTTCTCCACTGGTCTCTTATCAAGGTTTCCTCTAGCCCAGTTCAGAGTATGAACCCTGGGCTGATGCTAAAAGTTGGCAGCTGTCCATTGCCTCCTGACTGCTAGATTGATGTACCTCTTGGCTCCTGTGATGGGTGTCTGGATCCCTGTGCTGGCTGCAGGTCAGTGCACCATGGGCAGCCATGGTCTGAGCTAAGATAGTGGCATGGGAAACCTCTTCATCATGAACTCAGTTACTCCTAGTTCAGATACAAATGTTGCCCAAAGACATTTAGATGACAATTTGATAGTACATAGTTTGATTTGCTTAGGTCAAGTAAGAAAAATGTGGGGACTACATGGTTCCAGCCCTTATAAGCTTGGTGACCTTTCTGAAGCTATTTGACCTTTCTGTGTTTGAGAGGCCACACCTGGAAAATGAAAATAGCCATGGGATTCATGTCTGAGGATGGCAGTGGGACTTATGTGAGCTAATCCTAGGATGCCCAGAGTAGTATCTGGTACATGGTAAATGTTCACTAATGTCAGCCATTACTGCTGTCATCGCTCTTATTAGTGAACGGATTGGACGATGGATTAGTTTTCCTTTGACTATTTGGCATCTGCTCAGAGCAGCGGGATATCTAATCTGGAGCTTTTGGAGAAGAGCACAGATTAGCGATGCTGAGATTAACTCAGGTGAGAGACAGCTGGAGGAGGATAAGCAGCAGATCTGGCAGCACAGAGACATCTGCAGCCTTCACATGAGCAGCGCTGGTGGAAAGGTGGCGCTGGAAGGCCAGCTTTACTGAGGACCAATAAAGAATGTGCTGGGGCTTGCTGACTTCTACAAAACAAGAGTGCTGGTGCCCTGGATTCCAGGTAGCAAGGTTCATCCCCTCTAGCCACCTTGCACCAGGATCCCTATAGGCACAGACCTTATCACACACAGGCTGCATCACCAAGATACAAGCCTGCAGCTCCTTCCCCCTCCTTTTTTTCTCCTAGGTTGTTCCTTCCACTTGACACAGACCCATCCACATCAAGGCTGCCTGGCACTGATACCCACACAGACATCCTTCCAGAAATTGTTGCTAACTGTGAGCGTCCCAGCAGATGTTGATCAGTCTAGAGCTCACAGGGAGGGATTAGTCTCATCCAGGTTTCACCCTTCTTTTTCCAGTAGCAAGCAGGGCTTTGATTAGGTTTTCATCCCATACCTGGTGGGGTCCTTGATGGAAAAGCTCAAGGTGGGTAGGGACTCTTGAGCCTCGAACCTCAGCTGAGGAACTATTGATGTCACCTGGGGATGGTAGGGGACTCATCTTTAGTCTCCGACTCAGATGTCCTCTCTAGAAGGTCAATTGTTTCCAGTTGAGGGCTCCTTGGGTATAAGGGCAGCATAAATTGGAATCAATGGTTTATTTTAAAAAAAGGACATGAAGTTGGGAGGAAGTGGGAGATGAGGGGCAGATCTGGGAGAAGTTAGTAAGGGAAGTAGGAAGTGAAAATTAAAATGTACTGTTTGAAATTCTCAAAGAATTAATAAAAACATTCTGTTAAAAATAAAATGCCCCCTTGTTCTTTGAAACATGTTGGGGTTAATACAAGAGATTGGTTACCAAGAAGTTCAAAGGTTGTTGAAAGAAAACATGGCCCAACAAAGAAAAGACAGATCACTCATGGCAGAGAGCAGTGATCACACCAGAGGCTGGAGGACAAAAAGGGAGTTGCCAGAGCCCGAGAAATCAGAGGCGTCCCAAAGGAGACTTGAGGAACATGAGCCAGGAGTGGAGTTGCCAGACAGGACTGGATTCCTGAGAGTCAAAGTGTTTGTCCCATGACCACGACTTCCTGTATATTAAAGGGCCACCTTGTTCTTATATGTACCTCAGAAACAAAGCAACAAGACAAGGTACCCATAACTCCCAGAGTTCTTTGGGGATGTGGTGGGATGAAAAAGCACCTTTAAAAATATTGTACAATCTGGCCAATTAAAGTAAGCAGGTCACTGATACTGAAATTAATGCACTGGCCAGATTTCTATTACTATAATTATATTTCTAAGTTTGGGCCTTATTAAGAGAAGAGGCTTACTAACAGTTATGAAAGCTGAAGCCTAAGATTGGGCTACACCATTTATTTTGTTTCTGGTGAGGACTTCCTTGCCGGGATCCCATCGTAGAGGTGGCATCACAGTGGGAACATGTGTGTGTGTGAGAGAGAGATAAAATAGAGAGACAAGAAGTCAGAGCTCAGGATGGGCTGATAACGACTGCCCTCTGGCCATACTGGATACCAGGCTCATCATGTAACATGTCCCTTGTGGAACACACTTAAACCATACCCAAGTCATAAGAAGCATCCTGCAAAGACTCAGTTGAACCTAGACTATTCTGAGTGAATGGTCACTTATTTAAGAGAGAGGAGGGAGCGTTTGCTCTTGGAATATCATGGGAAGTGGAAGGCAGGAAGAGACTGGGAGTGAGACCTTGTCAAGGATGAGCACACGGGCCCTGGGACACTTGGGAAGAAGCTAGGAAGTCACAAGAGAGGAGAGCATCTACACTCTAATTTACTTAACAACTTTGTAAATTGCAAAATGGAAGGCCCTTCCAAAGAACCTCTAAGGGCCTTTGCAGCATCACTTGTGGTGGGGCAATGTTCTGGAAGCTGCAGCTTTGCTACAGAGTTAACATCTGCTAATCCTCGCTAGGAAAGGGAAAGGGAAATTAGAAGCAGAGATGGGCTGACCTGTGGTAGAGCAGAGGCATTTCTAACAGCATCCTTATTGATGCTGCTGCTGAAGCTGATCCTGAAGCTGACTGTCTTAGTTAGGGTTTCTCTTGCTGTGAAGAGACACCATGACCACTCTCTTATAAAGGAAAACATTTAATTGGGACTGGCTTACAGTTTAGAGATTTAGTTCATTGCCATGGCAGGAAGCATGGTGACACACAGGCAGACATGGTGCTGGAGAAGTAGCTGAGAGTTCTCTATCTGGATCTGCACCACACCGACACAGATTCATACCGATTCTGCCAGTCCCATCATTTAATTTTGGTGCCACTGACTGAGGGAGATTGACAAGGAGGTTAGTTTTAAGCAAAGAGTATTGCTGAGGAAGGCAAAGCATAGACTTCCCTTCAGAAAAAAAATGTGTACTAACTAGGAATGGGTCAGTTGGTAAAGGCAGGTTCCTTTAAACTCGATGTCTTGAATTCAGTCCCCTGGATGTACATGGCAGAGTGTGAAAACCAGATCTTGCAAGCTGTCTTTTGACCTCCACACAGTGCTGTGGCATGCACCTCCTCCCCCCCAGTAAATATAATAAAAATGGAGCAAGAGAAAGCAGAGAAACGGCTTAATCATTGGAAGCATATACTGATCTTGCAGAACACTTGAGTTGGTTCCCAGCACCCGCACTAGACTGCTCACAACTGCCTGTAACTGCAGATCCAATGGACTCTGGTGCTTCTGGTCTCCACAGACATCTGCACTCACATGCAATATCCTCACGTACATAGTTAGAAAAAAATTAAATCTAAATCAAAAGGGTTAAAACAAAACAAACAAACAGAAAACCACCATCACCAAAAACCCAAAGCCAGAGTGAACACTGTTCGTTAACACTTCCATGTTTTATAAAAACATATTAGGTTCTGCACATATTTGGTAGTGTATAGAGTACATAAATTATAAACATTGATGTAACAACTAAAGCAGGCCTTGTGGGAGTATGTAGAAAACATGCTCAAAATTAAGGAATGCAGCCAGATTTATAAGGGCCAAACTTTTAGTTCTCTTTGAAATGGTCCATAACTACCTTATATGGCACACCGCAACATTTTGAATATTTAATTATAAAATTCATTGCTTTCTTTTATCACTAGTTATCTGTATTAATGTGTAAACAGTAAGTTGCTTGAAGGCAGGGATCCTTTCAAACCTTATTATGTTCCCAGTTTCTGGCCCATCGTAGAGGCTCAAGTGAGCAAGCTGAAGCCCTGGACAAATAGATCAATAGCAGCCTGGGGTTTGACAGTCATATTGTGGCATCTCAGGTCTCCCCTCTTGTGGAAATAAGTGAGAACGTAAGCAAAGAGATCGTTAGGTGCTGTCGGAAGTGGCCCTCCTCAGATGCACAACAATGGAGTATCATTGTCACCCTAAAATTTGTTAACTTTACTTTCTACCCTTCAGCATTTTCATGTTTGGTTGATTCAGTATCTCAGTTTACTTAGATCACAGACTAATCCCTCTTCTTCATTCTGCCCCTCTTCAGTCTGAGAAACAGTCTTCCCCTTTTGGGATGAAGTGAGGTCATATTTATCTATGCGTGTCACACGGTGCCCTGCAAAGCAAACCATCAGACTGAGCCAGGGAACCGTGCTGAGTGGAGGAGGTGGGGGCCAAATAAGGAACAAGGAAGTGGATGGATGGACAGCAAAAGTTCTCAGGTTGCATGTGAAGCTGCAGAAAGGACAGGGAGGTTCAGGCACTGTATATCTTGGAGTCTGGGCAGGCTGGTGTGCAGGGTTAGCATGACTTAAACGTGATAGATGGAGCTGGAAGCCTTTCCTGCTTCCTTCTTTCTTGTTGGTGAGGCAAGGGATGGTAGGCATAGAGAATAACCAGAGGAAGGGAAGATACAGGGCAGGAGACCAGGTAGGAGAGAACCCTTGCAAGCCTTTGAAGTTCGGGGTGCTGGGGTTGTAGCGTTTGAGAATGTTAGTTAGTTTTGAAGGAGAAACTAAGTTTGGATGCTCAGGACAAATTAACTGACTGTTGGGGCCTCAGGAAAAAAATGGGAACAGTTAAAAGCAACTGGAAAAAGACAGCCATGGCAGGGATTCTGGGAATCACCGGAGAAGAAAGTTATAATGGTGTAGGTGGCAGGGGTATTCTCTGCAGCAGCTCTGAGGCTCGGAGGGACTGAGCTGTCACCTGAGTCAGTCACTAGGAGACATGGCTGTCCATAAAGAACAGAGTTACAACACTTGCAGGAAAATGGGTGTAACGTGAGAAAAACATCATGTTATGTGGGGAGCTTGAGGAATATGCTCAACACACAGTATATACTTAGAGGAGAACTCAAGAACAACAAAGAGAATAGTTTCATAAATGTGAACGTGTCAGTTTAAGTAAAGGAAAACTCCTGTCCAGCCCCTTCTGTTTCTCAGCATAGCCAGGGCTGTGCAAATGTTCAGCGTGCAGTCTGACATCAGATACACTACAGGTGTACGCCCAGCCTGAGCGTGCAGTCTGACATCAGGTGTACCCCAGCTTGAGCGTGCGGTCTGACATCCAGGTACACTCTCAGTCTCCCCATTTTTCCACACCGGCTGGATGATGATGTCCACCTTGCAAAAGGAAAAAGCTGTTTATATGCCTCAATTCAAGAATTTGGTTCTAACTGTTGGGTTCCTGAAATTAAGAAGTATCTAATATGCATCAGCTTAAAATCAGCCATTTGGTTATAGTCTGGGATAATATATTTAAATCTTGAAAACTGGACAGGCAATGATCTACTGGGTAGACACTTGCTGCTGAATCTAGTGGTTTGAGTTTCATTACTAAGACTCACCTAGTTGAAGGAGAGATCTGACTCCTGAAGCTGTCCTCTGACCTTCATGCTGGCATGCCAGGGCACATGTGCTCACCAAACACACATTGAATAAAAGAAATAAAAAAATAATAAAAACCCTCCCAGGAGAATCATGTTCAGAAAGAGCAATTAGAACCTCACAGTTTCACCCTGAGAACCTGGCGTAAGGAATTCGATGGTACCTGACACCCTCGGGGAGCCTCTGAGAATATCACTTCATTCCTATAAGGGTCAAACTTTCAAAAGAAGTCAACCTTGTTTGGAAAGAAGCCACAATACCAGGAAGAATGAGAGCTAGACAGAAATTTGGCACCCAACATGTGACATCTGCTGGCAGAGGCTGCTGTGCTGTGAGACAAGATGCCAATCTGCTCGGCAGGTAGAACTGGTGAGAATTTCTGTGGGTCTCATGGTGATGAGACTTTGTCTCTGTCTGCAAAGATGCTCTAAAGAGTGGTCATTTCACATCTTCATGGCACTTGCCCTTCTAAAGCTTACTTTGTCCAAGTGACAACCAGAGAGGTTTCTGTTCAATGCATGACAGAATTCCTCCTGGAACCGCCTCCAAGGGGCACTGGTACCGAGAGTGAAATTGTGGTAACTGACCCTTCTTCAGATAGTCTTCTTCACACCACTGGGTAAACTTTCCTCCTTCCAAACCAGGTTCAATTCTTAGGGCATTCTTCCTCTGCTAGGGGTTGGAGAAGGCAGTTTGCAGAAGTGGGAAGAGGTCCCTCTTATGTGATCTTTGTACAGTTGGAAGTACACACACACAACACTAAAAGACTTCTTGCTTCCTGGAACTGTTACTTTTAGGGTATTTATCCTGGTAGCAATGATGACAGGGACAGTAACTTGAGTGTTGATTTAGAAACAACAGTAGAATTGTGTCCTTGAAAATCTGAATACTATAAGTGTCTTCCCCAGTGGATAAAACAGAGAGCTGGGTGTAGCTGTTTGTTTGTGGCTAATTAGTAAGCTGTATCCTCTCCTAAGCAGACGACTACAAGCTATCTCTACCACAATGAAAGGATGTGAAGTTCTAAGACAATTTTCTCACACTTGGGCAATGCACCTGCTCGTTTAGAAGATAAAAATGATTCCAGCTCTGCACCATTGACTGAAATTATTTTCAGCTATTTTATTGCCCAACTTCATATAGAAGAGATGTGTATGGAGAAAAGGAATGATTATTTTTAAGGTAAGTGAGTGGGCTTGCAAACATGACCGTTAGATTTCAAAGTTTGTTAATTATGTTGTT
>LOEQ01002189.1:369829-394562 GCA_001685075.1 Bramus lutescens | reverse complement strand
TTTTAAAAAAACCAACTAGGATTCATGCTACAGCTGCCTCCTTGTCTTATGGTTTTTGTGCTTTTAAAAGTACTTGCTAGGGCTGGGGAGGTACCTAAGTCAGTAAAGTACTTGCCTTGCAAGATGGAGGACTGGAGTTTGATTCTAAGAACCCAAATAAGAAGAAACTGTGTAGTGGCTTATGATTATAGACCCTGTGCTGGGGAGAGAGTAAAAGATGAATTTCTGGTCTGGCCTACTCAGAGAGTTTCAGCCCAGCGAGAGACTCTGCCTCAAAAAACAGTTGGGTGACACCTGAGGAACAACATCCAAGGGACAACACCTGGAGTCGTCCTTTGCACATGGACGCATACACACATACGCACACACACGTATGCGCACACACACACACACACACACAGACACAGACATGGACACCTGTTAGCCAAGTGAGGTGGTGCACATCTATAATCTCATTATTTAGGGAGCTTAGACAGGAGGGATCTGAGTTGGAGGCCAACCTTGGCCTTCATAAAAGAAGGCCATCATAAAACAAGCAAGCAAGCAGGCAAATGAACACACACACACAAAAGAAACAATGCTTAGGTCAGGTGTGGTGATGTTCATCTTTAATCCCAGGACCCAGGAAGCAGAAAGGCAGGAGGATCATTGTGAGTTCAAGACTATGTATCTACCTAATGAGTTCCAGGATAGCCAAAACTAATAGAGAGACCCTGTCTCTTTCTTTCTTTCTTTCTTTCTTTCTTTCTTTCTTTCTTTCTTTCAAATGACAACTGAAGCAATGCTTGTCATCAAATTTAAGGCCAATTGAGAAAATATAAAATACCACCTGAAGAACTTCAATTACTCTTGTAAAAAATCCTTATCACAAAAAGAAATGATGGTGCTCACAGCAGGCTAGAGGGCATCAGGCTGAGTGTAGAGGAATTTTTATAGAGGCAGCCATTGAATCCACTAATCACACTAAGGTTTTCCTCTGTTTGTGAGTTTTCAACTCTTCATATGTCTGGCAACTTTGATGTGTTTGAAAAAATGCCATTAGTTAACTACAGGTTTAGGATTTTCTCCTTGGCTATAGCTTTTATTATTTTGTCTATTCCTCTCAACTTTTTTTTTCCTTTTTTGGTTTGGGATCTAGTTGTGTACATAGATACATCCTGGCTTTTCAGGTTGGTATTGATATGGCTACTATTGTCTACTGTTTGGAATCTAGTTATGTACATAGATACATCCTAGCTTTTCAGGTTGGTATTGATATGGCTACTATTGTCTACTGTTTGGGATCTAGTTATGTACATAGATACATCCTGGCTTTTCAGGTTGGTATTGATATGGCTACTATTATCTGCTGCTTTACTTAGAAATGCTGTAAGTCATTATCTTTCAGAGAACAGTTTGTAACTTCACTGAAACATTTTACAAATACATTGAACAAAATCAAGTCATTAATTGAGAATATTTGCAATGAACTTCATGAATATTGCTGAACAAGATTAATCAATTATCAAGATATTTAACATTTGCTTCCCTTAGTTCTTTAAAAAGATTCTCTTCTTTTGGTTTGGTTTTCCTTGTAGGTACATCTTAAAATAATTCCAAAGACAGCCTCACTTCACCTTATGTATTCTATTTATACATAAATGATTCACTTTATTTACCTTTAAAAGATTTATTATTTAGGCCTCCCCCATGTATCCTGTGAACACGTGCTCAGGTACCCACACAGACCAGAAAAGGATGACCAATCTCCTGAAACTGGAGGTATAGGGGTCTGTGAGCCACTCCACATGGGTGCGGCCCTCTGGAAGGACAGCATGACTTTAACTGGCGAGCAGTTCTCCAGAGTCACGTTCTTGTATCACAGAATACCGCTCCATCCTTTGATCTCACCCGGTATCTGGTATGAAACTTGTTCTCGTTAGTTTTCCTGTGCTTTCTTTTGCTTGGTAATTTGAATCAGGCTCTAAGCAAGGGCCATGCATGTGGTTTGCTTGTCATGCTTCTTAAGCCTACTATAACATAGTGTCCCCCTTTCTCCTTTCATGCTCTTAAGTTTTCAAAAGCACATCATATCCCTGTAAAATACCCCACAGTTTACATTTGAAAATTTGTGCTTTTCTTTGGATAGCATTTATTTATCTTGTTCTACAATCTTTTGTTTCCATGAATGGAACTTGTCTGATCTGAGAATTTCTATTTTCTGTGCGGGGTTTGATCCATTTATATTGGCTGAAATTACTAACATATAAAGAATATTCCCTACCATGTTATTTCGTGTAAACTGCTTGCCTTCTATTTGTTTTTTCAAACTACTTTCCCTACTTAAAAGAATTTCTCCCTTTGTGGAGGAATGGCTTTATAAACAGTGACTGTAATGGTTACTATCACCGGCCACTGCTCACCTAGGAGAAGGCCTCTGGCACACCTGTGAGGGGTTGTCTAGATGAAGGTTGTCTTGATTGGTTTAATTAACTGATGGAGGAGCATCTGTTTCGGTTGTGGGCGAGATCATTCCTTGAGCAGGAGATTCTGCAATGTCTAAAACAGAGAGGGGAGCTGAACACAAGCGTGAGTTAAGCCATCGCTCTCGCTCTCTGCTGTGGACTGTGGCTATCACGAGAGGTTCTATTAAAATTCTGCTGCTGTGATTTCCCTGCCAGTGTGGTCTGATGTCAGGTTCCTTGAAACTGAGAAATTAGATGATAAGTTGCCATGTGGGTGCTGGAAACCAAACCCAGGTCCTCTCTAAAAGCAGGAGGGGAAGTAGCTGCTCATTACGTGGCATGGACCAGGACACAGACCAGTCTAGACCCGTGAGGCTCTAGCATCCTTGTGGTTCTATGCCATCCATGAGACCCCAGGTACAGACAGATGTTTCTACAGTCTCCTAGAATAGTGCCACCAGCTAGAAGCCCAGTTTCTAGTACAAATGAATGATCTTGGGGGACATTTTACATTTAAACCATAACATTCTGTACAGACCCTCATAGGCTTATATCTATTTTGTAATGCAAAATGCATTCAGTCCAACTTCAAAAGTCTCCACAGTTTCACAGTTCCAAAGATGTGAAAAGTCCAAAGTTCAAAGTCTCCTCTGAGACCCAAGGCAATTTCTAAACTGTGAACTGCCTAAAACAAAACAAAACAAAAAAGTGAGTTGTATTCTTTCAAAATACAGTAACAGAGTAAACATTCCCGTTCAGAAACAGGGAAGTAAATGGGGCTGCATCAAGGATAGAGCACACCCAAACACCACAGAAAGCAACAAGGCGAACACCGAGTCCCTGAATGGCTGGCCTGAGCGTGGGGCTCATGGTGGGCTGGACACGAGGGTAGCTCTGTTCTTCTAGTTCTGCCACCTGAGTGGGAGGGACCTCTCCCAGGCCAGCTCCACTCTGTGCCTGCCTGCAGCTTTCTTCAGTAAGCACTTCACAGTGCTGAACTCTCCAACATCCCAGAGTCCTTCCTCAGAAATGTAGTTTCTACCACTGTTAGTCCCTCCAGTCAAGAATAAGACCACTACCACAGTTTAAAGACAAATTGGAAGCAATCTTTAATTAGATAGTGGTCGGTTAATTAAGTTGTGGGCCAGGACCACCTCTGAGTTTCCAGAAAAAGGCCTTGAGTCATGTAAGCAAGGGTATTTTCATCAGGTCCAATCAGGGACAAGCACACATCCTGATGTATTTCATGCATACGTATTTCTGACCTATATCCAATCAGGGACATTTCAACATATTTCCTGTCCATGAACCTCCTGCCCACACGTGATGTGTATATGGGTCAAACACTTATTTAGGGGAGTGAAAACATGTGTTTCATTATCTCCCATAAACTACAGCCTCCAGCATTTCAGGAACTATGCATCTTTGGGCAAGGGACTTACAGATCAGAGGCATTTTTGTTTCATGGATCTCTTAGGTATAAGTAGTTAAAGCTTAAAATATAACTTTGGCTCTGAACACCACCACTGCCCCACAGAATAGCCTTGCTATCTTGAGATTTCCTCTACTAAAAAAAAAAAATCTGTCAATTTTTGAATTTAGCTTTACCCAAATTTTCAGGATGTGTCTAGACCGCTGTCACATGCCTTTTCAGAGTGTAACATAAATAGCCCGTAGCCCACTTCCCAAAGGAGTGCTCCATCAAAAACCTACCTGGTTCTGTTGGCATTGTGGTCTTCGTTCTCCTCCATCAACACCTACTAAGTTCTGTTTTGCCGCACATTCTAGGACTTCTCTAACCTACAGCTCCAAACTCTTCTACATTTTTCCTGCAAAGCATTCCAGAGGCACAAGGACTGCATGGTTAGGTCATCACTGCAATAGCCTCAGTACTGATTTTCTGTATGAGGCTCTGTAGAGTTGATGTTACCAGCACCTGACAGAAACAGCTCTAAGAAGGAAGGGATTCTTTTGGCTTGTGTGTGAAGAGATACTGTCTGCTGTGGCACTGAAAACTTGGGAATGGCTGGCTCCACGGAAGTGCAGGTGTGGGAATCTGGTTTTGATAAGCAGAGGAACTGAGGATAGGTATGAGAATCTTCTGGCCTTGCCCCAAACATTTCTATATTTCTACATCTGCCAACTGGGACCCATGTTTGGAAGTTTCCATAACCTTCCAAAATAATACCACCAGCAAGTATTCAAATGCATGAGCCTGTGGTGTGTGTGTGTGTGTGTGTGTGTGTGTATTTTCACATTTAAATCATAACCTCAGGGAATACCTAGCATGCTTGTGCTAATATTTGTTATGACTGGCAAAATAGAAACATATGACTAAGAATAAATAATCCTTGATGAAATCTGTGGCATCCCAGTGCTTGTGTGAGTTGATTGACACTGCTTTTAGAAAACCGGATCCCTTGTTTAGTCCTCATGTTTATAATGGTTCAGTTTTAGAAAAAAATTCTCTTCTTCAAATCCATCTCTGATCCCAGATTATCTTATTCTTTGGGAGGAGGGGATTACAACTACACATATTTTATTAGTAAGGATCCCTCAGGGAAACAGAACCAGTAGGATGTTTGTATGTACATGTATGTAAATACATGCATGTGTACACACACACACATACACACACACACACATATGCACTAAATCAAATACATGGAGAAAGAAATGCCAGGGGTGGTGAATTAAGGAATTTGTTCCATGATTGTGGAGGCATGGAGAATCTTCTCAGTGTGGTGGGATAGGTAAGCAAACTGGAGACACAGAAGGGCTGCAGATAGAGTAAAATTTAGCAGAACTCCTCCTTGTTTGGGGGAGGTCATGGAGAGTTATAAAAGGAAGTAAATGGTTTATAAAAAATTAAAACAAAGTCTTTAAAGAGACAAAGTAATAGAGTAAAAATAAATAAGCCATGTAAAGATGAAAAATCCACAGAGTCTGGATTATGTATATTATTGTGTCTTCTTTGAATGTATTGACTATAAAGGAGGTAAGTACAGAGAGACATTTCATTGTACAGCTGCTAAGCTAAACCAACGTCAAGGTATCTTGACTTTAAAATTTGAGTCTAAGAATATGTTGCTTTGGAAAAGAAGTTCTTCTTTTGTTTCTACAAAGGATAAGAACCTGTGGAATCCTTCCAGACTAATATAGTTTGATGGATCAAGACCCCCTGAAAGGTCGCCTTGAGCACCCCTCAAAAATTACTTTGCCCAATAAACAGCAGGTAGTAATTTGGAGAAAACTATGCCCATATTCCCAAATATTGTTTATAAATGTTTGTTTACATTTAAAGGGGTTTATGCTATAGAGATTTACATTGGTATGGATCTTGGTTTATTGATACTAATTTAAGGTCAATTTGTTATATGTATATTTCTGCTCTTAATTAAGGTATTGTGCTTGTAATGTATAATTAAGAAATATCGGTTAATAGATAGTCATCTATAATAATCAGGCTTGTAGTCATGTTATTTAGATTTTCTAGATGTACAGAGATGTATTTCAGATGGATTGGCATTCTCAAAACCATTCAAAGACGAAGTCTTATACCGTAAATTTTACAAAATTCTTAAATCCTGAAAACATGACAATAAGACACATCTGCTCCTGGCAGCACCAAGCTACTTCAAGAGGAAGATGGGCATCGAAGAGGCTCATTATAGAGTTTGCTAGCCATTTGGGCAAGAAACTGCTCTTGCCTGGACTGCTTGATGAACTGGACATGCAAGACCCACAGATAAATAATTGCTAAAGTTGTCTACAGTCCTTTAGGGTTCCTGCTTCATGAAAGAGCCTGCAAGACATTCTGCAGGACACAGAAGAAAGTGACTGAAAAGTCTGCTGGACACTATGGGCCTGTAGGCTGAAGATGGATACCCAAATGATACAGAAAAACTTTGGGTAACTGTCCAGGCAGTGAGATGGCTTTGTCATTTCTAAAGTTTGGGAATTTGTTTACCATGTACTTCCTGTTTACTTAGGTAATATTATATCCTTCTGGAATCTTTGATTGGATTAAAGAATTTATAGTTATAGTTTTCCTTAGTTATGATAAAAGATAAAGTAGATATAAATATTGTAACTGTAATTCTTGCTTAATACCTGTTTTGTTATATGTAATTTTACTACGTCAAAGTTAAAACCTTCCTTTTCATTTAAACAGAAAAGGAGAGGTGATGAGGGATTCCTCTCTGTATGCTGTAAATATCATTGGTTAATAAAAAAACTGCTTTGAGCCTATAGCAGAGCTATAGGGGAAAAGAACTAAGCAAGGAAAACTAAATGGAATGCTGGGAGAAAGAGGGCAGAGTCAGAGAGAAGCCACGTAGCGCCACCAGAAATAGATGCCAAAACTTTTTCAGCTCACATCAATTGCTGAGTTAACTTTTAAATGATGGTATGTACCTGATTTCTTGGTTGTATATTTTCCCATACTCTTTAGTGCTAAACAAAACTGGCAGTATCAGGACAATGCAGAGCTTTGGTAAGCACTGTCAGAAAGTGCCAGAGAGAAACAATGGGCTAAATACAAACACCAGCAAACTAAAAAAGCTATTAATGGAAATTGCAAAGAAGGGAAATTTGTATCTGAGTTTTACCTTGAAATTGTAAAAATTCCTTTGTTCATGCCTAATGCTTGGGCTTTTTGTTATAAAAAGGGAGAGTTCAGAAACCATCATTTACCACAGCCTTGCAAGTTTATCTCCGGCTGTAGTCTCAGCTAGCTGATAAAGTTTCTGTGCCCCATGGAGATATATTGTTTTAATTTTTTATTTTTTCTTGGAATAAAGTTTGCTTCTGTTTTAATAGACTTTGGTGGTCTGTCTCCTGTCTTTGCATGGCCCTGTAGATCCCTATAGACCCAACAAATAAATAAACAAAAGATAAAAGTTAATAATTGACAATGTTTGTGATCACAAAACCTACACTTGTTTCAATTCAGATGCCTGTGATGAGATGCAGCCAAACATTGCTAAGTGGATTATTATGCTGTGTGCAGTGTCGCATGGAAGCCATGTTTCTCACAGGCAATAAGAAGTTATCTGTGAGCTGGGTGGTGGTGGTGCACGCCTTTAATCCTAGCACTCGGGAGGCAGAGGCAAGCAGATCTCTGTGAGTTCGAGGCCAGCCTGGTCCACAGAACAAGGTACAGAACAGGCTTCAAAGCTACACAGAAAAACCCTGTCTCGAAAAACCAAAACCAACAACGATAAAAAAGAAGGTATCTGTGAATCCCCCATCCCCCACCCACCAACCTCTCTCTTTCTTCCCTTTCTTTCGTGCTCTCCTTCCTCCCTNCCCTCCCTCCCTCTCTCCCTCCCTCCTTCCTTCCTTCCTTCCTTTCTCCCTCCCTTCCTGCATCCCTCCATCCATCTCTCCCTCCTTCCTTCCTTCCTTCCTTCCTTTAGAGATAAAGTCTCTACCTGTAGCCCAGGCTGTCCTTGAACTCAGATCTTTCTGCTTCTGTCTCCCTACGCAGAGCTTACCAGTGTGTAGCACTATGTGCAGCCCAATGATAAGACATTTACATTGATCAGCAAACTCTTAATCTCTTCTTCATGGAGAAATATTGGAAATACTGGGACATGATTATTTATAGTTCTGAAATCTCTAAAATAATTTAAATATTAATGTGAGACTGTGTGTTTATGGGAAAGAAAGAGACTGGGAGGGGAGAAGAAGAGGAAGAGGAAAGAAAGAAAAGGAGAGAAAGAAAATGAAGGAGCAGAAGGAGAAAGAGGAGGAGGAAGGAGAGATGAAGGAAGCGGAAGAGGAGAAAGGGGAGGAGAGAATAAGTTGATAGTCACAATGAGCAGGGGCTTGGTTTTCCATCTCAAATGCTCATACTTATTAGATGTATGGATAGCAAATTAAATTGTTTCAAATAAACCACAGTTCTTGAGAGTTGTGTGGTCATAATTCCTCTTTTTATGAGACGAGGTCTCACGTGCTCAATAATTATACTACCTCATCCTGCAGAGTGATTCTGGATACACATCTATCTCTGCACTGGCTTAATTCTTCTTGGCTCTCTTATCAGAATGCCCAGCTGCTAACTGTGGCCTGGATTGTGTGCCCTCTGACTCATACACTCAAGTCCTAACTTGGAGCGCCTTAGAATGAGATCGCATTGTATTTAGATATAATGCCATTAAAGAGGTCATTAGATAAAAATGGGGTCATTCAGATGTGCCCTGACCCAACATGGTATGTACCTTTAAAAGAACAGGAGATGGTTCAGGGTTCATTGGGTAAAGGCAACTGACTTTGAATCTAGGGATGAAAAGGAAGGATGGATTTTCATAAGTTATCCTCTGACCTACATGTGAACCATAGTATAAGTGACACACACACACACACACACACACACACACACAGTGTGTAAAAAAAGAAGTGGAATACAGATACATGCCAAGGGAGGGATAAGGTGGGTACAGAAGCTGAGGCTTTAGATAAAACCAACACTCTTTGGCACCTTGGTCTTGACCCTACATCATTCAAACACAGGGGAAAACTTTTCTTCTGCTCCAGCTACGTAGTCTGTGCACCTTTGTTAGGGCTTCAAGAGCCACAGAGATCCAACATGGAGTCTTTGTAGACATCTGTTACCATCAGTCAGATTCGTCTTTGTTTCACTTCTTTGACAGTCCGACTTGATCCTTACCCGAGTTCTCTGAGCAGCACTCCCCTATGCTGGCTCTCTGAGCAAGCACGAAAGCAGCTCCAGACATTCCCTTGCCACCACAGACAGGCGAAGTATTTAAAATACACCTAAGCAGTTCCTGGTGCCACTCTGAGTTCGATGAACTTCACTACTGAAGACAGGAGAGTCCTGCTCCTTTCTTCTAGATGCTTCTGCTGTTATTGAGGGTACCCAGGAACATCAGTGTGTGGGTCACATTTCCCAAGAGCCAACAGATGTGCTCACTGTGTATAAATTAGGCCTAATCTTTGTAGTTACTAAAATATGTATAGATATATTTATAGTGTGGGATTGCCAGAGAATTTCACTTCTAGAAACCAAAAGTAAACAGCCCACCGAGGGGATGTGTTTTATCTTTAATCATGTTTATTATGAATTTTTATTATCATTAGTAATTTAATGTGAGATATAACAAACTTTCTTCTTTCTCTATGAACCCCATTTTATACTTTAGACAACACACTAAAAAGCATGATCATGTTTTATGGATGAGTACTCTTGTTTCTTTTTATTAGATTCAATAAAGATCAGAAAGTAAATTCTTTCTCATCAAACATTAAGATACAACCTGTCCTAGTTAGCTTTAACTGTAAACTTGCTGCTGCAGAGTCACCTGGGAAGGGAGTCCCAGTGAAGGATTGCCTAGATCAGATTGGTGGCTGATTGGTGTAGGAAGACCCAGCCCACTGTGGGCGGCACCATTCCCTGGAATGGTGGTCTTGGACTGTTTAAAAATCTATCTAAGCATGAACCTATGTACCAGCCTCCATTGTTTCTTCTTTAAGTGTGTGTGTGTGTGTGTGTGTGTGTGTGTGTGTGTGTGTGAGTTCCTTCCCTGTTTAACCTCAGTGATAGACTATGGCCTGAAAGTTAACCCCCTCAAGTTTCTTTTGGCCAGAGTGTTTTTATCACAGTGACAGAAGCATTAACTAGAATCCACATATATATGTACACACATACACACACACACACACACACACACACACACACATTTGGCTTTCAAACAGGGTTTCTCTGTGTAGCCCTGAGTGTCCTGGAACTCACTCTGTAGATGAGACTGGCCTCAAACTCACAGATTCACCTACCTTTGCCTCCTGAGTGCTGAGACTAAAGACGTGTACCACCAGACCTGGTTTATAACCCATATTTTAAATATCCAGATAGATTAACAGATAGTGTAAGGTAGTCACTTCTGGAATTCTTCTACATAGACCTGAGTATATTTTTGTCATGTTCTTCAACTTCCTGGCTTCTCCCAGAGTTCAATGGGAAAACGTCTCTTCCTATCCTTGATCAAGCAGCTTAATCTCCCTCCTACAGTGTTCAATTATTCTGGCTTTGAAAGGTCTGAGGACATTGTATTAAAGAAACCACAAACGGGCTAGTATTATTATAAGGTGTGCAGCCTCAAATCCCATGTGCAGTTTAGATCTCAATTTATCCTAACCCCTGGGCATGTCTATATTTTCTATAAACAATTGGAATTATTTCTCCTTTTGATCTGGATATACTAAAAAAGAAATCTCTCATTTGGAGATAAACAGCTTCCTTCCTCCCTCCCTTCCTTCCTTCCTTCCTTCCTTCCTTCCTTCCTTCCTTCCTTCCTTCCTTCCTTCCTTCCTTCCTTCCTTCCTTCCTTCATTTCTTTTCTTCAACTTTCTTTTTGATATAATAAATGACTTGGTAGCCCACCCCCATCCTCATGCAAATTCCCTCTCCTTTCTCCTTATCACAGGGAAGAACTCACCAGTTTCTTTTCGGGTTCTCTCTCCAGACAGCTTCCTTTAGGTAAAGACAGTGAAGAGAAAATCGGAGCTGAAGCGAAGGAGGTCCTCCTTAGTGAACCTCTAATTTGGAGTTCAGCGAGCACACAATCCACCTTCGGTCTCTCTAGTCTCCACTTCCAAGACTTGCCAGGCATTTCCTGGCTGTAGTGTGTGCTTAGCAAGCATTTCTCTTCCTTTTTCTGGGTTTCAAAGTTTGTTTATGTCTTATTATCTCTTCCATTCAAGGTGAACCTGGACCACGAGGCAACGTTCATGAAATAATTGTCTGGCTTGCATAGAGGAATTTTCTCACATTTGTGCTGGGCTCATATTCTCCACTCAGAGCACAAAGGTTGCTGCTGAGTAAGCCATCTTTTCTCCTTGGATACCCTAAAGAGAGGATTTGGGGATGTTTACCCCAAGCTTTGTGACACAGAAGACTCCATGGATGAGACACCCCAGGGAAGCGATTCTCATGGAAGGAAGTTAAACTATTTTCCTCCTCAACTTTATAATAAGGCACTTCCTATAGCCTGCCAGGAAGCATGCACACTGTAGATGAAAAGCTACAAAGCACAAAAGGCGGGCCATTTAGCTCAACAGAATTCACTGTATAGGTCAAGGAAATGCCAACCTTAACAGATGTCTGTGACTGTGCCCCAAGGGTTAATAAATTAGTTTTGTTGAACCAGGAAGAACTTCAGGTCTTCAAATGGAAATGGCCCTCAGGATAAGTCTAAACTAGGGAAACGGCACTGGAGAGTCTCCAAGTTCGCTGGCCCAGTCTCCTGTAGGTCATTTCTGGGCCCCCTGAAGCTGTTTGTTTAACTCTGCCTCTACAACTGTTGTGGTGTCAAAGGGAGTTAATCATTAACAGGTGTGAACACTGTTGGTGGAGCACACTTTGATTGCACTTCTCTATTCTGGTAGACTTTTAAGCGTTTGTCAGAATTAAAAAAAAAAGGAACACTGATGGAAAGTGGAGTAGAATTGGTAGAGTTTAGGGTGCAGTTAATTCCCTTCTTAGCTTTAAACATTGCAATGCTCATTGTGTTCTTCAAGGAGTGGGGTTTCCTCTCCAGGGGCATGCTCCCTTGCTGACTGCCCCCGGGTAAAAGTCGGTTGTTTAGGGTGGCTTATTGCCAGAAATCTAGACTGAAGAAATGACCTGAAGATTTAGACCTCAACTTCTCTACTTCCCCACCCCCAACCCCCACCCCCACTCCCGCACTGTCAGAGCCACCAAATACTGCTGGGGAAATAAGATGGACTGAGTTAAGTTGCAGATCTTCCTACCCCTCTTGGGCTGAGAATCACAACCAACTCTTCTCTGGATCAGGACCACAGGAGCCCTGGGAATGGCACTGGAGTATAAAGTAACATTTCAGTGGCTGGTTAAGAGTTTTCCTAACACACCATCAAGAATTCAGCAGCCATCACCTGGTTGGTGCCACAGGTTTGTAATCCCAGCTACTTGACAGACTAAGACAAATTCAAGGTCAGTCTTACAGACAGTGAGACCATGTCTCAAAAAATGTAAGTAAAGTGAAAATGATGGGGGCGTTGAGGAGGCTGTAGTTAAAGCTAGCTCAGGAGGAGAGTACCTGCGGGATAGTGCAGCAGGTTCTAGGTTCAATTCCCAGAAACCCATGCTGCATGCATGCACGCACACACGCACACATGCACATCTACAGCAGTCATCCAAGAGGTGCTCTAGTTTGAGGATATAAAGGAGGCTCCTGGACAAGTTCTTCGTAGCAGCAGTTGCATCCAAGACTCTGACATGTCTCTGAAAATCAGCACACTTTGCCCTGGGAATGTGGAGATTCTTCCATGAAGGGCCATGCACACACTTTGTCTTTTTCCAGACTGGAGCTCTTCCAATGAGCCCTTCAGCTCCCTCACTGCAGCTCATTCACCTTGTTGAACAACCCTGAGAGTCAGGATGGAACTATCAAATCCCAAGTCCTAAGATCTCCAATTACCTCTCTTCCCCTTTGTAATTTATCTCTCAGACTCCTTTTGTTGACATTCATATCATCAGACTCAGTCAATATGTTCACATTTGCTACTTTAAAAAGGAAACTGAGGTAGGATTGTAGCTCATTGATAGAGTGTTTCCTAGAACTGGAAAGAGGCATGCAACTGACCCCTATACTTCCCTTTCTGCAGGAGCAGTGTGTCCAGTTCTGATACATCAAGCCCAGCACTATAATGCAGCCTGCAATCTGCTTCCAAGGACTGTGTTCATTTTTACTCAGTTCCAGCGTCTCCCCAAGCCACACACAGTCACATGTCATGGACTTTCGCACCTTTCGGCTCTTTTACATTCTTTTCTATCTGGGACGCCCTTTGCTCATGGCCAGGGCCTGACTTCTCTTTAGCAGTTCTTAGGATGCTGGCCATTTACTCTCACTCTCCATGTCTTCTTTTTGGATTGGACACCCTAAGCACCTATCTGTTGTATGATAAGATATTTATCCTGCTGTGTCATAAGCATGTCCTGGTGCCTGGCTCCTTTCATCAAGGGCAGGTGGAACCATCTTATTTGAGTTTGGTATCCTAATCCTTGCCACATTGATAACCAGTAATAGAGTGGTGTGTTAAAGTGCCCAGAGCTGGTGGGCTAGGCAATTGTTAGTGTCTATGTTTGTGTAAGTAACCTTGATCTTAAAAGCTTCGTTCAGTGTCCTGGCCTGAATGGGATGTCCTCCAGAAGTCTCCAGCATTTAAATACTTGGTCCTTGGTTGGTGGCTCTTTAGGGGAGGATTGGATGGTGTGGCCTTAATGGAGGAAGTATGTCACTGGGGGTGAGCTTTAAGGTTTTAAAGGACCCATACCATCTCCAGTTAGATCTCTCAGCTTCCTGTTTGTGTTTGAAGTGTGAGTTCTCGGCTGTTACTCCAGCTGACCATGTCTGCCTACCACCTGCTACCGCCATTCCACTATCATGTCTAACCCTGTGGAACAGTCAGCCCCAAATAAAATGTCTTTAGGGTGTTGTCCAGGCCACAGCAATAGGAAAGTAACTAAGCCACTGAACATGGAGGTACACAACTGCGATCCAGTGCTCAGGAGGGCTGAAACAGAAGGGTAAAGTTAAAGATGGGTCTGGGCTACATATAAAATAAAATAAAATAATAAGGTAAATAAAATAGAATACAGGCAGCCTTGCTTGGCTCAGCTGTAAAACACATGGCCCTAGCAGGGTGGGGTCAGTGGCTGCTGTTGCTCACCTGGAGGGAGATAGGAGGATCTGTTTGAAGATGCTGTCTTCATGGAAGAGGGACACCTGTATCTGGAAGTCTTCTTGGGGGAACTTTCTGAAACCCCCTTTCTGGGTTTTGACCTAACTGGTTTATAGTAGGCAGGATATCAGGACCGAAACAATTCTTAGAGGGATACTGATGCTCACTAAGTTTGGGATCCATTCTTTTACCTGGAACCGTCATCAAAGGTAAATAGGAACTCTTAAAGCTTTTGCTTGTATGTATTTCTGATATGCTCTGCAAAGTCTCCTCTTTCAACACTTACAGAGTCAGCAGAGAACCCCTCTATTCTACCAAGAGGTGAGAACCACTTCCCAGAAAGAAGAATATACCTGGATTTTGACTTAGAATTTAACAAACATATCACCTTCACTGTATTTTCTTGAGTGTACTTGAAGTCAATGCTTTTGGGGAAAAGGATGTTTTATTTGGAAGATTGTTTAGTAGTGAAGGAAGAAGAGAGATGGGCGAAATGGTAAGAAGAAAACAGCAGGCACTTACTGAAGGAGGGGCCAACAGCCGGCTATAACCAGCTGTGGCTGCTTGGGAGGAAACCCTCTGGGGGCCAGTAGAGCATGTGCATTGGTAACTTACCTTTGAGCCAATCCGGAGCCTGGAGACTGATGACGCCATAACATCAGATAGCCAGATCCAACGAAGGAGAGACAACACAGCGTTCCAGATGCTGCTGCCCTTGGGTCCTGGGAGGGGGTATAAAGGGCTGCCTAACACCCTCAATAAATGAGTCTGCTCTGCCACGTGTGTGACTCTCAGAGTCTGCACTGCTGACTTTGTGTTGTCTCAGCCCCACCCCCAGGGTGTGGTAGCGGGAGTCAAGCAACAACTGGCACCAGCATGGGGCTCCCAGACCCATTCTAGTGTGGGCTTAGACCTCTGTGAGTCAGGGTCTTGTTTTTGTTTGCTTCAATCATTTTCTGGGCCCCGATTTTCACCCTTTTGCAGCTGTTGTATTAGACGGTCCTGGCGGTTTCCCTTTATCCTTCCAGCTGATAGTCACCTGCTGCCACTCCTCTCGCGAAGCAGTTTAGTGTCTCCCTTTGGTGTTTTCTTGGTAAGTTGGTCCCTTAATGTTCCATGTTCTTTGCCCCTTGAGAGGTAAATGAGGGGGGCCCTCTTCAATTTCCGTGTCTGTCTTGTCTGTGGTTAGGGAGGAACACCTCTGACTTTCTGAACCCCAGGAGGTGGAACCTAAGTGCGGCCCCTGACTGCCGCTTCTCATCCAGAGATACTGTGTGGGCATTCGGCCATGGCCTACACACTTCCTCTCTTTGTCTGAGACTCCACCTCTGTTACAGCCTTTCCCTGCTTAATTATTAGGGAAGTTACCGTGCCCTTCTTCTGGTGGAGAATGGACCATCTACTTCCCATATTGAGGAGCCTCAAATAAGAGTGCTAATGACCTGGAGGCCTACCTTTCATGTATTAGCCCCTCTTCTTTCTGCTAACCACATCTCTGTCTCCAGTAGTAACCTAAATTGCTCAGAGACTGCTTGCTGTTTGGCGGCCTCCTGGTTTGGCTCCGTCTTGGTGTGTGAGCCTTCTGCTATTGGCTACCTGTTGTCAGTGCCACCCACTTTCATGCTGTCACCATCATGGCATAGACCCAATCGCAAGCACTGGCTTGGGTCAAGTGTAATTTTGGTCTAACTACCGCCATTGTCACGATCATCATTGCCTGCATTGCCGGGGCCACTGTGGCCGCCATTGCTCTGACACTAGCAGCTACTACGGTGGAAATGCTCGGCAAGGTGGTTTTATGGTCCGTGAAGGCTTTGTGGGCTCAAGAACTTCTTATGGTTCACGATATGATGCTATTGGTATGCAATTCCCACAGCTTGCTCAATACATTAAAGGCTCATGTTTGGACAAATTTCTAAATTGTTCAGTCCTACTCTGTAAACAGATTTCAGCTTTTCCTTGAGCCAATTGGGAGCCTGCCATTGGAACCTGGAGACCGATGAAACCATAACATCAGATGGCCAGATCCAATGAAGAAAGACAACACAGCCTTCCAGATGCTGCTGCCCCTGGGTCCTGGGAGGGGGTATAAAGGGCTGCCTAACACCCTCAATAAACGAGTCTGCTCTGCCATTTGTGTGACTCCCAGAGTCTGCACTGATGACTTTGTGCTGTCTTAGCCCCACCCCCAGGGTGTGGTAGCTGGAGGCAAGTGACAGTTTATGACATTTAATAAGAACATTACCAAACCAGATCTAGGTTCCACCTGGAAACACAATTAAGTCCTGGGGAATTGCTTTCTCCCATGCTTCCTGCTATTGCAGAGCTGTACTTCTGGTATGACGGGGCAAAGGGACAGCTGGAATTTCCAAAGCAATTGAATTTTTTTTTTTTATTCTGGAGAAATCTGGTAGTGGAAAGAAAGGTAGTTATGGCTTTCTCTCCTCACACTTGGATTGTGCTTTTGAGGGTAATGATCAACCACAGCTATGATTCCTTCCTTACTTCGGACAGAAATCTTAGCAGTGTGTCATCACTTGGGTCAGGAGGAGGAGAAGCAGATGCTCCCTCTGGCCTTTCCAACTTAGTCAGCTGTACACCTTGCTTTTTCTAGCCGTTGTAGATCACTGAAAGAAGCAAATGAAATGGAGAGAGACTAGCTTTCAAATATCAATTTCAAAGACATGCTGTACACTGGACAGTTTGAATTATTCATTTACAGAAGATACAGCAACACTGTCTGGAAATATAAGTGCACCTCTTTATTTGTGTCTTCTGTGTGTGTTTAAAAAGATTTACTGGTTTATTTTATGCATGCGTGTAGGTGCCTACTGAGTTTCTGGGTATTACATGCCTTCAGATGCTGCGGAGGCTGGGAGAGGGCGACTGATACCCTAGAGAGGGAGTTATAGACGACTGTGAGTTGCCCGGAGTGCGTACTGGGAACCAGACTCTGGTCCTTTGCAAGGGCAGTGGGTGCTCTATCCATTAAGCAATAGCTCAATGTTTAGCTGCAGCTCCCGTTTTTTGTTTCATTTTTGAGATAGAATTTCCAGGCTTGAGGAGGGGTTTCTATTCTTTGATGACTTGGGAAGGTGTCTTGACTCTGGCCATTTTCTTGTTTACTACAGTAACCCCATTCTCTTATGGTGGTGATGCTTTCTGTGCTGATATATGGAAAGTGCTCTGTTTGAGCGATGTGGCTAGGTAGTGTCTTCTCAACTGCTTGTCTGAGCGCTACTCAGTGTTCTTGCCCCTCCCTCCATCCCTCTAGCCTCCCCTTGCTGGCTTCTTTCCAGGTGAGAATATATATAATAAAATTAGAAATCTTACCCTTTCAAAACCATAAAGCAGTAAGGATTACTTTATTTTCTCTGTGATATAATTTGGATCTGGAATGTGCCCTAAAGGCCCTGCTTGGAGAAACTTGTCTTCAGGATAGTGCTGTTGGGTGTCTATGGAACTCGGTCCATTCCTCTTTCTGCTTTCCCTTCAATGAACAATTCTGTTCTACTCTGTGCTCACCACCACTATAAGCTGCGTCATCAGAAGTCCAAAAGCTGTGTGGGCATTTGACCATGACTGGGACATCTAACCATGAACCCGAACATCCCTTCTCTATTTACAAATGATCACCTCAAGTAGTAAATAATTTTTTCCATGATTTTTTCATTAAAATAATTTCTCTCTCTCAGAGAGAGAGAGAGAGAGAGAGAGAGAGAGAGAGAGTGTGTGTGTGTGTAATATTGTATGTGTGTATATACTCGTTAGTGTGGGTTTGTGTCCATGCATGTGAAGGCCAGAGATCAACTTCAGTGAATTGCCTCAATCAGTCTCCAATTTCGTTTGTCCACTCACATACTTATTTTAGGTCTATCTGTGTGAGTGTATGTTCATGCTTGTCTGCCCGTGTTTGCATGCAGAGGCCAGAAGAGGGCATTGGTTGTCCTCTCCTATCACTTTCTACCACTCCTTGGAGGCAGAGTCTCTCTGTGAACCTGAGGCTTTCATTTTCTAGGTAGACTAGCTAGAAGCCAGCATGCCCCAGCCACCTCCTGTCTTGGCATCCTTCACAGTTGGGTTACAGGTGCTCCTGGGATGTGCAGCTTGTCCCACGGGAGCTGGGATCAGAGTTTCAAACTTTGTGCCTCTGCAGCAAACCAACTGAGCCATATCTTCAGTTCCCAGTTCTCCTGCTTTAAGTTTATTATGAAGAAAAATTGTTAACAGAGCTCAAATCGATGCCATGTTTTGAGTATTTATGTCTTCTGTGGCTTTGCTATGCAAACATTGTGGTGGTAGCTTCCAAGAGGACTTCTGTTCATTCATTTGTGTGATCCTGACCCCTTGAGTAATCTGCTAGGGAATAGTGTCTCTCAGGCTTGAGGTGCAGTTCTTTTATACCACAGGAGATGTGGTGTCTGTCTTATGGGAGGAAGCTTCCTAATGTCTTGATGCGCCAAGTTGTGGTCTGTGAAATCCATGCTGTAGATCCCAAGCACAGCTTCCAGATAACTGCTGTCTGGAAATGGATCCTGTTTGTTCTGTTGACTCCATAGGAAGTGAGTTCTGTCAGTAACTATAGCAGTAAGCCTAAAGCAGATTCGTTCCAATTGAGCTTTCAGATGGGACCCTAAATAAATTGTGCTCAGATTCGCGATTCATGGAAACTTCAAAACAAACAACCAAAAATGCCTTAGGTGACTAACTCTGCAATAATTTGTAGGGTAGAAGAAGATAATTAACATAATTGCCAACTTCATAGCACTGTGTGGTCATATACAATGCTTTCATTGTTGTGAATGTTTGGATTTTTCTTAGCAGAATTATAAAATTCTCCATATAAGACAGAAATTTTATTATGTACCTTGGCATCTCTTTCAAAGTATTTAGTGCAGAGAATAAATGGCAACTAAATAATAGTTAAATGGTAGAATAAAAAGTTATTTTGTTTGATATTTTTAAAAAGTGACTCAGATTCAGTTTTCCTGTAGCTGTGACAAAATACGTGACCAAGAAGCAAGGTAAGGGAGGAGGATTTCTTTTGGCTCCGGGCTTGAAGGGCAAGTAGTGTTCATCATGGAGGGAAGTCTTGGCGGTGGGAGCCCAGGCACCTGCAGCCAGAGCAGAGAGATGATGGCGACACTCACTGTCTTCTGTTCAGTCTGGGACCTTAACCATGGATGGTACTGTGAACATTTATGTGGGTCTTCCATTATCAATTAAACTTTTGGGAAAACACTCTTATAGACACACCCAAAGGTGTGTTTCCAGTGTGATTCCAAATCTAGTTGGGTTGACAGTGAGGATCAGCCAAAAGTAGTTAAAGTATTTATGACACTTTTCTTCCCAGTTAATAAAAGAGATTGTTTCTGTAAAATATACAGGCTATTACTTTTCCTTTTCCTTTTTTCTTCTTTCCAGTCAGTCAGGACCTCCTTACTTTAGTTTTTTTTTCTTTTCATTTAATTTTGATTTTTATGCTTTTTAAGAACTGTCTTGCTGGGCGTTTGTGGCATATGCCATTAATCCCAGCAGAGGCAGGTGGATCTTTGTGAGTTTGAGGCCAGCCTGGTCTACAGAGCAAGTTCCATGACAGGCTCCAAAGCTAAACAGAGAAAGCCTGTCTCAACCTCTCACCTCCGCCAAAACGTTCTCTTTCTAAATAGCCTTGAGCTGACCAGCTTGCCTCAGTTTGCCAAGTACTGGGATGCAGACATGTGCCACCACTACTGTTACCATTTAAACTAAACATGGACCAGGTGAGTCAGTCCTACTATTTTTAGCCAGACAAGGAAGAAAAGTGAAATATTTGAGCTGAAATCTCCAGATTCTGATTGTTTCCAAACCCTGTGACCATATTCCTCATATTTTCACCCCAAAAGATGCATTTGTAATATGTCAAATCCTCAACTCCTCAAAAAGCTGAAAAGTGTTCTTATATTAGCTTTTGGCTACTGAAAATTGTAGTAAAGAAAATATCTATCAATTATTATATTAGTAAAAGCTAGTCCCTGAAGAAAAAAAAAAAGCTATGAATGTCAATATAAAAACAGTAGGCCATTTTGCCACCACCAAAGTTTACTTTGGCAGGGCCCCTTGATGTAGGAGGGTCATCTGTCTATGTGTTACTTTCATTGGTTAATAAAGAAACTGCCNCAGTGCTTAAATGAATACAATTTGTGTGTTGTTATTTTGGGGTATAAGCTAACCGTGTGGGAGCTGGGCTGGATGAAAAGCAGGCCCACTCCTCTTTCACTACAGCCCCTTCAGCTTTTTGATGAGTCTCTTATAGACAAATATCTAAAAGGCTCATGGGAGTCCCGAGCCAGAGCAGAGTCGGCCTTCCTGTCCTTCCCTGGAGGAAGTTTGTCTTTTTGTTTTAAGCACAGGCGGTTCTCAAGGACACCCCTGGATGGCTTCCCCAGTTTCTTTGCACTGCGGTTCTCAGCAGTTAGGGGTCTGGATTCTGGATCCTGATGGACCTGTCTTTTGTTCTAATTCTAGCTGAAAGACATCTTTTTCCCTGGGCCCTTGCTACTTAACTCAGTGCTTCAGCCATATTGCTTATCCAAAAAACAATGACAAATCCAACCCCCCCAACAAAACAAACAAACAAAAACAACAAAAGCCAAAACTCCCAAAACAAACCAAAAAGACCAAAACCCAAAAACCACCAACCAAACAAACCATGATTGGTAGGGAATGCAAAGCCTTATGGCTCCCTCATAGAAAATTGGGGGAATCATCAGTCATGTGATGACTGCCTCCAGGTGTAGCTAGGGACCCATCTCTAATCTAGATGATCACCACCATGACTAAACTTCAGCCTTGGCCCATCCTCTCTTGAATGGTAGAAGAGGATAAAGTTAGGGGTGATGCAGGAGAGGGGAGAGCAAATATACTGCATCAAGGTTAACGCACAAAAGAAGACAGCTGATAAAGACTGGAAGCCTTTCCCCACCTGGGCTTCATACAATGAACAGCGCATGCTCAAGGAAAACCTATAACATACAACTTTAGTAGATGGGTACTGTGTAGATGACCTATAAAGGGTCATGGGACTCATGGTCCAGTGCTTTGAGAGCACATTTCTTTCCCTGATTGCCAGCTTACACCATTCTTAGGAGCCATCCGCTTCTTAAATAAATTGTTTCTACTTCTATTTATAACCATGTGACCCTGGTTCAATGTCTTGTCCTGGGACTTATGAACCTAGATATGTGTACAGGTGCTCCTGGGACTTTGTATTGATTACCTTTCTTGTCATTGTGGCAGAATCCCTGGTAAAAAGCAACTTAAGAGAAGAAAGGCTTACTGTGGGGCAGGGTTTGAAGGTACAGGTATGGCAGACAGGTGTGGTGGCCGGAGTGATTGGAGGCTGTGGAGGCAGGAGCATGATCCTGCTGGCTTGTTCTGGGTAGATCAGGAAATGGAGAGAGGGAAATACTGGTAGGTACTCATCTGCTTTTCTCCTTTCTTATCATTTTGTATTCAGTTCAGGACCCCGCTCATGGGACAGTACCACCTAAAGTCAGAACGGGATGAATATAAATAAGGTCCTAAACGTGAGTCAAACTCTTTTTCTATTTGTTTTTGATATCTAGATAGTAGGCTTGATGATTAATGTTGATTGTCACCCTAATGGGATTCAGAATCACCATGGAAACAACCCTGTTGGTGTATCCCCTAAGATTTTTTAGACTAGATAGGAAAGCTCACTCTACTGTAGGTGGCACCATCCCATAGGCTGGACTGAATAAAAAGGAGAAAGGGAATGAGCACCAACATTCTCCTTTCTCTGCTTCCCGACTGTAGCTGCAAAGTGACCAGACATTTCCCACTCCTACTCCCATCCCTTTCCCGCCACAAGGGCTGTATTCCTTCGAACTTTGAGCCAAAGCAAGTCCCATTTCCCTGTAGTGGCTCAAATGAGAAATGCCCCCCATACTTTCACATATTTGAACATTTGGTCTCAGTTGGAGATGTTGTTTGGGGGATGTTATGGAGGTGTGACCTTGCTGGAGAAAGTCCATCACTGGGAGTGGATGTTGGGAGTTCATAGCTTCACCCCATGTCCAGTTCATTCTTTCTGTTTTGTAATTGCTATTGTAGATGTCATCTCTCAGCTTTCTGCTCTGTCCCCTTGCTTCTGGGCCTTTCTACCATTCGAATGCTTCCTCTGGAACTGTAATCCTAAATAGACCTTTTCTTCTATAATTTACTATTGGTCATGGCATTTTATCACAGCAACATAAAAGCAACCGATGCATCTTTATAAGTTGCTTTCTGCCAGTCATTTGGTTAACGTAGAGAGAAAAGTGGAGGATTGAAGTTTGAAGTGTGGGCCTGACTATAGTGCTCAGGGATGGTGCACGGAGCACACAGGGCAGGAAGGTGCTATTTAGTGCAGATATTGAACCTCCAAACAGACTAGGTCGTTTAACAGAGTCCTGTTTGGGGAGTGGTCAAGTGAATGTAAGACTTTGAAGGCAGCAGATAGAAATCTTTTGGCAGTGAAGCTTGGAGGGGGCAAAGGAGGTGGGTTTTAGGCAGAGCCTCAGGAGGTTCCTGTGTCACTGGTGGCTGTACTGTTTTTATTTTCTGTTGCAGTGACAGTAGGCATGGGTACAGAGATAACATTTAAGGACCGCAAGCTGTTGTGAGCAATCACAAATACGGAAAGGGGAAATTCTGTCTGGGAGCAGATGGATTACAGAAGAAGCCACTCAGGGATGCCAGATGAAAGCAGGATGTAAGTTACTGCGAGAACTGTGACATTGCTTTCTGATCTCAGGCTGCACTGCTGATAGGGGCCAATCATATCTCCAATGAGTCTTGGTCTTGCATACATGCAGTGCTGGGAACCATACCTTATAATCCTTGGCGTGCCAGAAGGTAGCCAGAGGGAGACCAGATACATCCTGGGACTTTGGGAGAATTAGCCTCAGACAAGATTCTCTGTTCTCAGTAAGCTTATGCTCTGGTGGAGCGAGGTGGGAGGCTGTATTGAGGTTTATAAACAGGACAGTCCTGGGAAGGAGGAAGGTTTATAGCTGGGCAAGGAAATGAGAATAGCATGCTAGGAAGTGACTTAATGGCAGGGTAGGTGGAGACAGTTTTTGCATGGAGATGGACCACAGGAAGCTCCTCTGAGGAGCTGAGATCTGAAGGACAAGGAGAGGTAAATAAAGGAAGATCCTTGAGGCAACACTAGAGGAGGAGTGGGTGATGGAAATCCCTGCTGTGGGGAGCAGCTCTGAGAATGCAGGTAAGAGGGTGTGAAGAGATGAGGCCAGACAGGTAGCCGGGCCTGATGTTGATGCTGTAGCTAAGATGTGCAAAATGACCCTGGCTATTTATTTTTTTACGTATTTATTTTTCTCACTTTTATTAGTTCTTTGATAATTTCATGAAGTATATTTAATCATATTTTCCCCTCACCCAATTTCCCCTTCCTTCTCTACCCACCTAACTCCACCCCCCCAATAAAATTTGTGCTGCCCAAGCCAACAGCCAACATCAAACTAAATGGAGAGAAACTCCCAGTGATTCCACTGAAATCAGGAACAAGACAAGGTTGTCCACTCTCTCCATATCTATTCAATATAGTTCTTTAGGTCCTAGCTAGAGCAATAAGACAACAAAAGGAGATCAAGGAGATACAAACCAGAAAAGAAGAAGTCAAACTCTCACTATTTGCTGATGATATGATAGTTTACATAAGTGGCCCCAGAAGTTCTACCAAGGAACTTCTACATGAGTATTTGTGAAAGTCATTACATCGTCCATACATGATTAACTAAAAAAAAAAAATCAGTATCCCTCCTGTACACAAATGATAAAAGGGCTGGTAAAGAAATCAGAGAAACATCAACCTTCACAATAGCCACAAATAGCATAAAATACCTTGGAGTAACTCTAACCAAACAAGAGGAAGATTTGTATGACAAGAACATAAATATTTGAGAAATAAATTGAAGAAGATACCAGAAAGTGAAAGATCTCCAATGCTCTTGGGTAAGTAGAATTAACATAGTAAAAATGTCAATCTTACCAAAAGTAATCTACAGATTCAATGCAATGCCTATCAAAATCTAAGCAAAATTCTTCACAGACCTTGAAAGAACGGTATCAACTTCATATGGAAAATCAAAAAAATCCAGGATAGTCAAAACAATCCTATACCATAAAAGAACTTCTTGAGTCATCACAATCCCTAACTTCAAACTCTGCTACAGAGATACAGTACTGAAAACAGCCTGGTATTGGCATAAAAACAGACAGGAGGACCAATGGAACCAAATAGAAGACCTGGATATTAATCCACACATGTTCAAACACCTGTTTTTGATAAAAAAGCAAAAAATATCAAATGAAAAAAAAGAAAGCATATTTAACAAATGGTGCTGCCATAACTGGATATCAACATGTATAAGAATGAAAATAGACCTATATCTATTACCATACACAAAATTCAAGTCCATCTGGATCAAAGACCTCAACATAAAGCCAGCCACACTGAACCTTATAGAAGAGAAAGTGGGAAGTACACTTGA
>LOEQ01002189.1:339420-368911 GCA_001685075.1 Bramus lutescens | reverse complement strand
GGGAGGGGAGAGGTAGGGAGAGGAGCTGAGAAAAATGTAGAGCTCAATAAAAATAAAAAAAATTTATGCTGCCCATATACTATTTATTATATTATATTTTTATTTTTGTATTGATAATATAATTACATTATTTCCCTTTTCTTTCTTGCCCCCCCAACCTTTTCTATGTACCACACTCCCTTCATGGCCTCTTTTTTTTAAATGTTGATATATATAGAGAGAATATAAATTTATTAACTATAAATACAACCTGCTCATATATGATTGAATGCTCATATACGATTAAATGTGTGGTTTTGTACTGGAGTATAGTCAATCTACTGGGCAGGGAACACACACACCCTTAAGGAAAACTGACTTTCTCTCTCCCATCAGCAGTCGATTGGCAACAGTTCCTCCTCTGGGGTGAGACTTTGTCCCCATCTTCACTTTCAGCCGTGGCACCTTGTCTGGCCTCAACTAGTGCAGGTCTGCGCATGCTTGCACTGCTGCTGCAAGCCCACCCGGGCAGCTCGTGAACTCTTTCTGCCCCTCTTCTGCAGTGGTCCCTGAACCTTGGCGGGGGTGTGATAAAGATGTGCCATTCAGGACAGAGCATTCTGTAGCCTCTAATTCTCTGCCCCAAAGAGATCACGTGTGTGTATGCTAATCACCACCTAGAGCGAACAGAAGTTCCGCTGAGGAAGGTTAAGTGATGGGCTGACCTATCTGTGTCATCCTAAACCATTTGGAGTTGGTTTAATTCTCGGCCTGGGTAGCAGAGAAGTAGTATGTTCTTGTCTTGGGCCCATGAGCTCTCGAGCCACACGTTCTTGTCTCTGATAACTGTGGGTTTTAACTTGTGGGCCGGGCCTTAAATCCAGTCACAAATTGCCTGGTAACTTCGAGCCGTTTGTGCTTCTATCGCCAGGTCAGTCATCAAAGGTCACTCCCAGGTAAGTTTGTAAGCTGGAGAAGGCTGATGGGTTCTTTTCTCTCCCAGAATCATGGATAGCATGTATAATCTAGTCAGCAGGGACACACACAGAACTTAATATGTGCTAAGTTTTTTGTTTTTAACAAATATAATTAACTCACCCTGGGCCAATGAGAGGTTACTGAGTAAAACACTTGCTTCCAACCCTGACCACATGGATTTGGTCCACATGGTGGAAGGAGAGAAACCTCCACATGCACACAGTGGCATGTGAGCATGCATGTATTTTCTCTTTCACACACAAATACTTGTAATTAAAAATACCAAATCATCTATTCTTTGAGAATGGTGATGATAATAAAAAATCAAATTGTATTTCCCAATTGGAAATGCTTACAAAGCTCTTTTATTTCACTGGAAATGCACAACCATCATCTTAAACAGATGAAAAGAATAGTGATCCACAGACCTTGAACATGAAGCACAGAGAAGATAAAATGATCTGTGCCAGGTGCAAGCTCTGTGCTGGCTTCACCAGTGGTGTCATTTGTCATTGGGTGGCAACTGAAATAAAAGGGAGTATTTACCCCAGATAGGACACATCTTAGTGAACATGCCTCACCATGTGTCATAGAGGTTGAACATCTGGTCATGCACAACTATTTCACTGGCTGTGCACGTGCCTGCTTATGCCGCAAATGGCCATATTGAACTACTTCACAAGCATGCCTGTCTCTGCCTCTCTTTGTACTTTGGGGGCACAGAATCCTCTTCTACCTGATAAGGGACCCTGGGAGTCCTCTGGGCACACCATATGGGGTTAATTTTTACTGAGTTATTGATTCCCAAACATTAACTGATTCTAAGACTTTGGGACTAAAACATGTTATTACTGATTTAAAATAATCCCACATACATTCACTCAAAAATTCTTATTGAGTCCTTAGTTGGCTTGTTTAAGTAGGAAGACACTGGTCTAGGTACCTAAGAACTCATTCCCAAGTTCTCCTGCAATGAAACTACTCAGAACACAGTGGTTAAAACAAATGAACACAAAAAGAAGGCTTGAGAAGGATAAGGGTGGTTTCTTCATAGCAGCAATGGGTTGCCTTATTTTCTTCCCCCTCTGTGCCCTTGACCTTACTGCCTTGCTCTCAGCCAGTCCAAGAGAAGGTGACCCTCCCTCCCGTATTCTAGCTAAGCCATACAGAACCTTTTGTGTGTTCTCCCCAGCATCCTAGCCAATTCATTCTGGGAGGCTTCTTTATTACTTGGATAGAGTCTCGTTTGCAGCTGGCAGACCAGGAGAGAGGAGAGGAAGGAATTACCTTGGTTGGCAGGGGCAGAGAATTAATGAAGGAAAGGCTCCCGGGCTTTGCCAGTGGGGCATCTGGCTAGCAGATCTGTGGGCAGATCAGCACAAGTGCATGCACTTTGTTAAAACAAGTCCCAAATGGTATATTGTAGTGATTGTCCCTGATGGTGACATGTGGAAAGTAACCACTGTCAGAGAATGTCAGTGCTGGCTGCTGGTGGATCTAAGAATCCACAGACCCTCTACTGGGTTTTTGAAAGTGAGTGACCAATTTCTGGGCAGCATTTAGACTTTCAAGTCTTAGATTGCTCCATGTGAGATTATTAATTGATACCATTATGAAGATGCTCTAATGCCTGTGTTTCCCACTAGGATCATGAAAAGGACTCTCCCTAATATGAAATTGGATATTAAAAGCAGTCTCTTATCCGTGTGTCCTAAAGCGATCAGTGACATCCATGATTAATTAGTGCATGGGTGATTCCCGGAATGCTAATTGTCATTCTGTGCTACAAAACCATAACCTGGGATTTTTCTTTTTTGTCTTTTGCCCATATGGGCCTGATTTGCTCCACATGTTTGACATAGATCACATGCTCAGAAATCAATTTTGCCAAATAGTTTATATTTTGGTAATGCTAAATGGCAATGTAAAGTCACACTTAAAGGGTGCAAAGAAAAAAATAAATGCATACCATGATGGTGTATGTTGAACAGGATGAGATTTAAGAGCACAGGCTGTGGGGCTGAACTGATCTCAGGGAGAGCTCAGTTTCTCACTTAGGGGCAGAGTGTCTTGCCTTGTCTTACCAACAAGCCTATTTCCTCTTCTGTAATACTGGAATGACAATGATTACCTCATAAGGTGCTTGCACAGGATTTATGAGATGATTGATGGGGAAGGTTTGTGACAGTTCCCTGCACAAGAGAGACACGATGAATACTATCTATCATGAATGGTGTTCATGATCTTGCTGTAGCTTGAGGAAGTGATTTAGAGTCTCCCTCCCATTTTTATGTGCACTTATGTGCTTAGTAGGCAAGCTTGCTGAGTTCATAAAATACTCAGAAAACATCTCTCGCGGGTATTTGTCATTCCCCACGTGTCCATTGGTTACAAATCTTCTGTGCTGTCTTTGGAGGTAGAGGCTGTGTTTCATATCGCCTTGTCATTTTCCCCACGACTTAAGGTTTTTTTTTTTTTGCATTCTGTGGTCACTCAGTGATACCTGCTGATAATGACGAACAAACAATAGTGTGTGGTGGAAGACAATGGGGATCGGAGATTTGGCATTCATATGCATAAGGAGACTCTACGTTTTAGGAGGAAAGAGCACATTTTAATTTATAACTCTAAAGTTCACAACTCATACTGAACATCCAGATTGTAATGTTACAGTGAGTAGATGAATGGATAGGCATGCTATGTAATTAAGGTGACATGACCTCTACTGACTTTAAAGAAATGTTTGAGGTCAGAAGTTATCATTTTTCTAACTTACAGATCATCACTCTAACTTACAGATTAAAATAAAATCTTGTAAATACTGGTTCTTTAACTTTTTGATAAAAATAACACAAAATATACTATATATATTAGCTACTTGTCTCATTGATATGATGAAATAACCTGGAAAAAAAAGGAAGGAAGGGTTTGTCTCACAGTTCCCAGGTACAGTCCACTCTGGTTTGGAAGACATGGTAGGAGGAGTGGGAGGAACCTGGTCACACTGTAACCACAGTCAGGAAGCAGAGAGATGGATGCTCGACTCATGTTCTCCTCTTTATTTAGTCCAGGACCCCAGTCTATGGGATGGTGTCACCCACAGTTAGGGTAGACCTTCCTACCTCAGTCACCGTAATTGGATGGTTCCTCACCAGCATAACCAGAGAGTTGTCTCCTAGATTGTTCTAGATCTTGTCAAGCTGACAATACTAACCATCACACTACATGATTTATAAACTGAGAGCTGCCAGGGTCCTGGAGCTTCTCCCAGTGAAACTACGGGAAGTGAGCAGAGCCAGCACAAGAGAGACAGACAATGCGGGCCACAGCCAGAAGGACAAAGGATTGAACCTGCCGTGAGGCAGTTTGAGCTAACATCATGATACCATGTGCCCCAGATACAGGTCATAGCTCTAGAGGCATGATTCTCCACCTGTAGATGGGGGGATGAGTGACCCTTTCACAAGCATCGCCTAAGACTATCACAAAACACAGTTGTTTACGTTGTGAGTCATAGCAGTAGCAAAATTACAGTTATGAAGTAGCACTGTATCAAAGGGTTGCAGCGTTAGGAAGGCTGAGCACCCCGCTCTAGTGGGTCTAATATTTGCCTTGCTTTACATCTGTTCCTCTTTTCTATTAGCCCCTCCTCTTTTTAGTGATGGGAATTTGTGCTCCACAGGATTGTATCTTGGAAATATGAAAATTTCTCTTTGATTTTCCTTTAGTTTTACAAAGGATTGTAGGTAAATTTGTCCCAAATCTTAGCAGAGATTTTGACCTTTGATTTTTCAAATAATATTGGAACTGTTATCAAGTCTGTGGAGACTCAGAAAAGGACTGAATACATTCTAGGACACATAGTTTAAACTGACCGCTCTACACTGTTTAACCAATAAGGGGGCTCATCCCTGGAAGAAGCAAAAATTCTCTTTCTCCCAGCAGCCAATAGTTGTTTGTCTAAGGGGACCCTGTGAAATTCCCCCTGGTCAGGGGCAGTTCAGTGGTTAATCCTGATGGCAGGCTTGACTGGAGATTCATGAGGCCCACATCAGTGAAGCGGAGGAAGTAAAAGGAGATAAGAAGAAAGTCAGCTAGTTCAGCATTCCCTTCTGTCTGCTTCACTCAGTCACGCTCTTCCCGGCACAGTGGACGGAAGCCTCGGAAACTGTGAACTCAGATAACCACTCTGACCCTTACTGTCTTTTGTTCAGGTCTCTTTGATTAACAGAAGTCCAGCTAACACAGAGAAACATTTTAAGTGGCAGTGGAGACTTATTGTGAGCCTGATGGTGTGGCTGCCAGGGCTGCTTTCTTCATAGAAGGATCAGACTGATCACCATCTTGTTGTCGGACATTTTTGCCTCCTGCTTTTTTTCTTTTCTTCATACATCACTGTGAACAATTCCCTGCTTTGGGGACTTGGTGCTCATGACATGACACCCGACAGCTTTGCAGATTCCCTTCTCTTCTAGTCTTTCATTTGGGGAAATAGTAGAGAAGGGTCCTTTCTGCTTCTTAAAAAGAGCCTAGGGATTGCCTGCCTGGGTTAGATTTGCTCAAAAGAGGAAAATGGGAAAGATGAGACAAGTCTCAAATCAACCACATGGATGCTTGATTTACATGCACCCTGGTAGTGCAGCTTCCTCCACTCTGCCTGATGCCAGGCTGCTTGTTGAATGGGCGTGCTCTTCTGTGTTCACAAGGGGAGGGCTCTGAGGTACTGCCTGTGCTTGGAGTGCGTTTGCCAGACCAGCGCTGCTAGAAGATCCTGGAATTGACTTCTTTCCTTTTGGCTAATCGTAGAGCAGGGTTCCCTGAGGTATCAAGCCACAGGAAGCAGTGGTTTTGGCTCCCAGGCTATACTCTGCAGCTCAGAGAATGGACAGCAGAGGACTGTCATTGTCCTCTGTCAGTGGCACTGCAGAGATGAAACAGAAGCACCCCCTTTCTTCTCTCCTTGTTTGGTTTACTCAGAATCTGCTTCGGCTTCCAGTGTCTTAGTGGCATAGTCCTAGCAAAGTGGTGGTGGTGGGGACACAAAATTAGCAACAAAGGATAATGGTGAGTCATTTCCTGGTACTCTCACCCTGCAGGACTTGGAGGTGTTCAGCTTCTAAGGTGGTTTTTATTTGAGAAACACACGCTATGTAACTTTTGCTATCGCCTGCCATGCTATAACACATTTAGCCAAGGTGAGACCTGTGATGCTTTCTTCCCTCCATCTCCCATGTTCACTTTGGTGGCTCTTAGTGAGCTTGCTGTCATTGCAATAAAGGACCCAGATAATAAAGCTACAAGGACCAAAGGTTTGTTTGGCTCACAGAGAGTTCAGCCAATTGTCATGGTCCCAGTTGTCATTGGTCTTTGACTTTTGGGTTGTAGTGGGGGAAACCTTTCGTCTCCTGGAGGTGAGAAAACAGAGAGCAAGACATGATGAGAACCAGCATCTCCTTTAAGATCATACTCCCAGGACCGTCTTCCCACTAGACTCTCCTCTTAAAGGTTCTCCCACCTCTAGATGATGCTGCACTGATGACAGACCTTTGCATATAGAACTTAGGGAGCCACTTAGACACAAGATTATAGCAGGGCCTTAGTGAAGGATTGTGGTGGTTGCAGCCATCTTCCCACAGCCTGTCTTTGAGAATAAAGCCTAGCACTGGGTCCAGCATAGTTGGAGGATGTAGAGATTGAGAATAAAGCCTAGCACTGGGTCCAGCATAGCTGGAGGATGCGGAGATTGAGAATAAAGCATAGCACTGGGTCCAGCATAGCTGGAGAATGTAGAGGTTGAGAATAAAGCCTAGCACTGGGTCCAGCATAGCTGGAGGATGCAGAGATTGAGAATAAAGCATAGCACTGGGTCCAGCATAGCTGGAGGATGTAGAGGTTGAGAATAAAGCCTAGCACTGGGTCCAGCATAGCTGGAGGATGCAGAGATTGAGAATAAAGCATAGCACTGGGTCCAGCATAGCTGGAGGATGTAGAGGTTGAGAATAAAGCCTAGCACTGGGTCCAGCATAGCTGGAAGATGTGGAGGTTGAAGGGATACATGAGTGAAGGAGAAACATCCTTGTAGCCAGAACTGTTCATTGGCCATCAGCCTCTCACGATCATTACATTACACTGGTGGGGAGACTGAGTGAGTGGCAATTAGTCAGTCTCCACAGGCTTATCCAGCAACAAGACCAAACCGTTTCCAGGCTCTGTGCTGAAAGTGCCTGTGCTAGCTTTATGTGGTTGCTGACCCGTTCGTGCTGGTGGGCACTTTGATAAATCATTCCAATTAGAAGCATATGTTACCGTGCTACACACAGGGACACATCCCCAGGTCCCAAAATAGGGAGACTACTCTTTATGACTTCCCGTTGGTGTGTGGTCAGTGTTGGTTCCATCTAAGAGATGAACAAATAAGCAGACAATAGTGAAGTTAGCTTTGGTGTTTCAGGAGAGCTGAGTATGTCATCTCAGGCATTCCTCACACATCACAGCCAGTCCTGGGTGGGAGAAGGGCAGGAAATGTAAGAGGTTGGGTTACCGCACAGAATAACCAGTTACCACTAGCATGGCAGTGGGGGGCTGGGAATCTTGATCTGGGAGGCAATAATTGAAAGAACCTTCCTCACTCCGCAATGCCTGGCAGAAATCATTGTAGTTTGGGTACCTCAACTTGAAGAGGCATTCCCAAGTGATTTCTCCCCTATTTAGTATACATACAAGTTATATTTTCTCATAATCACTTCAATTTGACAACAAAGCCAATATGTGTGAATTCTTCGTGTGTTGGGGAGGACATGTGAAAGTCTAAGGGTTATGTACAACCCTCTTGTAGCTTTCTTGTTAATGCCTTTGCCTTTGTGTGAGAGTGGGCTGGGTGTATGCACAACCCTTGCCCAGATTAGGTGACCTATACATTTTGCTGCTATCTACACACTTTTTTACTTCAAGATATTTCATGAGGAGTCTGTGAGACGGCTCATAGGGTAAAGCACTTGCTGAGTAAACATGGTGACCTGAGTCCCATACCCGGACCCATGTTAAGGTGGTAGGACAGGATTGACTTCACAGAGCTGTCCTCCAGTCTCCACAGACACATGTAACATGCACCTGCATATATACAATAATAATAATAATAAATAATAATACATTTTGTGAGAATTTGTCTATGTAATTAAATAATCTAAGCACTTGAACATTTTAAAATTATGTTTATGTCTGTCTGTGAGTATATGTTATGTGTAAATGCAGATGTCTTTGGAGTCTAGAATTGGTTGTTGGATCTCCTGCAGTTAGAGTTACAGGTGGTTTTAAGCTACCTAATGTGGGATGTGGGTGCTGGGAATTGGACTCAGGTTTTCTGCAAGAGCAATAGGGGCTCCTAACTGCTGAGCCATATCCACAGCTCCCTAGTCAGGGCTATAAAGGTAGTCATTGTCTGCTGTGTAGATGTGTCATATTTACATAACCATTTCTTCATGGTAAAGTTTGAACAGTTTTGACGTTTACGGTTCATATACAGATGGATAGCACAGTATCTTCTTTTTTATCTGTAAACTTCCTTTTGAAATGCATTTCTTTTGAGCAGGAAAGTATTTTCAGTTCTTAATTGTTCAGATCACACTTTCCCTCTGAGATCCAGGATTTAGAGCAAACATGAAGAAACAAGATAATGATGTAAGATGGAGCATGTTAGCATTAACTAAACTGCAGAAACCTGTCTTTGTTTCCATCCCTCCCTTGCATTCACAAGTACTGTAAGGCATCCTGTGAGCCTAGGGATCAATAGGAAGGGTGATGTGGGATTCCCCTCTGTATGCTATGAATATGTTTTGTTACCATTGGTTATTAAAGAAGCTGTTTCTGCCAATGGCTTAGTAGAGTAAATCCAGGTGGGAAATCTGAATAGAGATATGGAAAGAAAGTAGGCAGAGTCAAAGAAAAGCCATGTAGCTGCTGAAGGAGACAGATGCCCTGGAACCTTACAGGTAAACCACTAGCCTTGTGGTAAAACATAAAATAATAGGAATGGGTTAATTAATATGTAAGAGTTAGTTAAAAAGAAGCCTGATCTAATAGGTCAAGCAGTGTTGTAATTAATATAGTTTTGTGTAATTATTCATGTCTGGGTGGCTGGGAAACAAACGAGCCATCTCCTCCTACATTAAGGAATGACAGTTCCTACTTAATTAATTAAAAAATACCCTTTACATTGTGTGTGTGGGGAAATTTACAGGAATGAATTCTGTCCTCCTGCCATATGGATTCTGGAATTAAACTCAGGAGGTCTGACTGGGTGGCAAGCTCTTGTTTGTTTACCTATTTATTTACTTTAGCTTCCCATTTTAATACACAGCTCGCAGAGTCTGGAGGCAGTGATTCTCAGGTTAGGAGAACAGAGCAGTAGCCTGGCTGACAGAAAAGGCTAAGCTGGTGGTTGGTGAGCTGATGTGGTTTAGGAAGTACTGCATCTCAGGGTGTGTATCTGTGCACACATTCCATGGCTGACCAAGGGAATGCGGGTGAATATGTGTTTGGGAAACCTTCCATGCTTCAATTGCCATTCTACCCATGAAAACAATCGCATAAAAATTCCCATTCTGCAGAATCCAAAGCTGATTTAAAGCCCCATGAAATTCATTCTTACACACAGATATTGTATAATGTCACGAGCACTTGTCCCATTTATCCATGTGCATTCACCAAATGGCAATCTTAACACCAAATGAGCAAACAAAGCAGTAACTGCTACCAGAGGTTCCCATTCTCTACTGTGTCCACAAGATGGTGTTCACTTACAGTCAGGTACACTCCTTATCGGAAATGTCTGATGAACAGGCAAAGTTGGACCATGCTTTGTCATGACTTGATCCACTAACAGAAAGTCATAGGGACAACCTGGACAGGCAGATGGCTCTAACTGTAATGGTTCACTCTTGGATCTGACTTCTAAATACTTGGCTTTCCCAGGCTCTTGTTTGTAAGACTAAACAGACTTTTCCACTGGTCCACCCAAATCCCTTGTTACAATGGGACCTTTTTCTTTTTAACTTTTAACTCTTAAGATTCTCTCTCAGTTCCTAATTACAACAAATCAACTGATTTTCCAAAATAGGACAGCATGATGCTATTATAATTGGGGGCAGAAATGTTTTGGAAGAGCCATGGTTTTTGACCACTACAAAGAAAAAGCCATCATCATTATCTATAGACCTGGGATTAGTTTAAATAACATGCTGCTAAGATTCTGACATTCGAACAGTTAAAATGTTCCATATGGATATTGTAATTAAAGCTTTAATTCCTACTTAGTATTTGGAAAAGCTGGTGGAGGAATTGGAGGGTGGAAGTGGAGAGGGACAGGTTATTTACCCAAGGCTATACAACTGCAGATGAAGTCTAATGATCTTATTCTTCACCAATTGGTGCTATTTTCTTTTATTTATTTATAAGTTTTTCTTTGTTTGGTACTTAATATTGAACTCAAGATCTCTTACCTACTAAGCGTGGGTCCTAGCAACCCCCTCCTAAGCTGGGCCCTCAGTCCCTCACACTTTTATTATCTAAGGACAATATTTAGTGAACACCAATATGTCATTATTTCTTTTAGTATTCTCCTACCTTTTCATTTAATAATGAGAAAACTGAGGTCCAATGGATTCAGAGGTCTGTCACTTGTTAGATCAGGAGTTTAGCTCAAGTCCCAGGGATGCAGTCTGTGGAATCGTAGGGTTCCCTACTCTCACCCAGAGCCTACTTTGTTCAAAAATACTCTCATTTCCTCAAAACCAATCAAAGTCTGTTTGTGACAGATTTTTAGACTTGAGAAGGTCTTGGCAGTGGAAATAATTTGGGGTTGGATAGGAAAGGAAGCAAAGAACTAAGAGAAAACTGGGCAGGGGGAGAGAAAGGAGAATTTATTCCCTTACCTAATTTTCAGATGATGTTCAATCCTTTTTTTTTTCTTTCAATCAAATTCAGAACATGCTCCATTTATTTTCAAACCAGGCTGCCATATCTTCTCTCATAGTGATTCATGTTTTAATAATGTTTGCTTAAGATCACAAAATACTTTTTGCCTAGTATTTTAAAACTGTAAGCCAAAGGGTCTGGGAGCTCTCCCTAGGAAGAGTGGGGGTGGGGAAGCAAGGGTCTCCTAAAGGACAGAAAGGCATAGGAGAAGATCCAAAGAAGTAGGACACCCTGGAGGGCTTTTGGAATATAGCAAGGTTGAGCTAGATCCCAAACGAAGCTAAATCAAAGCAGCCTGGCCTAACATTAGAGATGGGAATCTGCCTGCAGCTGACAGTGCCCAAGCCAACAGCAGGGCTTAATGACAGCAAAGGAAATGAAGACATTCCTTAGTCCTCCTTCCCCTCCCCCTCCCCGACCCCAAGATGCTAAGCTAGGTAGGAGAAGCACATGTGCCTGCAGATAGCTCTGTCTGCAGACTGTGCCCTGCCAGAAGCCCGTGCTTTAAGTGTACCTTCTAGAGCTGAGGCCATGCTTCTTTAATCACACTAACATGGGGACTCGAAGAACTCCCCCAGAAGTTCTTCCTGAGACTACTAGCCTACTTGGCAAGTTCGAGACCAGTGAGAGATTTTGTCTAAAAAATCAAGATGGACGGTGTCTGAGGAATGACAGTTGGGGTTGATTTCTGATCTCTACATGTATGTGCATATGTACATGTATGCCTTTCTCTCCCAAGTGCACCCAGTTGTACATGCATAGAGGCGTGCTTAAATGAACACATATACACATGCTAAATCCTCTAACAAAACCCTAGAGGAGGACGGTTCCCTGTCAGAACATGAATATGTGTCTTCTGGAAGTGAGGAAGCCAACAAAGCGAGGTTTGGCTAGGAATGTCCCAAAATATTTCTGGATATCCGTCAGAGAACAATTTCATGTAATAGAAGTTCTTGCCAGCCAGTGCTGAAGGGAACACAGAATTCCTTGTGGTTCAGATTGTTCTAGAAGAGTGACCAAGGTTATAGATGGGAATTTGCCTTCTTCAGGCAGACCAAATATTGGCTCCTCTGCAGAAGTCTGTTCCCTTGTGGGGAGTTACATCTTTATATCCTTGATATGCCTTTTGAAGTTCAGCTTGCCCCGAGCTTTTGTTAGCTAAGGCAGTTTGTGAAAACAACTGAACAGGGACCAAAGCTTTATCTCAGTGGTAGAACACTTGCTTATCACACTTGGAGCCTTGAGTTTGATTGCCAACACCACAAAACCAACAAGTGAACCAAAACACCAAAACCAAACAGAAAATAAACTAAAGGAAAGTAAGAATATTAAGAAAACACACAATGGCATAGCATGCATTCAGAAGTTCAGTGCATATGTACATACACACATACACATGCACACACACATACATATGCACACACACATACATATGCACACACACACACACACCCCATCTTATCCAAGATCACAGTTCAACAATGAATGTCTTAATACCCTTTTAAGATGCTCCTTACATTAAGAAATTACTTTATCTATGACTAATGACAATTTGAAATTATTCTTTGTATAAACCATTAGTGATTCTTAGTTTGGTAAGCACCAGGACCCCCATACATAGAGATTTTGACTTACTTGCTGTAGTGGTCTGAATAAAATTGGCCTTCGAAGGCCCGTACAGACTGGCACTATTAGGAGGTGTGGACTTGTTGGAGGAAGTGTGTCAATGATGGATGGACCTTGAAGTTTCAGATGATTAAGCCAGGCCCAGTGTCTCTCCCTGCTACCTGCAGGCCCAGATGTAGAACTCTCAGCTAACTCTCCAGCACAGTCTGTCATGCTTCCCACCATGATGATCATGGACTAAACTTTAATCTGTAAGCCAGCCCCAGTTGAATGTTTCCTTTATTAAAGTTGCCTTGGTCATGGTGTCTCTGCACAGCAATAAAAGGGCCCTTGTCACCTATGGGAAAGCAATGTCTACCATTCTTACCTGCTTCATGTAGCATCCCTGCCTTGTTAGGGGAGACAGCAAGACTGAGCAATGAGACTTGGCAGGTAAACCAGGTTGTCTACTTTGATGTTGTATTTTGAGTGGATTTCTTGTGCTTTTTAGATTCAGGAACCCATTTTGACGTATTGCTTTTGCAGAGCATGTTTCCAGGAGTGGTGCGGTGTTCTTGTGGTCTTGTATGACTGGCATGGTAATCCTGCAGCTTAGCAGAATAGACTAACGTCTGGCTGTGACCTCAGTAGGAAGCCCCCCGTCAGGAGACGCATACCTGAGAGAACACACTGTAAAGTTAAGGGGGAAAACCCCTCATCAATGTTTGGATGGGTTTCACAGTCTCCGAGAGAGTCCCACCGGTCATTAATTAGTCTTCTTGCATTTCTGTAATTAGGTTGTGCTCTCTGCTTTTTCCAAGTGGAATAATTTTGGTAGCTTGACTAGAATTACCTAGTTAAGTTTGTACCAGTAAGTTCTTAGATTCTAAATATAGCATGTCTACTTAGCATTGCTGCCTGTGGTACCACAGGGGGAAAAATGCTTTTTGCATTAAGGACAGAAACAAAACCTTTGTTAGATCTAAAACATTGTTACCTGACTAATTTGTAATATTTTAAGCGTCTGAATAATAAGCCATCATACAACACAGTACTACTATGTTTTAAAATTCTGTGGCTGAACATGGTGGTATACACCTATAGTGACTGCACACCAAAAGTACAGGCAGGGGGACCAAGGCCAGAAGTAGCAACATAGGGAAGTCCTCTATCAAAGCAAACATAACAAAATTTAAAAATCACACTGTATGCGAGGTGCTGGAAGTGTAGCTCTGTGCTAACAAGCTTACCTAGTATGTGCAAGACTCTGGATTAGATTCTTAATGCAGCAAACCAAACACGCACAGAGAAAGAAGAAAGGAAAGAAAATAAGAACTCAAAAGCGTATGTGTGGCTGGGGAGGTGGCTCAGGTGGTAAATGCCTTGTGTACTGCGTAAAGACCCACATTTCTGACCTTGTGTAAAGACCCACATTTCTGACCTTGCGTAAAGACCCACATTTCTATCCTCAGCCTGTGTAAGAGGCTGAATGTGGTGGTCGTGCCTGTGATTCCAGGGCTGGAGGTGGAGACAGCAGGTCCCTGAAGCTCACTGGCTAGTCTAGTCACTTTTGGAGCACTGTATCAGTGAGAGACTCTGGCTCATGAGTAAGATGGGAGGGCTGGAGAGATGGCTCAGAGGTTAAGAGTGTGAAAGGACCTGAGTCTGTGCCCATCACCTACACTGGGCAGCTGCCAACTGCATGTGACTCCATGACCCAGGGAACTGTCTTCCACCCTTGGTGACACCTATACTCATGTGCATGTAATTCCCTTACCCATAATAATAGTAAAATCTTTCTGGAAGTAAGGTGAAGAAGTTACTGAAGAAAGCGTTCTAATGTCAGACCATTGGCTTCTACACCTGCCTGCATGGGTGCACCTGCACACACACATGAACACGTTCATGCACCATATACACATGCACACACACAAATTTAAAGAGATGTGTGTGCTATAGAATATAATATTTATATTTGTCTTACTAGGATTTCTAAGCAGATAACAATATATTTTTATGTTATATAGACTGTATATTAGTCTGACAAAAATCAGCCAACGTGTCCAAAAGTCAGATGTCCAAAAGTAACATGCCTATTTCAATTTGCACATTTTTGTCAAGGAAAGTAGTATTTAATTTTGTTTTTAACTTAAGAATCTTTATGTAATTCCTTGTTCAAAGAATGCCTGTGGTTGGGTTTAGGGGTGTGTGTGTGTGTGTTGTAATGATAGGGCACTGGCCTAGCATGTAGTACAGCTCCATACTGTAAACGCCAACTTGTACTGTGGAAACTTCTCCCTTGTTTCCCAGGAATCCTAATTTCCCCTCCTTAATACATGTGGTACTGTCACATGGGTTGAGTGTTTCTTGTACAAAGAACTTCGCTGCATTTCATCAGAATTGGATGGGGAAAATAGGCTGTTTGTACTGAAGGCAATGAATAAGTTAATTAGTGGAAAAGTGAGGAAGGGAAGTGTTATCATTTCCTAATGAGAATTGCAGTAACCAGTTATGGTCAAGTCACTTTGCCAAATCAATGCCAGTGTCAGCACTGGCCAAGCAAAATGCTTCCTCCAGGGACGATGGAGGAACCCGGTTGTTGCTAAGGCCGCATTTCTCTTTCATGCCTCTAGTGAGCTCCGAGAATGAGATTGAGTTGGGTCTCCTTACCTTTGAGACATCCCTGTTTCCTGTGACCAGCCCCTTGCTTCCCTTGAAGACCAACATCCTTTAGCTGCTCCCTTCCACCTTGCACAGAGCAGTTTGGGTTCACTGGAGCTGCAGCAGCCCCAAGTTGCAGCCACTGTGCTGAAAAAACTTGGAGCACTTTCTCCTGAGATGTGGGGCGAGCCAGGGCTGAGGCGGCTCCCCTGCTGGGTTATGGTTGCCTCCTCCTTTCCCAGCAGGAGAGAAAAGAGCAAGTTGGGGTGAGGGAGCAGTTTTTTAGCCACTGCTGCATGTCAAATAGGCCTCCTATTGTTTTGTTTACCCTATTGGCTAATTCTGAGATTTTAGTTCCAGGGGGATTTGCCAGGTGGCAAATATTCTAGGTGACTCAGAAAGCAACAGCATAGAAGGGAGAAACAGTGCCAGGCTCCAGTTGGACCACTGCAACCTTGACTTTCATTCTCTGTCATCTCTTCACTCTTTGATATCCTTATTTTCAAAAAGACCAGAAGAATGCTTGAAACGGGCTGCGCCGGACAGGGTGAGGCTAAGAAAGCAGTTTCCCTAGCAACTGTAGCCGTACAAAGGGCTGGCGAATCTTCCTTGTCTCATTCTTCATTTCCTTTCCTTTTCTTTCTTTTCTCCCCCAGCTCTGGAAAGGAGGTCAGGTGCTCCGTGCTAAGTTCACACTATGTTTTTTTGCTCGAGGTACCTTCTGCATCAGCACCAGGAAGGCGGATCGCTGTGCACCACCCCGGTTGATGTTGTTTGTTTTAGTTAGAAATGAGCACACACCCAGCCACACTTTGCAGTGGGTTTCTCCAATGAAAAAATAGACTATTTATTGCATTTGTGCAGAGTTCAAAACTGAAGGCGTAAAAGCCAAGGACGGCATCAGCCACACACTGCCCTGCAGGTTGAGGGTTTTTAACCAGAGCTCGCTTGACTTCAAAGGCATATCAGAATATTTTTGGTAATGGGATATGGAATCTTACTTAAAAAAAAAGACTCAGATTAGTCCTCTACTAATTTGATTCCTTTTATAAAATTATATGCAAGCTCTAAAATTGAAGTTTATGGTTAATTTCAAGTTTCAAATTCAATTCGACAATATTTATTGCAACTCTGAGTCCCTAGGAACTTCAGGGGATAAGCAGATGTGGTAGACAGTCTTTGCCCTGGAGGAGTTTCGAATTTAGTCCTGGGAATAAGACAAATATAGTGTAATTACAACCAAAAGGGAGAAAGTGATAAATGGCGGCGGGCGGCGGTTATCGACCCTGACTGGAGATTGGAATCACCTGGAGAGCTATGAAAAACGCCAGCGCTGGACTTCTCCCCCGGGGTACCGATTTAATTGGTCTGGGATAAAGACCAGGCATTGGGGGTTTTAGAAAAGCTTTCCGGGTGACTCAGTGTGTAGCCAAGGTTAAGAACCTCTGGCAAGAGTCTCTGAGAACATTCAAGAGGCTAAGGTTGGTTGGATTTAGAAAAGGTTTCTTGTCAGGTAGTATTTAGGAAAGAGGCCTGGACAAGTGGGTGTAAGGTGCCAAGCAGCAGGGGATGTTGGGAATAAAAGAACACAATAGAGGTACAGGCTGAGTAGAGATAAGCCAAAGAGGTGGGAACCAGGAGGGAGGCTTTAGGGAACAATGGGAGCCTTGGGCAGACTAACAGTGCCAGCGTGGAGTGGCAGGAAACTGGGAGGTAAGGAATCCCTGAGTTGGAGGTGGGTAGGACTTGGCCCCTGATGGGCTCATCTGTGTTTTAACTGCTGTACCGCAGATCCCTGGATTGCAATGGAGAAAAATCAAGCAGAGAGAAGTTAAGGAAATCCTTCTTTTTGGAGACAGGGTCTTATGTAGTAGCTCAGGCCTGGCTTAAACTTGTTATGTAGCGCAGGATGACTTTAAACAGCTCATGATCCCACGGCTGGCTTCTGCTTTATAACTGCTGGCATCACAGGCATATGTTACCACACCCAGTTTCTGAAGTGCTGTCAACCAAACCCAGGGCTTTCTGCATTCTTACCGAGGACATGCCCAGTGTTGAGAAAAACTTATCAGGGAGAGGAAGGGATGAGTTCAATGTTTGGCAACTTGTTCATAATTTGATTAAATTTTGTTTCTAATTGAAGAAACCCTAGAGGGAATTGACCCAAGACAGAGGCAGGAGGAGCTACTGGACTGTCAAGGTTCCAAGTTCAGAGGGATGTTCAGGTGGGGGACACAGCAGCTACTGAAAAACAGCGCTGCTGCTGAAGACAGAGGGCAGGGAGTAACTAATGTTTGTCTGTTTATTATTCATCAAGACAGGGTTTCTTTGTGTAGTCTTGGTTGAACTGGAACTTACTTTGTAGACTAGGCTGGGCTTGAACTCAGAGATCAAACTGTCTCTGCCTCCTGAGTGCTATGATTAAAGGACACCATGCCTGTCCCCAGAGTAAATAATTTCAATAAAGCATTAAGATTTACGGGTGAGGGGTTGGAGAGATGGCTCATTCGTTATGAGAACTTGTTACTAGGCCTTATAAAGGACCCAGGTTTGGGCCCTAGCACCCACGTGGTGGTTTACCACCCTCTGTAACTCCCGTCCCAGAGGACTTCTGACCTCCACACGCACCAGATAGGCACAGGCTACACACACATACATTCAGGGAAAACATTCATAATCATAAACATAAAATAAATTAAAACTATTTTTTTAAAAAAAGATGAGGGCGAGAAAATAATATGGGAAGATAAAGAGAAAATTCTGTTTATAGGAAAGAATCTAAAGCAAAAAGAAGAGGCAAACCTAGCCTTAAGGAGCTAGAGGATCTCCTCATTGGGAGGTACAGAAAGGCCTTTTCAAGGAGAAGGTGTCATCATCACAAGAGTGTCAGCATGTTGTCAGTAAGGGAGAAGTGGAAGTCCTTGGCTATGTGGCTTGTCTGCAGCATGGGCGTCACTGAGGACCTGTTGTGTGACTGGTGGGAGGTAGACCTTATGTCAAGAACGAATGGCTGTGAAGCAGTAGTCACAAACAGCATAAAATACCTCGGGGTAACACTAACCAAACAAGTGGAAGTCCTGTACGACAAGAACTTTAAAACTTTGAAGAAAGAAATTGAAGAAGACACCAGAAAATGCAAAGATCTCCCATGCTTTTGGTAGATAGAATTAACAGTGTGAAAATAGCAATCTTATGAAAAGCAATCTACAGATTCAATGCAATGCCCATCTTTTGAAGAGGTTTCTAAAGCCACAACATGGCTTTTCTCTGATGTGGGATGTCCTTGTCCTTCTGTATGATGCGAATATGCATTGCTTTTATTGGTCAATGAATAAAGGTATTTCGGTCAGTGGCCAAGCAGAACGTAGCTAGGTGGGAAATCAAAACAAAGATACAGAGTGAAGGAGGAAAGCAGAGTAAAGGATACACCGTGTAACTGCTGAAGGAGTAACATGCCAGGACGTTACTGGTAAGCCACAGCCATGTGGTGATACAGATTGATATAAATGAGCTAGCCAGTAAGAAGCCTGCTCTATTGGCCAAATGATTGTAATTGATATTGAATCTCTGAGTGGTTATTTCATAAGTGGCTGTGGCTCAGAATTCTCATCTCTTTAATCTTCTCAGTGAGGGACTATGCCACGTGTTTTCAATATGGCAGAACATTGTGATAGCTGCAAGTGAGTCCTTGAATGGACTCTCCTTTAATAGGTTTCTCTCTGAACTTCTTTTCTTGCCAAGTTCAGAGTACAGCCCTTTCCCATGAAATAAGAACATCTTTGCTTTGCATTTCTGTGATACATGTGCATGGGCACATGTGTGTTTGCATTTAAATAAGTATATGTACATGTTTGGTGTGTGTAGGTGGGAGTGTACATGAGTGAGGAAACCATGATACTTAGATTTGTCAATTTGACAGATTGTAGAACGTCCTGGGAAGCGGGCGTCCAATGATGCCTCTGAAAGATGATGCTGATTTCATGCAATGGGATAGGAAGACTGGCTCCCTGTGGTGACACCCTTCCCTGACTGAAGCTCGTGACTGTATAAGCAAAGAATAAGACCTTACTTAGTAGCATCAGTGTTCATTACTCTCTGTGCTGATTGTGGGTATAATGTGGCCAGCTGCTTTAGACGCTTGCTGCCTTGACTGCCCCATCATGATGAACTGTACTCTAGACCTGTGAGCCAAAATAAACCCTTTTGGGTCTGGAGAGATGGCTCAGAGGTTAAGAGTACTGGTTGTTTTTCCAGAAGACCTAAGTTCCATTCCCAGCAGCCACATGGCAGCTTACAATGGCCTGTAACTCCACCTGCAGTGGATTTGACATACTCACACAGACATTTATGTTGGCAAAACACAAATGCACTTAAAATAAAAACATATAAATCATTTTTGAAAAAGAAATAATATTAAAAATAAAAACCAAAACCAAACCAAACAAACAAAATACCCTTTCTTCCTTGCTTTTGTCAGGAGTTTTTCTTAATCATAGCATCAGGAACAGAAAGCAAGACACTTGCTGAGCCCCCTCCCCAGCCCAAACATCTTTTAATTATTTCTAGTTTCATGAAGTGTGTTGGAATTCTGCAGCACGTATTTGTGATAATCTGTCAAATTCAGGTCTAGACAGTATTGGAAACACTCCTTTTCAGAACTGATAGTACAAAAACGGAAGAAAACAGAGTGAACAGTGGAGAAGTTGCATCAGGAGTCCCCTCTGGTTCTTTTAGCAGAAATTCCGAAGCTCAGTGTTTTGAGCTTAACTTTTTCTTTGGGTTCTTCAGAGCCCTGATGACATCCGGATGACTGTTTTCAGTTGTCACTTTTGTCCCTCAGGGAATTAATGTTGTTATTTTTGTCCATAATGACTAAGAGAGATGCAAATGAGGCACATAGGGTTTTTTTTATTGCCTACCACAGTTTTCAGGATTTACTTTTGAGTCCTCTTACATAAATTTGAAGACAATGTGATTTGAGGTCAGATCATACTATAGACATCACTCTCTCCATTGTAGCAAATACCATCCTCGCATCTAGTTCAGTGTTGCGTGTTGACAGGCTGCTCATGTGGGTGTCGTTTGGCTGTGTTGGTTCTATGGGTCGTACTTGGGCCCTGGGTGCCAGGTGCATCTGTAACTGATTCCTTGTCGCTTCTTTGCAGCTACTCTGTCAATCTACTTAATGATTGTTCCTCTTGGCTCTTTTAGCAAGGCATTTATGTCCATTACTGGTAGAAGGTTTATGTATAAATAGCACTTGGCATGTTTTCCAGGTGTTGTGCTGACACTGAGTAGAGCTGGTGGTATTTTCTCTGTAATTTACTGGAAGAAAAATTCATAGGAGCAAAGACAATACAAAGTACCGCGTGTTCTGTATGTTCTGCCCTTAAAGCACAACTTTCTCTACCGTTTTGAGGAAAACACAGCTCTGTGGTGGCAGGTATCCAGGGTTACAGGAGGTGGCAAGATGAGAGAGAGAGAGAGAGAGAGAGAGAGAGAGCGAACAGAAGATGTGTAGGGTGTGTAACCGTGTGCAAGAGGAAAGGAGAATGAGTTTGAAAAGCAAAAGGTTTTAGATTTTTGGAAATAGTAACAAAATCTTCTTGAGTCTCTCTCTATTGATCTTCCTGTCTGTGATTTAGTGGAAGACTCATGGGCTTTGGGGGTGAGGCCTGCAGAATCTTCCCCTGTAGATGCAGATGAGGTCAGGAGGGGCCTTTTACAAATCCTATTTCCAGTGCCATCTTTTTTTTCTACAAAGCATTTTCTTCAAAAATGGACTCTCTTCCTCTCTAGGTTTCCACAGAATATTTAGTGTTTCTGTTCACCATGGCTGTTGTCCCATGTGAGTCTTCCTACCATCCTCTGAAGGGACATTCCCAGAGGAGGAGGGACAAGTGGGTGTCACCTTGGGAATCCTTGATGAGTACTGTAGGTACTTCCAGAGGCTGGAGTTCAGGTACAAGGAAGAACCTGAGTGGCCCAGGGAGGAAGCAGGCATGCTTTGAAAGCTACTGTTCTTGCATCTTCAAGAGCAGCTTTGCTATGGACAACCCTGAGGAAGCAGCTGGCCCTAGGTTGTGACAAGGGTGGGGGGCTGTTCTCTTCAGGGAGGGCACAGCTGTGCACCTTTGCAGGGACATTTTGAAGAGGGAGTCTTTAAAGTGACCTTAGTATTTGTGGACAGAACCAGGTGCTGAGGAAGATAGTGATTCTGTCAGGCCACTGGAAACATTTAGGTTCCAAATACCAAGCTCAGGGGAGGAAGAGGGCTTAAGGGACAAAACCATCTCTATTGTCAAGACACATAGGTCAGGGCTTGAGTTGTATCTTGCGTTTTAAGAACCATGACTATCCCTTTCTCGGGACAAAGTCCCCCTGAGTTAGCAGACAATAGTCTCTCACTTCCTTGTGGAATTCTGATTCCCCTCAACTGCATCCATCTGTGGTCCTTCAATAGTGAGTGCGACTGTATTATCTCATTCACTCCTGAGCTCAACTCATTATCTGCTGTGAAAGACTTGATGACCCGAGTTTATCAGAGACTCAAAGAACTTGGATCAACAGACTCTCAGAGTTAGATGAATGTTTCTGACGAAGTCAAATCCAAAGAGTAGCACAGACGGCTTGGGAATGATTCCAATTCTTCCCTGTGTGGTTCTGCATCCCATACAACATAGTATATTTACAGTATACATACCATACCATATTTATACATATAGTACTTATAACATTATAACTGTATAGTATATGTATATCTACGTGTGTGTGTGACTGTGTCTCATGGAGAACATTTGTCATGCAGATATAAATCCAGTCCCCTGCATGAGAAAAGAGGAATCAGTAATAGCTATGCTGACTGTTGTATTCTTCCCCACAAAGAAAGTGGTGAATGTAATGGCTCTACTAAAGGGACTCTGTGTGTGTGTGTGTGTGTGTGTGTTCATCGTAAGGGGGAGAGTGACACACATTATCTGTGGTGTTAACCATGGCTGACCAGACTGGTGGGTGCTTCTGCTCTCTGTGGTGTTAACCATCACTGACCAGACTGGTGGGCGCTTCTGCTCTCTGTGGTGTTAACCATCACCTCATGCTCACATTGTTTCCTACCATGGTGGGCCGCAGCCTGTAGCTGTGAGGTGGGATTGTCTCTTCCTTCCTTGAGGGGGGCTTGTCAGGTGTTGGGACACAGCAACCAGAGAAGCAACCAGTGTGTGATCTGTCCATCCGAGTCCTCTTTTATAGTTCACCAAGAAATAAAATGAAGAGTTTGAGCAGCCATTCAAATCCTGTTGGGCACTTAATTATGGTTTCCTTAATTTCACAAAACTTCGTAATAATAGTAGATTTAGTCCATCTGATTTCAGTATATTTATTCACATATATCCCAAATCTTTAAGAACAGTAGTTTGAAAGACTATTAATGTTGTGGTTCTCTTTATCACTTATTTTGCTTAAATATAGTAAGATATGCCATAAACGCAGCCCTTATCCATGGCAGTGGCGGTCTCCCACTTTGAGCACAGTACTTTCCCCTTCTGCCCAACAGTTCTCTATCAAGTCATTTCAAACCCTCAAACCATGAAGTCCACTGTGCACACAAGGTTTGTGAGTTTACAGAATGCAAATAAATAGAAATAGTCCCATAAAGACTCTCAATCTTCTGGTGTCAAGAACAATATGTCTCTTCTTATAGGTAAAATGATTTTTAGCCTGATCTAAGCTGTGTATAATTTTAAAAATTTTATTCTATCAGTCGAGTGAGAACCCAAATGTCTTTAGCTGGGCTAACGTTTCCATTATCAGATCCACTGGTCCCAATCAAAGTGTTAAAGACACTTCTCCACATTCTTCTGAGAACTGTTTATTTGTTTACCTGTTTGATGTGATGATGTGATGCTTCCTTCAAAGGAACACTGGCCAGAATATGAATCCCATCCTTATGCACTGAGCAATAACTAAAAAGCAAGGAAGACCAAATGGATTCATTGGGCTTTTGAACCATATAAAATACATTAATTTTGTATTTGAATCATATAAAATGTATCTCTTTTACCCTCTAATGAACATAAAAATACACTCAGTTTTCTGATTCCTCCAGTGTCTGCCTCTGTGTGATCTCTTGAGAAACATTATTAGCCAATGTGCAGTGTGCTTTAGGGTGACCTTTTCTCTTCTGAGACCCCCCCTTTCTATTTTTAAGATGTCAGGTGACAGGGCATAGAAAATCTATCCAGTCTGATTTCTGACCTCCATATATCCTAGAATCTACTGCCTTTAGAAACTCCATTTTGTATGAACCATCCCCTCACCCCTCTTCACAGGCACCCTCTCTGGCCCATCCTCCCGACAATCTGTCAGACAGTCCCTGATTTTCCTTTGCTGGCAAGGCACTGTTACCAGTAATTGCAGAAACCATTAATAAAGTGGGTGGGAGGGGACGAAGGAGGGAAGTGAGACACAAAGGGAAAGAGCAGTGTACACAGCCCCTGGGCTTTTCCCTCCCGCACATACGATTCACTGTTGCTCCCCACCTCACAGGGGAAAATGTTGTCCTGCGGAAAAGACACCTTGAAGGCAGCTCTGCCTCTGAGATACCACACATGCATATTAATAACACACTCTTTGTAGTGCCTAGAGTTGTTTTTAATGAAGCCAGCTGAAATGTACCAGCAAGCTTCTCATCTTTGGAGTGCTGTGGATGATCTGAGAGGGTGGTGTGGTGTAGCTTCTGCCGTCTAAGGGACATAACAGGGGCACAGTCAGGATGTCGTTCTAACAGAATCAGAACGGGAAGGAAGATGGAATGGGTCGGTCTTATGGGAGAATTGCAGCGTTCGGAAGCTTCGGCGTGGGAGATGGCCGGCGAGGCCAGTGAGAGACTAGACAGAGGACAGCCCAGGGGAGAGAAGGCAGATGACTGTTTGCTGAAGGACATTTGAAGAGATGTGAGGATTCTTTTGAACTCTGGGTTGTTTTCCCCATGTCACCTCTTGCGCTTCCATTTTCCTGTGCGAAATAATTTGTTTGAGGAGAACAGACCATCTCTGTTTATTTAGGACCAAATCCTAGGAGCCTGAGATATTCAACTTCCCCGTTTCCTATTCCCTGTGTCTCACGCTCTGCTTCAAAGGAACAACTCATGATTTGGAGCTGAACACTGAGCAAAGGTGGGTGTTTGATACTCACCTATTTTCCTTCTGACTTGTGCAAGGGAAGGCTTGCTCTTTCGGGAGACCTGGGTAGCTCAGTCAGAACACGGGGCTAAGGAGAGAGTCCCTGGGTCTCCCAGTTTAACTTTGTGTGGAGAAAATCCCCTTTTACTCAGGAAGTGGAATAGCACGAGCTGCCCAACACAAAGCCATCAGTGTCTCTGGGAACCAAAATATCCCAGGACCCAATTATTCCTGTGCTTCCTCTACTTGGCTTTCTGTTGTGGGATGAGAGAACTTGTGACTTCTCAGAGCTTATGTTGGAGTCTTCTAGGGCTTTCCGTCCTTGGATGCCTACACAGGGAGGCCAGGTGTAGCTGTATGCACAGCACTTTCATCAGTGACTGAAAATTAAAACACACCACCTTTCCATTTAGAGTCACTCACCTCTGATCCCTGGCTTTGTTTCCAGCATGGACTTCCTCATCCTTCATATTACTGTTGCAATCAAGTTACCTTAGCATCAACTTTACTATTTTTTCTGGATTTCTTGTTCTTCTGATGTGACTTCTGCCTGGAGCCCTCTTCATTAATTCTGTCTTTCAGAGTCTCCATTCCATGGCACAGTTACAATGTTATCAGTTCCATGAAAAACTTTCTGCTTTCGCTGATGAGAATGAATGCTGTCTCCTCTGAGTTCTGTCTCTAGATCACTGGATGAATCATCATTCTTTGAATCACTGTTAAATGAAACATTACACAATCCAGAGAAATGATCAGCATGCCAGGCAGGCATCTGCTGCAGGGGGATTACAGTTAGCAAGCCCATAGCCCAGCAGCATAGCTGTTTGGTCTCGTTATGGAGTACTGTGTGCTGCATATACTTGCTGTGCTATGCCTTTTACAGCAGGCAGTGAAGTGTGGCTTACTGCACCAGCACCACCAGAGATGTGTGGATAATGTGCTGGGTTGGAACCAGAATGTTCCTTAAAGCTTATGCATTTAAGGCTTGCTTTCCAGCCTGTGGCACAAATGGGAAACTATAGGGCCTTCTGGGTGTTCTTATGGTTACTGGGAGAGTGTCCTGGAAGGAGATTGTGGGCATCTAGTTCATTCCTTTCTTCTGTGTGGTGGCCATGAGGTTTGTTCTACCTGTCTTCTGTAGCATGATGATGTTTCACATGGCTCCAAGGCTGTGGAGCCACAGTCATGGATGGACACCCTCAACAGGTTAGCCGGGTGTTTTCTTAGGTATTCACTGAAGTCGTGAGAATCCAGCTAAGACATACTGTGGTGCAGGGTACAGTTGTGTGATCAGCATGGCCTGGGACTCTTCCAGGCCTTTACCAGCTCATGTGACCACTATTGTCTATGTGTATGTACTGTGACAGGCTGAACTGCTGCTATCCGTTCTTGAGTGTTTCGGGCTTTGCCTCTTCTAGCCGTCGGGGATGTTTTCATATAGCCACAGTCATTTATCTGATCAGCGCATGCTTATCCAGTACTTCAATGTGCCAACCACGTGGTAAACGGGATGTTGAATATGAACGTGTACTACCTCCTGGAACTACATAAGGTTTATGTTAGCACATCTGACAGATGTCCAGCCTTCAGTGATCACACATGGAAATCCAATTTGGTGCCACTGGGCAGCCAGAGGCTCTTCTCCAGATGTTAACCCACAATCTTCATTTGTTTTATCCATTTCAGTCTATTTCTACTTATTTCATCAAGTAGTTATCTATTGCTGCATTAACATCTTAACTTCCTGGCTTACAGAAATAATCATTGTTTCCATAGGGATTTGAGAGCAGGTTAACTAAGTGGTTCTGTTTCTTACAAGATTGTTATTAGAGTTGCTCATGATAAAGGGTCACACAAATTCTTGACTGGGTCAGCAAAGCCCCCTCTAGATGACATTGCATCTTCTCATATGAGACAAAGCTGACTTCCCCCTAGAGAAGGGAGGCCTGAGAAGCAGCAGGTGGGCCTGGGTGGCATGACCTGCCCCTCCTTCCCCCGGAGACATGTGCTGTCATTCTGAATCCTGTGGGTTGGAAGCCACTCACTGAGTCAAGCTCATATCCAAGAAGTTGGGAGTAAAGCTCCACCTCCAAAGTAAGAATATCTAAGAATCCTCCAGAGTGAAGCATGTTAAAGAGGGTCAAAGGTCCCCAGCATAGGACCCTTCATGGCTCCTTGCATTGTGGATTGCTCTGGCTTCTCTTTGGCTCTGAATCCCGTAGCCTGTGGCAAAAAGAAAATGAAAGCCAGAAGGTGCATCCTCCTCTCCAAACCTTGCCTTGGAAAATAATGCATCACACGCATCCTCATCATATTTTAAATGATATGCAGCCATCTTGGTATTCATTGGGTGACTAAAAAATGTAGTCTCCAGCAACATTTTGCAGTCCTACCCTATACCCAGTGTTAGCTCCTTCTGGAAGGGGGGTATTGTGCTCTCCTCTGTATCTTCCATTTTATAGGTAATAAGGCCTTATGCAGCATGTGAGCACTTTAATTATTCAGTAAGTAGATGGGACTATGAATGGCAGGATAGAAGTATCATTTTATATATAAGTATATTATATTAAAAAGACAAATATAGGCTGGCTTCCTAACTAACATACACTCCGACTTTGATACTCAGATTCTATTTCCAGCTCTGTATTAGCCCACAAGTCTGTACTCAGAACCACTTGGGCCTGATGATTCTCTTGTTCTTTCTTATTAATTATTTGTCTTGTCCCCTCTGAACTTCCTTCAAATGGCACACTGTGAATAAACTAGTTATTTACTAGAGAATATCACATAATGGCAGGAGTGTTCAAAGATTCTCTGCATCATTACACAAACAACTCAAATAAGATGCTGTCAGATGCTCAAGTGATGGGATCACAGGGTAGCAGAGATACAAAGTCAATTGTCATAGCAACCAGAAGACCTTCAACTTAGAATGCGGTTAGTTCTAAGAGCTTTAAGCAATAAAGAAATGGCTAACTTTATAAAGTTGTGATTTAAACACAGAGAGTTTTCTTTAAGTTTTTCTAGTGAATGCAGTTTAGAAACAGCATAACGTGGGAAAATGGCAAACCAGAGTGTTAGTGCAGCCTTGCCATATGGCTAGTAATAACAGCAATTCATGTGCACTGTATGTAAGCATTATGCTTTGTGTTTTAGAAAAATATTATAGTTTATTTGGGGATTATGTTAGAGGTACATGCTTAGTGCAGAAAAATTGGAAGATGTAGAAAGTATGAGAATAAATTAACAATAATCCACCCAGAGTGAAACAAAGATATTTTTTATACAAATATACAGGGTCCCTGACTAACAATGATTCAGTGTACAACATGAAGAGCATTCAGTAGAAACTGGACTTCGTTTTTTGCGTTTTGCTCTTGTCTCAGGCTCTGGCTACGTCCTAGGGACTTGTCTAGTGATGCTGGCAGTGGCAAGTGTAGGTCCTCAGCAACTTCTGAATCAAGAAGGGGAGGCAGCCTACACTGGACTGTTGCTGACTGCTGATGTTTGCAAGGCTTGATGTGTGAACTGAAGTTTCTCCTTCCCAACTTTCAATTTGTGGTGGGTTTATAGAGAGTTAACCACACAGGAAGTCAAGGAACATTTGGAGTTCAGTCACATGTTTGTAAATCAACTGATATTTTTGTGTATTTGTCTCATTTAGTGTGGTGACCTTTTACCCATTATCTTATGGGCATTTTCCTATAACTTCACTATTGTTCAAAGCAATTTTTTATATTATTGTATACTTTTATATACTTTAGATATATCTATAAATGTAATGATTTATGTAATATTGACTTCTTGATTGATTTTACATGTTTGATGTGATTTAATAACCAACCACCTGTCATGCAAAAAGTCTTTTATTGATAAAATAAATTTAATGATCTCTGCAAGTTTTGATTGTTACCATTTTTTAATAAATAATTGTTGTGTACTATTTGGAAGACAACTATTTATTTACTTAGTTTGTTGAGAAAATGTCTCCTTGGGTAGTCCAGGCTGGCCCTTACTACACATGTGACATTTGAGACTGAAGATTGCAGTAATGTGACCCTTCACCAAGCTCACGGTAACAAATGATTTATTTTGGTTTTCTGAGATCACTCTTGCTCTCAGCCCAGGCTGTCTTGAAACTTACTGTGTAGCCCAGGCTGGCCTAAAAACCAAAGCAATCCTCTTGCCTCAGTCTTCCAACTGCTGATATTAGAGAAAAGTGCCACCTTGTCTGGAACCATAGTTTAATATAGATATATTTATTAAGGTGATCATCTATAGTTGAGCAAATTAACATAGCCAATCAGTCATGAAAACTGTTTTTTCTTTTCTGGTAAGAGCATGTAAAATCCGCTCTCTCAGTAGGTGTCAGTCAGTTCAAGGCACGTTATTGCTCCCCACAGTAGCCAGGCTGTAAATGGGCTCTCTGACTTTCCCACCCTGGACCATCTTTCTTCCCTTTGATCTGCATCTTCCTGCTTCTGCACCTAGCCCCACCCCTGCCCTTTGAAACCACAATCCTACTCTTAGATTATATATATTAATTTACTTTCTAAAAAGAATTATCAGAAAGATTTATTAACTTTGGTCCGAGTATGTGGAATAGACTCAACTTTAGCACATATGTTACAGACAGAGTTTCCTAACTGTGCCCCAGAGATTTTTATGTGACTTCAAGCATCTAAGTATATATGATACATAGATAAATCAAATATAACATTTGCTGAGAACAAATCATAAAAATCCATCTTAAAACAATTCTTTATTGCATATGTAATTTTAACTCTCATTAAAGATTTTTGAAAGTCTGCATACTAGTGAGATGGTGCTTATTTATTTCTATATAACAGGAAACTGGGCTGAATACAGAAACTGCAGGACAAAGGTCATCTTCATCATTCTCCAGGTTGATCTGTATTTGATATTTTGGTTTTCTGGTCACCCATGCTTAAATAAATATATAGTATAAAATAGCAGAAGTAATTTTAGGGCCAAGTCAGAAACATGAAAATCCTGTCTTAATCTCAAACCAAGATACACTTAAGAAGCCAGGTGGTGGTGGGGCACGCCTTTAATCACAGCACTCAGGAGGCAGAGGCAGGCAGATCTCTGTGAGT
>LOEQ01002189.1:308315-334196 GCA_001685075.1 Bramus lutescens | reverse complement strand
TATTTCTCATCTTGGATGCTGGAACACACTTTCTGGAAGCCAAACTGGAGGAGGCTTCAGAGGAAGTAACAATGATGAGACCCTAAAAGATGCTCCTTGCCACCTCCAGGAAATCCCGACTCCAAACTAAGGCCCTGGACCCTTGAATCCTCTTCTTTCTCCTGGTACATGGCTGCGCCAGCTATTGGCTTTTCCCACTTTATGAGTAGTGTGACCCTGGCTAAGCTAGCTAACCTTTCTGGGTTTCTTCACAGCAGCACAGGGTCTTCCTAGGGTTGCTGTGAGGGTTGCATGGTTTAAGGCATGCAATAGATTGATAATGCCTCATAGCAAGTACATAAGCACTGCCAGCAATTCCAGCTCCAGCTTGTACAACATTTGAACTGACCACTTTGTTCTTATTTTTTCTAAAGAGCCAATGGAGGCTTCATGCTCAGCTTTTTCTGGTATTTGGTTCTACCTAGTGCACTAGAATTCTAGAGGAGTGTGGGCCGCATTGAGCTGGTTTCGCCTTTCTATAGTCAGTTAAGAAAGTTCCCCGAGGGGCTGGGGAGATGGATCAGCGGGTGAAGTGCTGACTGTGAAAGCACGAGACCGGTTTGGATCACAGCCTCCACATAAAAAGCTGGGCATGGTGGTGTGTGCTCACAATTCTATTGCTAGGAGGCAGAGACCAGAGGAGCCCATGGGCTTGATGGCTTTCTGTCTGTCCAATTGGGAGTTATACGTTCAGTGAGGCCCTGTCTCAATATATAAAGTGGAATAGATAGAGGAAGACATGTGACATCATCCCGTGGCCCCTACATGCACATATATGGCCACATACATCTGTACACACATGTATATACACACGGGTACACACATACACAAAGTTCCTTGGAGCAGCTAAGAAGGTGGGCGACTCAGTCTGTCAAGTGCTTGCGGCACAGGCACGAGGACTTGAGTTTAGATGCTCAGTGCCCATGTACAAAGTCGAGCACTGTGACAAGTGCCTGCAACTCCAGAGCTGGGAAGAAGAGTATGGGATGCATCAGCTGAACTGGTGTTTGCTGGCTACTCAAGCTCCAATAGGTGAGCTCCGGGTTCAACAACAAATTTGTCCCCCCCAAATAAAGTGGACAGTAATTGAGGAAGATACCCAATCTCAACCTCTGGCCTACACATGCATGCTTGTGTGCACATGTATACACATATACAGCACACACCACACACAGAGTGTGTACATGTGTACACATACACATCACACACAACATTCTTTTAAACATATCACAAAGCTAATGGTAGGAAACTGCTCTCCTAATCTGCCTTCTGCTTGCTGATCTGGTTAGATGTTCATGGGCTTGTTTATGTTTTCACCTCAGTCTTATTTTCTTTTTCTTGTTATCCATGAGTGGGGAGACCACTTTCTTCTCTTCTCAGCTCTATGGGATGGGATAAAATTAAAGCTACTGTTGGCTCCAAGGTGACCTCTGGTTGTCCTACGGTGTGAAACCATCTATCTCTCCTGGCTCAGTTATTGGTTCAGTGATGGATCTTTAAACTGCCTGGGACCAAAAAGACCTGATGAGAACTATGCTGTGGTTTCTGGAAAATAAAAATTTCCCCCCAGATGCTCTTGGATGAGTCCTCTTATCTTTCTGGAGGAGGTAGCTTTGGGGATGTGTATTCCAGAATGGTCTAACTTTAGATGACACTCAGCCCAGGGAGAGGCAGAACTCTGCTGCTCAGAATGTCTTTCCAATTGCTAACTCTAACTTCACTGCAGTTCCCTTCAGGCTTTCAGCTACAACTAACAAATGCCCTTCATTTAATCTGTCTCAGCTGATTTCTTTCCATCATGTGTAGCATAAAGGGTCCCCACTGAAGCTGTGTATTATAGTTAGAACATTGTAATCCTGTGCCAGGAAGCGGAACTCCTGGTTTTGTAGGCTACAATTCAAAACTAGTATTTCTCATTTGGAGTTGCATATCTAAAATATCTAAATCTTCCAAAGCTTGACATCCTTATGTATGACCTCCCTTGACATGCAAATGGAAGGTGGAATCATGTGTTAAACTGTTTTCCAGACAGGGGTCCAGTCCATCAGTTAGGAAATGACCTTGCTTGTACTTCACTAAGGTACAAGAAACGCAGGGTGTGGCACTTAGCATGCTTAAGAAGTGAACTTTCCTGGTTAAACTTGAGTTTCTGATTAATTGAAACTTAATCTGAGATTCCACCCCCACCACCATTTCCTCCCCTTAGAAAACCTTTGTAAAATGTATGAGTGCACTCTTTTTAGTAATTACAGAATAGTGAGCATAATTGCGTTTTTGATTATTAAGAATTTTAAAGGGCCTGAGGGTTACAGTCAGACTTTAAATTCTTATTGTACAATATTTTACTTGGAAAAATTATAGAAAATTGATGGCAGGACATCTAGAAATTTATTTCCTGAAATCCTTAACATCTATTAGTTTTCATTATCTTTTGAGTTTTTTCTTAATTGATTTTTATGCAAAAAGTTAATCAAAATTTTGGCTAACCAGATTCTGGTTAAAGAGTTTTGCCATTAAAAAAGTAAACCATTTAAAAAAAATTAACATTAATAATTGCATAGTAAAATAGTTAAGATGACATGTTTTCAATCGTTTTAGCTGTTTTGATAAACTTTCCTTAAACTGGGTAATTAAAATTACTTTTACTATTGTGTGTGTGATGTGTGTGAGTGTGTGGGGGTGTGGATACATGTATGCCGTGGCACATGTGAAAGTCAGAGGACAACTTGCAGGAGTCATTTCTCTCTTTCCCCCACATGGGTTCCAGGGATTGCATCCAGGTGATCAGGTTTAGTGGCAAATGCCTTTACCCACTGGGCCATCTCATGAGCCCAAACTGGATAATTTATAAATAGGAATAGACCACTTCTTTAACTTTGGGGGTCATGGCCAAGGCACTAGCAGGTTTATTGCATTGTGAAGGCTTAGAAGGCATCAGAATGACTCATTCTGAATTGTCACATGGTGGAAGGGACCTATAAACCTCATTTATAAGGGTGCCGGTCTCATTCTCAAGGCTCTCACTCTTAGGACCAAGCCATTTCTTTGTGGTGCATTACAGTTTGAATGTTCATTCGCATCCAGACTCAGGGGATTTGGCACAGGGGGCTGGTTGGTGGAGGCAGGCTACTGGGGCGGGTCTTGAGAGTTACAACCCCTGCCTGTGTTTCCAGTCTTTACTCTCAGCTTTCTGGTCACCTATGGTGAGAGAAACAGCAGCTGCAGGTTCTTACTTTTGTGGATGAATCACCTTGCTTGATACACCTTTTCTGCCATGATGGGCTAAAACTCTCTGAAATGGAGAGTCATATATATCTTACCTTAAGCTGTTTCTGTCAGGTAACTGGTCACAACTATGCCAGAATAACCAAAACATGGTTCTACCTTTTGGTACTACCATAAAGGGGATTGGATTTCTGTATGAATTTTGGGAAGACACAAACATTCAGACTATTGCTTGGGGCAAAACTGGTGTTAGGTATGAGGAAAAAAATGGGATAAAAGGCATTAGGACCTTCAGTGAGGATGTCATAGCAGGTTAAGCTTGCTTTTATAAGCCAGAGGGTGACTGATATTCAAGGAGCAAGGTCGATGTTAAGGCTGGGCATCAACATGTAGGAATTACGGTTCACTCTCATCATGTCTCTTAGAGAGGTGGTCCAACATTTTGTGACTATCACGTGTCTTTGGCTAATGATGTGCTGTGCAGGAGGGAGGCAGAGGGGCAGAGGGGCAGGACAGGCAAGTGCACAGTGTTGTAGACATGCTCATCTTTAAGTTCATCCTTTTGCCACTGTTCTAATATGCCGTGGGAGACTGAGACATTTGGGGAACAGAGATATTAGCTCTGCTGTGCCAGTCAGACATGAGATTAATAGCAGAGTCAAGGATCAGTGCAGAATCCCATACTTCACATAGTAATACAAGAAAGGGAAAAACCACACACATTAGTGTGTGGCCAAAATGAGGGAGAGAATTGCTATTTGTTCCAGGAGGGTATAAAGAGACCTCATTAGTGTCTAGGAAGCCAACAAAACCAGGTTGGGTAGAATGGAATTCATAAGTTAGGAATCACTTGATGGGCAAGACTCTTGATCTTGCAGCCCCCTTCCTACCCAGTCTTCTTTCAGTCATTAAGAGACCCTCTTCTGGGTAGTTTGGACACCAACATTAGAAAACAAACCTCTGTCTCTGTCTCTGTTTCTCTCTCTCTCTCTTGTGTGTGTGTGTGTGTGTGTGTGTTTTCCCCAGCCTAGCTTGTCCTTTGCCAAGGCCATCCTTCATGAGAGTGATGATGTTATTGACCCACTGTCTGCAGGGCATGTACTTTGAGCTGTATTTATTGCAGTGATGATGAATTAAGCTTGAGTTAGTAAAACTCTCACAAGTCTCCCCTGTGAGTGTGGCTTTGCATTTGTGGGGAAGTCATGAGGTTTCTTGGAAGACAGTGTTCTTCCTGAAGAACTGATGAAAGCTGTTATTAGTCCGGGGTCATGGTTTCACTCCATGAAAAGCAAATTCCTTTATTTTCTTTAAAAAGTTGTCTTTAAAGCCCCATTACTCTGTGTTGGTACTGTTTTATACTCATGTTAGCTATGGACACAATTGCTACCAATCCAGCTCTAACTAGGCTGAGTGTGTCACAGTTGAGTTTGAAGGAGCTCAAGTTTCCCAAGGAAAAAGACAGAAACAACTCTAATATAATACAGTAGAAAAATTGCATAGGGAAAGTGTGAGTGTTTTACTAAGAATCACAGAGGGAAAAGATTTTGTCCAACAGGAGCGATGCCTAGGTGCGTGCGGCAGGGATGGATAGTCTGGTAGCCTGGAGCCTGACTTGGCTCATGAATACATCCCTTTTCCAGCTATGCACATGGCAGCCCGAGGCCTTTCCCTGCGTGTGTGGTGCACACCCACCCCACTCCTACATTACCTAGCACCACGTTAGCCACTCATGCCCTGCCCCTGGTGTCAGGCTATACCCAGATCTGCCTCTGAACACTGGAATGAGCTTCTTCCCTTAGCAACCATCAAATTCAGATTCTCTCCAACCCGCCTCTCCTTATGACTGGAAAGCATATGGGAACAGAAAGTCCAGCCTGCATTGAACTTATTCTGGATCCATGTGCAATAAGTAAACTGTCCTCAAAGAGAACTTTCAGGAAAAGTCTCTTATTCACTATCTTATGCCTATACACAATTGAGTACATTATTAAATTCAGATGCATTATGGGAAGGGACATGCAGAGCAAAAAAGAGGTTATGTAATTTAATCTGTCAATCAAAATTGACAACTACCTAAACTATACCCATACTAACTGTACTTCTTGTCAACCCCAGAAATGAACCTCAGGAGCTGCCAGGGTCCTCGAGTCTTCTCATTGATGTGCAGACTGTCAATCTGGACAGTGTATTTTTTTCTGATGCGTACTGTCACATTGCTCTAGATTAAAGGTTCCTTGCTTCTTTGTAATCTCTGCACATCTTTATTTCTGTTCTTTTAAAAAATTAATCAATTTATTTTGTATGCTTGTGTTAATTAATAATCAATTGATTTGTGTATGTTGGGGGTATTTGTGTCAAGGCATATGTGTAGAGGTCAGAGGAGAGATTGAGGAAGTTGGTTCTCTCCTTCCACCATGTGGGCCCTGAGGTCAAGCTTAGGCTGCCAGGCTTGGGGCAAGGCAGCAGGTGCCTTCAATGGCTGAGCCACCCTGCTGGCCCTATTTCATTTTGAGTTAAGACTTCAAAAGTATGGAAACCCATGCAGCTGACCCTATTCACTTATGACAGATTGAAGGAACTGAGGGAAGCGGAGATGGGGGTATTTTAAGAAGAGGGAGCTGAGGCTGGAGAGTGCAGCTTTAGAGCCACCCCCTCAAGGCTGAAGTAAGGTAGTAAGGTGCCCAGAAGCAGGCCAGGGAGGAGGTACAGTAGGTAAGACTGGAGGTGGAGACTGAGGCTCAATTGTGAATTAACTATGACAGCAGAGGATGTGAGGAAACGAATCAGTGTTGAAAACAGGAGCTGGCGTGGCAATAGTCTAAGAAATGCAGAAGACATTCTGAAACTAGGAAGGAATGGGAGGCATCAGTGAAGGAGAACTTTGATGGTTGATTTTCACAGTTGACTGTTTTGATTGAGACGTGACTAAAAGGTTAGTTTAACGCACTTCTGGGTATGTCTGTGAGAGATTTTCCAGAGACCGATGGTGGCGCCATTCCATATGCTGGAGGCCGGGATGGACTAGGAAAGAACAAAAGAGAAAGTGAGCGAGTGTAGTCATTCTCTCTCTCTCTCTCTCTCTCTCTCTCTCTCTCTCTCTCTCTCTCTCTCTCTCTCTGCCTCTCTCTCTCTGTCTCTCTCTCTGTGTCTCTGTGTCTCTCTGTTTCTCTCTCTCTCTCTGCCTCTCTCTCTCTGTGCCACAGCTGCTGCTGTTGCTCCGACCACCACAAGTGCACGGTGATGGTGATCTTCATCCCTTAAGTTCATCTCTTAGATGTTCTCTCATGGTGACAGACATCATGTGTGTGTCCAACATGTGGGGCCAGGGCAGACTAGAACTCAGTGTCCATTAACTGCAGCACCCATTCAGAGAGCTGATAAACTATGGCTGTGGAATTCAGAAGTGGAAAGGGAACTGAGCCATGGACATAGTCGACCAGGAGGTCCCCAGGGAGGCACAGTGACTCTGGAGTTAAATAAGCTTAGCAGTGTGAGAAAGCAAAGAAGGGAAACAAGACTGCCTTTTCATTTTAAATATGTTAAATTTGAGTGTCTAGCTTCAGCAAGCGGCAAAGCAAAGATTTAGTCGTTTATTCATACAACTATTATTTCTTAATTATTTCATTTAGTGTGTGTATGTGTGTTTGTGTGTGTTCACATGTATGTATGTGAGTATAGGCGCATCAGAGTATCTGCACACATGTAGGGTCATAGCAACAGACTCTTAAGGAGTGTGTTCTCTCCTGCCACCTTGTGGGATCCTGGAATCAAATTCGGGTTCTCAGGCCTGAGGTGCATACCAGCACCTCTACCCAGCATAATTCAACTTATATTGATTAATCTGTGACTTATACCACACACAGGACTTGGTGTCAAGTAGATTCTCAGTTTCAAATCAACTGGACTACTTTTTATGGATTCCCACTATGAGAACACCCAACTGGCTTTTGTATGACTGTCAGTTTAATGGGGATTGTTGAATGGTAGAAACATAACAGGAAGAGGAAATCTAGGCCTCTACACCTGCAGTGATGATCCATGGGGCACAATGGGCATCTACCTTGCCTTCTTCTGGGTTCCTTAGTCTAGAAAATATTATCTGTAGTCATTTTCCAGAAGCTGGGGAGAAATAGAATAGATAAACTGGGTTTGTCTTAGTTACCTTTCTATTGCTGCAATAGATAGCATAACCAAGGCAACATATAAAAACATGTTTAATTTGAGCTTATAGTTGCAGAGGCTTAGAGTCCATAATGGTGGAGAAAGGGCCTGGCAGTAGGAACAGTTGAGAGCATCCATCTTGTTCTACAACCACAGGCAGAGAGAGGGAACATTAAGAATGGAATAGTTCCAGTCTTTTGAAATCTCAAAGCACATCCCAGAAACACAACTCTTCCAACAAGCCAAACCTCCCAATCCTTCCCAAAGAGTTCCACTAACTGGGAACCTATGGAGTCATTTTCATTTAAATTGCTGCATATTTATATCTAAAACATAACCCTGTACTTCATAATATTTTCCATGTTTTTCCTCATTTTTGTATATTTTCCTGCTAAGAGTTTTCCTTAGATGTTGCCTTAGTTACTTCTTGGCTGCTGTGAGAAAACATCCTGACAAAAAGCAGCTTAGAGAAGAGAGGTTGTACTTTGGCTTATGATTCCAGAGAGGGCATAGCCCATGATGGTGGGGAGGCATGACACCAGGAGCTGCAGGTCAGTTTAGCAGTCAGAAAGCAGAGTGACCACATTTCATCCACACACAGTGGGGGAAGAGAGAATGGGCAGGGAGAGGGAGATGGAGAGGGAAAAGAAGAGGGAGAGAGAGAGAGAGGACAGGCTATAAATCATCAAAGCATGTTGCTTTGTGTCATGTTGTTCCCCGCCCCCTGTGATATACTTCTTCCAGCAAGGCTCCACCTCCTAAAGGTTCCATGACCGCCCCAAACTGCCACCACCTGGGGACAAAGTGCTCAAATACTTGATAAGTCTATGGAGGGCATTTCATATTCAAATTACAACACATGCTAACAGTCTTCAAAATGCCAGGCTATCTATCCTGTATGATTGCAAGAAAGTAAAGGCAGCTTCAGTGGTTCATTTCCTCTTTGTGTTTGGGATTGTATGTGGAGAGGACCCACTGCAGGGCTAATAATGGTGGTCAGGGTCCTTCCCCAGAGTAGGTGCCAAGGGAAGAAGTGAAGTAAGCTGCAAAGAGCAATTTTCCATCTGAGAATTCATTTTCAAGGGGTCCTTGCCCGGATGTTGATCATGTTGGGTAGCATTGTGGGTAAGAGTGGGCTTCAATCAGAACGCTGGGTTGGAAGAATTCTGATGTAGATTATAAATACTTGTGGGAAGCATTTACTCCTTGGGCTTCTACTCACTCATATGTCGAATAGATAAGAGTCAGAGTTGCTTCATTTTTTCACATGTTAAATAATTTTCCCAGCTAATGTTCTGTCTCCCTGTGGAATGTACGCTGCATAGAAGCAATGCTTTGACTTGCTTCCTTGTGGCTGTGATCAAAACTCTAAGAGCAACTTTAGGGAGGAAAAGATTTATCTGGCTTACACTTCTAGGTCACAGCCCATCACTGAATGGAGTCAGAGCAGGCCCTTACTCATGTAGGAGCTTGAAGCAGAAACCCTGGAGGAGTTCTAGCTTTGTATACAGCATAGTGGGCTGGGCCCTCCTACATCAACTAACACTCAAGATAATCCCCTTTAGACATTACCACAGGCCAGTGTGCTCCCAGTAATCTCTCAGTTGTGACTCCCTCCTCAGGTTACCCTGGGATATATCAACTTGACAGTCAGAACTCTCTAAGTCATTTTTCTTATGTATCACATTCATTAGATGTAATACATATAGATGTGGTTACTATAGAGGTTATACCAAAACATAGGGAGAAAAGAAGAAAAACTGGGGCTGAGGCAGAAGTTTGGAGGAGACATAAGTGCTGGGAAGTCAAAGCAAGAAGGGATTTCAGAACCCTGGTAGTGAGGCTGGCTCTATGGAGAGATGGCAGAGAAGTCCGGGGTCTACTAAAGCTTTCATGGTCACAGTGCCATTGGTGGTGACTGGAAAATCTGGCAGTAATTAGGGAATTAAAAACATTGAAAGACACAGTGGCAGAGTGAAAGCTGCTAGCTCTAGGAGTTTAACGCAGAGAAAGGCAGGCTGAAACTCGGCCTTGTTGGCAGAGGTTCGAGGGAAGAGCTCTAGTCCTGTCGCCATAGCTGTTGTTTTGAGGCAGACTCTTGCTGTGCTGCCCATGTTCACCTTGAAATTGCCACCTCGCCCCCTCAGTCTCCCCAAGAGCTCAGATTATAGGTCTGTGCTGCTGTACCCAGGCTGACTACAGAAGGAAGGTCCCAGAGAAAGGGAGAGATGGAAAATGTGGAAAGGATCTGTAGTTAAATGTCTCAGGCGAAGAGGAGAGCTGTGAAAGAAATGTCTGGCAGAATGCTAGTGAAGGGGAAACCAAGTGAAGGAGGGACATTTCAGAAAAAGTGTAGTGGTATTTCATTTGTATTTTAATAAATACAGCTTGCCTTAAGATCAGAGACGAAAACAGCCCCACTGGTCAGCCTTACAGACCAGGCAGTGATAACACACACCTTTAATCCCAGTAGCCACATTAGTTGCCATAGAAACTGGGTGGTGCATGCCTTTAATCCCAGCACTAAAGTGGATTATAAAACAGGAGGAGACAGCTCTCAGTCACAGTCTCATTCTGAGATTCCTGGAGGTAGGATCACCATTTCGGACTGAGGCTGAGCTAAGAGCCAGTGTCTGGCTGCTTTGCTTTTCAAATCTTCATGTTGAACCCCAGTTTCTCTTTTTTAAGTTTTTATTAGTTGTGCTTAGAAAATGGGCCATCACAGAAGATGAAATGGAAGTCATCTTTGAACTCAGGGAGGTAAGTTCTGGTCTGGCTGTGGTTTGCTCAGGACTTGAGGAGAATGGGAATGAGATGGAAGAGCTAAAAATAGAAATACAATAGAAGTCAGTAGAGGTAATGAAAGGTTTCCCAGTGGACCCAGGTGAGATGGGCTTAAATACCAAGGATGTGTTATAGATCACATCTATGGACAGATCCAAGGGTATGTGGCTTTGTTACTCAGTATTGCTCACTGTTCAAAACATGGGTCAAAGCCAGAATGGCATCCAGATGTGGTGGCACACAGATGCAATCCCAGCACTCAAGGAGCCTTTGGCAAGAGGATCATACATACATTGGAGGCTGCGTACTGAGATTCTGCGTAAAGAAGCCACAAAGTGAACACAGCCCAGGATGTCTGATTGAAATAAAGTAAGATTGAAAATTAGAAGGGAGGGCATAGAGGTAGGTACATGGGCCCTCAAACACTAGGGTGCTGATGAGAAAATCAACGAGTAGTTAGAGACTCAGTGAGGAAGAAAAATCAGGGAAATGAACCCCAAAGACAAAAGCCAGATTCAAATGAAGTAGGAGAGGATGGTGGGAGGATGGAGGTTCTATTCAGAAAAGTTATGTGGAAGTAATGAATTTGAATGTTTTAAAGAATTAGCCCAATACAACATACATGGTTTGTTCTTTGGATACAGAAGAGTTTGGACTGCGTCTAATCGATGTTAATTCGTGATTAGGGTGGAAAAGGGTAAAGGCAGCATTTCTTCAGGTTCAGGTTTAGCGATGAGAAGGAGGAGACACCCACTCTTGTCTCCATCAGCTTCTCTGAAGTTACTCTTTGGAAAGAGAGTCTAAGCTGGATTCCTCTTGAAGTTTACTGTTGGACAGATGCTAAGACATCGTGCATTACAACGGTGTCCATGCTAAGCTGTGTTGTTTCTATTCCCTTTGGCTGCAGCAAGGATTATAAGAGGTGACTTCAGCAGAACACAGGATGTACTCTTATCAGTGTATCCTGAGCCCTGAGTCCATCAACTCTGAATACACTAAGTGGTTGCTCTTAGTTCCCGTAATCTTCACATTGTCTAGTCTTGTTCGTACCAGCATGTGAGGAGGTGGTCCAGGCAATGTGCCTCCTTGGACTTCAGTTAAAAATAATAGCACAGATGCCTATTCTGGCTATAACTAAAACTCATCAATATGAAAAAGTAGCAGCCAATATTCTCAAGGTGGTGATACAGGCTCTGTCCAGCAGCCATTAGGTGGTGCTGCCTACCCAACATTCTGTCCTCCGCGAGGCCACCTACCTGAGTTCTGCTGCCTTTAGTGCCGGTTACATGAGAATATCCTCCAATTCCCATACAAAAGGTGGCAGAGGTTGAGAATTCTGTTATCTCTGTGAAACTTATCAAGTCTCTTTTCTTTTTCAAGAGCAGCCAAGAAATGCCAAAGGCAAGCCAGTGTCTGGGAACTGCTAAAACAGCCACTGCTGTTTGAAGAGCACCTTCTACTTTACAAAGAATTCTCACAGGTCAGAGTTGCTGGAAGATAGTAGGTAAGCCCCCAGGATTTTGAGTGAATAAATGACACGGTGCACGTGGATAAAGTCAGCCAATCCTCCGTGATGTTGCATCAGGGTTTACAATGAAGTTCTCTGTGAGAAAGCCACAGGCTATTGATAAACAGGACATAGTGTATTTTGATTGCTTTGTGTCCTACTTCAAGACATTGTAGAATTTGCCTTGTTTGCAGAAAAATTAAAAAAACATCAGCAGCATTTTAGGTTAGAACATATTCTCTGTGTGTCTATTACATGTGCACATGTGTGTACAGGTTTATTGGTAGAGGTCTGTAGAGGATATCGAGTGTCCCATTCTACAATTCTCTTCTTTATTTTCTTGGGATGGGGGTCTCCCATTGAATTTGGAGATAAGTTGCAGGGGTCTTCCTATCTCAGCCCAAAGTGCCAGGGTCACAGGTGCACATAGCCATGAGCTTTGGAAAGTGGGTGGAACTCAGGTCCTCCTCATACTTGTACAGCAAGCTCTCTTACTGCCGGAGACAGCTCTCCAGCCTGAGAGCCTATTATTATTTTTATTTTAGTTAAAATTTTAAATTTGTATGTGTGTTTGTATTTACATGTACAAGTGCTGGGGCATGTGTGTGATAGCACATGATGAAGGGGGACAGCTTCAGGTGTTGGTCTTGGTCTCCTTGTTTGTGACAGGAACTCTTTGTTGCCTGCTAGTGTGTGTGCTAGGCTAGCTGGCCCAGGGACTTCTGGCAAACCTGCTGGCTGGGGTTGCCTCCCATGTCACCAGAGAGGCACCGAGATTATAGGCATGAGTTACTATGCCTGGCTTTAAGTGGGTTCTGCAGTCTGAACTCAGGTTCCCTCATGCTCGTGGGACAAATACTTTACCCACTGAGCCTCCTTCCTTAATGGCATCTTGGTCTTTTTAAATATAAATATAGAGAGCAAGTATATTTATGTCTTTATTTTTCATTTTAAATTAATTATTAAGTTGACACAAAAGTTATGCATTTCATGGTGGCCTTTTCATGATGTATGACATTATATCCTGTTATTGTCTGTCCCTCTCCCAAGTTGTTCTCCTCACTCTCCTTATTCCTGCTAGTTTTCCCCAGTAGGACCATTTCTGTGCTCATGTCACATCTATTCCCTCACCTCCTCTTTACACACACACGCTCACAAACTCGCACACATGCTCGCACACGCTCACGCACACACACACTTGCACACATGCTCACGCATGCTCACGTGCACACACACTCACACACGCTCGCGCATGCTCTCACACACACTCGCACTCGCACACACACTCACATGCACACACACTCACACTGACCACACACACACTCGCACACACGCTCATGCTTGCGCATGCTCACATGCACACACATGCTCACGCTTGCACACGCTCCCGCACACACTCGCATTCGTACACGCACACACACTTGCACACACGCTCACGCACACACACTTGCACACACGCTCGCACATGCTCACGCGCACACTTGCACACGCACACACACTCACATGCGTGCACACTCACACTCACACACACATACACACACTCACACAATCTGGATTCTACATTGGAGAGAAAACATCCATCTTTCTGGCTTATTTTGCATAACATGATGCTCTCCAGTTCAATCCATCTTTTTTTGAAAGTGTCATATTTTCATTTTTTCTAGCTGAATAAAATTCCATTGCTTATGTGTACCCCATATTTTGAAATCTATCTGTTGACAGACATCCAGGTGAGTTCTATAACTTGACTGTTGTGGGAGGTGCAGCAATAAGCAGAGCTGTGCACACATTTCTCTCTGATTCAAATCCCTGGGTTAGTACCTGAGAGTGGTAGAGCTGGGCCCTATGGTAGTTCTGTTTTTAGTTTTTGTGAGGAACCTCTGCACTGGTTCCCATAATGGCTGCCCCAGTTTCCATTGCTTCCAGCTGTGTGTGAGGACTTGTCTTTCCTCTGCATTTTGGCCAGCACCTGCTGTCACTTGTTTCCTTGATGATTGCCCTTTTGACTGGAGTGAGAGGAAATCGTTATTAATTTGCTATTCTCTGATAATTTAGCACGTTTTCCAATGAAAAACGTTAAAATAGGAATCACGTTAAATACTTTACATGGCTCTTAGATGTTTCATTTAAGCTTAAAACTCACAATTATATTGTAGCCCCTTCGCCTTTTGAAGTAGTTCAAGACCTCACTGTTGAGTGTGTCCCTCAGTGATGCTTTTCATTGGCTTTGCTTACACATGACATCAGGCAGCATCCCTTACGGTGCCCAGTCTCAGAGTCTGGAGTGGCAGAGGGTGTAAGGAGCATACAGAATGGTGCTAGATTGGTGTGCTCCTTCCTGGCTTCCTGACTGCTTCCTCCCCAGTCCTTCCACTAGCTCCTTTGCTTGGATGGAGTTTTAGGTGACTTGTCTGCATGCTTTTTTTCTGATAGAATTTTTATAAATAGTCATATTTATTCCCTATTTGTCTATGACTTGTTTTTTTTTTTTTACAAATTATTTTTTATTTATATCCATGTTTGTGAGTTTGACTCGTGTGTGATGCCTGTTGAAGCCAGAAGAGGGCATTGGATTTCCTGGAGCTGGAGTTACAGGCAGTTGGGAGTCACTGAATTTGGTATGGGGGCCAAATTGAGGTCCTCTGCAAGAGGAGTGGACTCTCTTAATCTCTAAGTCATTTCTGCAGACATGATATAAATTGTCTTTAAATACTATTTAATTATATTATTCAATAGGAGTACATGTAGTGCCCCTAGATTTACATACAGGACTGTCTGCCTTTTGCTAAATGCACAGTGTAGAGACCACTAGATGTGTGTGCAAATGGGGTCCTATTTGGGAGAGTTTGCAATTACCACACAGAAACACAGTGCTTCAGGATGCATCTTGTCTTTAAACAAACCCAGTTTAAAGTTCTTTAAAAATTCTATCTTGTCACAGGAATTCAGGTAGTAGAGGTGTTAAATAAATCAATGTAATTTGCTTATTCAAATAGGTTTGAGCACATAGTATATCAAATTGTGTAACTCCTTCAAACTTCCCCCCCTTTTCCATATATATATAGACCAGGAATATTTACATTCAGTCACAACAGTCCAAGAACTCTCTGTGCAGTTTAATGTTGGAAATCAATACTGCATGTTTCTAAGTGAATGGGAGAGTGGAAATGAAGATTCCCATTGCTCCAGGTGGATTGGTAAGTGTTGCTGCCTGCCAGCCTGCAGTCAGTCACAGGACCTGCAGTCACTCTGTGCTTTCATTGCTTCGAATATTTTGCAGCTCAGGGCTACTGCTTGTTCCGACTAATGATAGGGCCAACTTTGACTGGGAGCTCTCTGAACCTTCCAGGGTGGGGGTGGGGTGTACACTCTGTGCTTGCTATCAGCCTTCCTAGTAGACAAAATAGAAATCTTAATGAAAGAACGGAGTGCTCATCTAATTCCTAAAATGTGAAGACTGCATTTGATTTTCAGGTCATCCTGAGCTCTCTCTGCAGCTCTGCTCACTCCCTTTCTTTTTGCCTGGGCATCAGCTTTTTTATTCAAGGGAAAACCTCTTAGAATTCAAATCACTAGCTCCCGCTTCATGTCAGTCTGTTTGTTTGGGATACCGTGTCCTCTGAATGATTGCTTTCAGTGAAATCAAAGGGGACTCCAGGACCTAGCACTTAGGTAACCCACATGTGCTTCATACCACTTTATGAATTCTTCTTGCAATTGGTGGTGTTAGGAGAAGTGAATCTTTGGAGATGAAGAGGCCTGAGGTCTTTGTTCTAGACAGTTTGCAGAATTCTAAATTAGCGGCAGGAAGGCACGCCGTGGAAATGGCCACTTAGAGAAACATTAGAAGCAGTTCGCAGCCAGGTCTGCTGTCTAAGAAGACCTCCACACGGAAACCATGGCTAGTCCTTGTCAGGTGACCCAGGAAAGCAATGCATGAAAGTGGCTTGGAGGGAGGGTCACTCATGGTGGTCAACTTGACTGGGTTTGGAACTATCCACGAGACACACCTTTGGATCTGTAAGAATGGCTCCAGGAAAGACTGATTGAGGGGAGAAGAGCCAAGATATGAGCAGGTCTGAGGAAAAAGCAGCTTTGCATGTTGCACTCCTTTGCTGATTGTGGCTCTCCCGCTGTAGCTGGTACTATGCTTCTCCGCCATCAGAACCCATTCTCTCACCCTGCTGACATGGTCTGAAGACCACAGGTTCTCTAAGAATCCTCCAGGCTTTCAGCACCAGATCGGGACTGCTGAGGCCCCCAGCCGCATGGAGTGAGCAGCAGGAGGTGCACAGTCACTTCGGGGTTTACTAATCTATATTATGGAGTCTCCTTAGACCTGCTTTATAATCCATATTCATTCCGTTGGTTCTCTTCCTCTAGAGAACCCTGACTAGTGCAGTCCTTTGTCCCTAGAGGGATTGAAACCCATTGGGGGCAATTCTTAAGGCAGAGTTGTCTTTTTGGATATGTCACACCTCTGGCCTTCACTGGCCTCCCTCAAGTACCACCCTTCTGGACTAGCATTCTGCTTATACTTGAAATGACGGATATTTTTAGCATCTCCCTTACTCTCTATTGGGGGAACACTGCTCACCTGTAATGAAAGCACTGAGAACTCACCCACAGGACAGCAGCCAGCTGGCTTCCTCTGAATCCTCCCCAAAGTCTGAGTCGTTTTCTCATTTTTGTTCTACAAAGGGAAACCATAAGTTTAGGAGGATGAAATTCCACAGCTGGTAAGTAGTAAAGGTGAGTTTTCTACCTGTCCTTCCAAACTACTGATGGTGCTGCTCTCTGAGGTCCACATGAAGTATTATTCATTGCTATTTGCTTCGATGAGAGAAGCACATAGTATTTCTTCCAGCGTGCCAACTTGTGGATAAGGAGAGTAACTAGAAAAGTGCACAGTTTAGGTTAGATTGCTGTGATATTAATAGAGCATCATGCACACTGCAAAGCAGACACGTCACTTTTGCCTTATATGAAAAAAAAAAAGTCCGTAGCTGGGTCTCCTAAATAGGAGGGAGAATGGAGACTGTCTGAAGTACTGGCATCAGCCCAGCTGCTAGCTCCCCTGTCACCCAGAGGCCAAACTCCAGATCCTTGCAGCAAGCTGTAAGTGGGCAAGCTACTACCACCTGCTGAGGTCGTTGCCTGGTGACATTGAGGGGAACACCTAGCCTAGCAGAGGCTGGCCATCTCTGAGATGCAAGCTTTCCGGAGCCTGCTTTGTACCATTTCCTCCCCTCCATGCTTCTTTCAGATAGGTGGACTATGCAGCGAGAGTGGTTTTCTTAGTGTTTGTTAATGTGTGGACTAACAGGAAAGATGATTGCGCATGTACGTGCATGACATAGTGATGAAAGCTTTGAAACAAAACCTCACTGCGCTAAAAAGCTGTCCAGATGGACTTTCTGACTACTTTCTACAGCAGCCTTTTCCTTTTCATTCTTGAAGAATCACCAGAGAGGTTTTCATAAGCCTTCACATTAGAAGCAGGGGGGCTCAGAAAGTTGCTGTCTTGTGTCTTAGAGAACGGTGTGTGCCACTATTAAACTTGAGCTGCTCTGCACAGCGGTGAAGACGGAAAAGAAGGACCATGCTGGAACACTTTCATTTTGCTGTATATATTCCATTCAGGGCAGTTGCTCAGATTCCTTCCTAAAAGGTTGTTGGGGCCGCTGTTTCTCAGAGACACCACCTAGAGGCAATTCTCCTCTCCTCACCCCAGCTCTTCCGCCCACCTTGCAAGCCGTTTGTGCTCACTCTGCTGTGTATGTCACACAAGATTGCTACTTATCTGAATCATATTTAGGATGCAATACAGCATATCCATTCTCTCCAGGAACACCATATTCCATTGTAAAAGATTTCCTATGCCTTTCACCCCCTCTACTCACAGTTTCCATAGCAACGCTTGCTCTGGTGCTGTTGCTATCATGGAGGCTATTTCTTCTGATCACTATTGTTGCTTGTTGTCATCAACATCATTTTGTCTGTCAGTTAGTTATATCCTGAGCCTAAACATCTGGCCTTTGGGGAATGTCTTTTCAAAATAAATGAAAAGCAAAAATAAGGAAAAAAGGCATAATTACCAACAGATTATCAGTAATTACTATACATCAGGTTCATTTATCCCCCTTTAATTTTTTTTACAAAGTCATTGTGATCCTCTCTGAACAAGTTTGTATGATATCAAGGTATCCATTGCTGCTTCTATTACTATTATTATTTTTTTAAAGATCACCTTCACCCCCGCCCTGTGTTGGGGGAAAGAGGAGAATTACATAGCTAAAGTTTCTGGATATCATTAAGTAAAAGTTTCCTGGCTGTTGAGGACTGAGTTGAGCAGAATGCTGTATCTCCTGCCTTTGTCACATGGCTGCCAACCTTCAGAGCCTCCTTGTGGCTGAGAGAGGATAGGCCTTTTTTGGGGGTGGCATGGAATCTGGGCCACTCAGGACAACATGTGTCTTCAGATCTACTTAAATCTAGCTCTCTGGTTACCCAAATCCAGAAACCTCAGTTTAATCTCTGTGGCTTCTCTCAATTGTCTAGCTTGGTGCTTGTCACCAAAAAGATTTGAGGATTTGATGGGACCCATGGAGGATTTCCATTATAGGGACCAGCCTTTGCCCAACTATCTATTTGTATCATTTTTCACTGCCTTTCTTTGCCTCTTACTACTATTTTTCTTGGAGATTCTTTCAATCATATTCTCTCCTCCTCTCCCTTTGTTTTAGTAGCAGTATTGAGAATTCTGTTTGCACATTTGATTTCTGTCTGTACTTAGCTCTGTTTGTAGTACCTTCAATTGTTCACACAAATTGTTTCTCGGAGGCCACAGAGACAGAACCCAATGTCAATTCATTTTTTTCTGGCACTGTGAGAGCTTGCTTTCCATCACTGTCCCAAATTTTGCCTCACTGCTTCCCAGTCACCCAAATACAGTCTCAGTGCCTCCAGCTTCCCCCACCTCCCACCCATTCCCTCCCCATCCTTTTCTCCTTCCTTCGAAAATGGGTAGGCCTCCCATGGGCATCTACAAAGCATGATATATCAAGTTGAGGCAGGACCAAGCCCCTACCCCTGCATCAAGACTGGGCAAGGCAAACCAGCATGGGGAATGATTCCCAAAAGCCATCTCAAGTACCCAGACAGACAGTTCCTTATCCCACTGCTAGGAGCCCTTACAAACAGACCAAGCTATGCAACTGTCACACATGTGCTGAAGACCTAGGTCAGTCACATGCAGGCTCCCTGGCCGTTGGTTCATAGTCCATGAGCTCCTAGGAGTTCAGGTCAGCTGTCTCTGTGGGTTCCCCTTTCAGGAGCTTCACTGCTCCCTGGTTTATGCAATCCCTCCTCCCTCTCTTCAGCAGGATTCTCAGAGCGCAGCCCAATACTTGGCTGTGGGTCTCTGCATTTGTTTCCATCAGTTACTGGATGAAGGTTCTCTGATGACAGAGCAGTCACCAATCTGATTACCAGGGAAGGCCAGTTCATGCACCCTCTCTACTATTGCTAGGGGTCTTAACTGGGGTCATCCTTGTGGATTCCTGGGAGTTTCCCTGGCACCAGGTTTCTACTTGACCCCGAAATGCCCTCTGCTCCATCAAGACCTCTCTTGCCTTGCTCTTTCCCTCCATCCCACTCCCAACCCACCTGACCCGATCCCTCATTCCCTCATGTTCCCATCTACCTTCCCCCTGCCCCAGTTTGTCCATAGGATCTCTTCTATTTCTCCTTCCCAGGAATACCCGTGCGTCTGTCTTTGGGCCCTCCTTGTTACCTAACCTTTCTGGGGCTGTGGATTGCAGCCTAGTTATCCTATACTTTGCTTCTAATATCCACTTATGAGTGACTACATACCATATTTGTCCTTCTGAATCTGGATTATCTCACTCAGAATGATTTTTCTAATTTCATCCATTTGCCTGCAAATTTTATGATTTTTTTTTACAGCTGGGTAATAAATACTCCATTATGTAAATGTACCCAATTTTCTCTAACCAGTCTTTGGTTGAGGGGCATCTAGGTTGTTTCCAGGTTCTGGCTGTTACAAATAATGCTGCTATGAACATAGCTGAGCAAGTGTCCTTGTGGTATGATTGAGCATCTTTTGGGTGTATACCCCAGATTGGTATGGCTGGGTCTTGAGGTAGATTAATTCCCAGTTTTCTGTGAAACCACCATATTGATTCCCAAAGTGTCTATGTAAGTTTGCACTCCCACTAGCAGTAGAGACATGTTCCCCTTACTCTATATCTTCTCCAACATAAGCTATCGTTAGTGCTTTAGATCTTACCTAGTCTGAAGGCTAAAAGATGGTATCTCAGAGTTGTTTGATCTGCTTTTCCCTGATAAGGATGTTGAACAGTTCTTTAACTATATTTTGGCCAGTTGAGATTCTTCTGTTGAGAATTCTCTGTTTAAATCTGTATACCATTTTTAAAGTTAGATTATTTGGTATTTTGATGTCTAGTTTCTTGAGTTCTTTATATATTTTGGAGATCAGCCCTCTGTCAGATGTAGGATGGGTGAAGATCTTTTCCCATTCTGTAGGCTGTCATTTTGGAGGACTGAATTTTAATGAAACTAATTTTTAAATAATAAACTTTGCAGGATGTTATTTTATTGATCAACATACCTTGTGGTTGAGGATAATTTAGCTTAATGGTTTTCATTCAGGAACATCAGGGCTGTGGGTAAATAAAGAGCAAGTTTCATTCCTGTTTTGATGGAGTGTTGACGATCTGTGACCATTGATGAAGGTATTAATACAATGTGGAAGTCTGAAGGTGGGCCTTTGTCAGTAGACCACCTGTGTTAGGTGACAGCTGCTGCTTCTTGGAGAGGATCATGGGTAATGTTTCTCTCTGTGCCTTTATTTTTTAGCCTGTAGAGAGACAGTCTGTTTTGCTATGCTGTTATAAGAATTAAATTATTGATCATACAAAGAAAAGTTCCAGATCCATAATAAGCATTCAATATATTGTAGCCATCTAGTCATAAAGATCTATAGGCTAAATTACGGAATTTAGTACAAAATTAAGATAGCAATTCTTGAAAAGTTGTCACACTTAGGGTTTATTCTAGTGCCTTGACCAGTTGGGAGTCTACATTAACTTGCTGGCCACTTAAAAAAAAAAAAAGAGTATTCTCTGCCTGGCATTGAGAGAATCACCAATCTATGGGTATAATAATTTCTTTAACATCAAAAGAGATTAAATATAAACATTGTATTTTCTCTTTTGACTTGATATCAGAAACATTAGTTCTAAGACAGTATCTCGTCTTTGACTGTATATAGGGAGTCATCATTATGCCCATATCATTTGCCGTTTCTTATCTCTGTTTCTGTATGTATCTATTTTTTCAAACATCCAAATCCGTTTCAGATCCTTTGGAGAGACAGGGGTGGCTAAATATAGTAAATTCCTAAAGTCTATAACAATGGGTTAGGAAGAAAAGATATAAGAAGTGATATTTACTTCAGGCGAATTTTATGTTATCCCAAATCTTCTTTTCTAATCCTTCATGGACGTCTTCACAGAATGACTCAATTCAGTATTACTGTGGGAATGATTCAGTAAAGAGATTCTGATAACATATGTTACAAATACTTGCAACTGGAAATTGCAAACTTATTGCAGGAAGTATTTCAGAAGTCTGAATTATTTTCTATCCTTCACATGATAGAATTCTAGAAGGGTACAATTTGTTTACTTTTCACACTGCATTTGACTTGAAAAATAAAAAGAGGCCTAACCAGCTTAACTGCATGTTAGTTTCAGTTTCTCCTTGGAAATGAGGGGGGGTTGTTGTGTTTCCAGACTTATGAGTTTCAGGTATTCCCCCCATTTGGATACTCCTAGTAGAATAAAAAATGAAATATTTTAAGTAAAGGATATGGAGTTAGCATCAAACATTTTTTTTAGAAAAGAGATTTTCGGGCCTTCTGGTCACAGTTATTTCTAGACTTAGTGTTTCTGATCTTTCTGCAGCACTTGGGCCTGCACTTGGCACTTGTATTGGTAAGCAGAGAAATAATTGACAGAAGGGCCTCTCTGTCCTGAGCACTGGAAGACTTCTCCCCATTTCCTCTGCCTTGCTAAAAACCATTAGGTTACATTTTAAAGCTAGCCACCAAGGTCTATTCCCTTATTTGGCCTCTTCTTCCTCCTGAGGCTGACCACCAAAGTCTAGCTATCAAAGTACTGAAGTCCAATAACCAAAAGTCCCCTTTCTGATCACATAGTTAACATGCCCAAGACACCTTACCTAACATGGGTTTCCCCTTGTACCTTTATAAATTGCCATTTTCCTCTGGGCCCTGTCTATCTCCTGTGTACCCAGAGGCACTCCTATGTTCCTTTGGGACAAATATCCATGCCCCCTTTCTTTTGTTTCCCCCTCTTTCTTCCTCACCCTCTGTCTCCTTTCTTAGTCTCTTATTTCTTGCCCTCTGTTTCTCTGGGGCAAATAAATCTCCTTTGTGTTGTAAACTTGGTCTTGGGGGGGGGTCTTAGCTGATATGATCTCTTACAAGCAAAGTGTCAAGCTCTAAATGAAGGTGCTCATTGTGTGTCTAGTAAAACTGAATGAATAAAAGAGGCATAACGTATTATCATGAAATTTCAATGCACTAGAGAGAAAGAAGTAGAAAAACCTGTAGGGAAGGATAGGAGAGCAGGAAGACGAATTGCATCAGTTTCTTTATTTGCTATAAACCAGAAGTCTTTAAACATTTCATAATCAGCAAAACTAAAAATTGTCAGTGTAAACAAAAACAGAAAATAAGAAAAGGAGAGGGAGGGATAAAGGGCAGAAGCCCCCAAGAGGATGGTGAAGGCCAACTCTAGGGACAGAGCCATCAGGGAGAAGGTCTCCCCCACTGAGATTAGAGCAGAAAGACTCACACAGAGGCTTCTTCAGATCTCAGAAATTAAAAGGACTCTGTCTGAATACATCAAGAAGAAACTGGAAGCCTTGTTGAAGCTAGAGGTTGAACTATCCAAGACTGTCTTACTTCAGAGGAAACAAAAACTCACATAAGGGAAACAAAGAAAACAAAGTTTAAGAAAGTTCAGGATGAAGGTATATGCTTGTGCATGCTGGAAAGAAGGAAGAAGGGACTGTGATATTCTTACTGGTGTCAGCTCAGCAGATAAATACCTAAAAGTAGCTCTAGCAGAATCAACACATAGCAGCACAAATCTGTTGTCTAGAGACATAGAAGTATTACCCCAATATTTACTAGAATAGGTGGAAATGATTGGCTCTAGGGAAAGAGAGGAAAAGGGTGATCTTAGCATATTGTCTTTGGTAGCACAAAGTTATTAGAACTATTAAAATAAGCTTGGTATTTAACACATTTTCCCCACTGTGGTTGAGAATCAAATTAGGGCTTTCTGAGAGCAAGCATGTGCTAAGCCTGGTGCTCCCCCAGCTGAAGTGTCTACAGTTTTCATCAGTTGATGTGAAAGTACAGAAACTGTCTCAACAGAGAACTTCAGGCAGAAGAAATAGGGCATGTGAAGATGGGAACAGGGTAGAGGAGAGAGCAGAGACACAGAGGAAACCTTCACTATTGAACCAAGTTCAAACAAAGTGAAGGTGGGGACTGGAGAGATGACATGACCCTTCAGAGCATTTCCTGCTCTTATAGAAGACTCAGGTTTGGTTCCCAGGACCCGTGTTTGGCAGTTTACTATAATTTGGGACTCGAGTCCCAGGGATTCTGAGGTCCTTCTGTAGCTTCCACAGACATGTATGCACATGGAAGTTTGGATAGGTATAGCCCCCATAGACTCAGGTGTTTGAGTGCTTGTCCTATAGGGAGTAGCACGATTAGGAGGCGTGGCCTTGTTGGAGTAGGTGTAACTTTGTTGGAGGAAACGTGTCACTGTGGAGGTGGACTTTGAGGTCTTACGTGCTCAAGCTATGCCCATTACCCAATCTCTTCTTCTACTTGCAGGTCAAGATGTAGAACTCTCAGCTCCTTCTCCAGTGCCATGTCTGCCTGCACACTGCCATGCTTCTCACCATGATGACAATGAACTAAACCTCTGAAACTGTAAGCCAGTCTCCGTTGAATGGTTTTCTTAATAAGAGTTGCTATGGTCATGGTATATCTTCACACCAATAGAAACCTTAACAAAGACAGAAGTTGGTACCAGGGACTAGGGTATTGTTGTGATAGGCCTGGCCATGTTTTTGTTTGAAGGACTATGGATTAGAAAAACAATTAAATGCTTTAAATGCTGCTTAATGGGCCATCCTAATAGGAGCATGGAAGACAGCAGTACTGAGTGTTGTTCAATGAACCCTGGGGCCCTGGCTCAAGAGGTTTCAGAGGATAAGAATTTTAGTATGCTGCCTAGAGATCATTCTTATGATATTTTGGTGAAGAATGTGGTTACATTTGCCCTTGTCCAAAAAGTCTGCCTGAGTCTAAATTGAAGCATTTTGGATTAATTACATTGGCAGAGGGAATCTCAAAACAGCATAGTATAGACTCTGCCATGTGGATATTAGTGTTAATGCTAATGAAGATTTATAATGAATAGGAGAATGCTGAGCAAGGAAAAATACAAGACAGATATAGTACAATTTAAGGAGAAAAAGAATACCAGGAGGTGGAATGGAGCTAAATTCTGTATTCAAGGAGATAACAGATAAAAAGTGGAGTAAGGGAGTGGTGACCTCAGGGGAATAGCCCACCCAGCTAAGTTTCCAATCTGTGAAAAGGAATTAAAGAAAAGTTTAGAACTGGGCATAGTGGCACACACCTTTAATCCCAGTACTCAGAAGGCAGAGGCTGGTGGTTTTCTGAGTTTGATGTCAGTGTGGTCTACAGAACAAATACCAGAATAGTCAAGCTTTGCCGGTGAAAGAAACCTTCAAAAGCAGAGAGCTGGTGAAGATGTAATTGAATGAGGGGCTATATTCCAGTCCTAGCAAGCAGCAGAATGTGGCAACTTAGGCCATGTGGTTCTGGCTTTAGAGTCAAGGATAAAGAAAGGGGCTTGTGAATCTTCCTCTACGACTAAGCAAAGTTGCTGAGGACAGGCATGTGTCAGGGGGGTCCTTGAATGGAGACCTAGAGAGGCCACTGTGTGAGGGGNGTGTGTGTGTGTGTGTGTGTGTGTGTGTGTAGTGACCACTCTAATCTGACTGCATAAGCCTAATGAAGGCTGACTCCTTGTGATGAAGGCCCATCTTTCTCCAAAACAAATAATTCTTTTTGCAAAGAAACATGCATATGGAAGTTGGATAGAACCATACCTTTCAGACTTGAAAAATGTATCTATTTTTTAATTTAGTTGCTTTAATATGGGGCCTTGCTTATTGTATCCTAGGCTGATCATCTTGTTGCCACAACCTCTTGGGTGCTGGGATTACAGATGTGAGCCATTGTATCTGGACTGTATTTTTACTTTTACAAGATTCTGGCAGCAGTGTGAAGGATTAGAAGGAAACAAGACTGAAGGAGGTAAACCAGTTGTAGGGCCATGACCCCAGCACTCTGAGAGAGAGAGAGAGAGAGAGAGAGAGAGAGAGAGAGAGAGAGTGTGTGTACAATTCTCTGTTTACTAGCTTGAGCCAAACAGAGATGGTATGGGAAGGCAATAGGGACTTAAGAGACCTTCCATCCATTTAGCAAATGATTGAATGGATAAGAGTTGTAGACTTTACATATAATATCAAGTTTGTCTGAAAAATCAGAGATTTTGTATCCAAGTACTCAGACAGCATAAATCTGCTGAAGCAAGCTTGTCCAGTGTGGCTCAGGCTCCCCACAGCCCTCTTGACTTCTCACATTGCTTGTCTGCCTGCTCCTGTGCACATTGAAGCCTAAGGCCCCTGCTTTGGCTTCTGCCCCTTCTGCCCCATATGTATCCCTTATGCCTCTTTCTGATAGAAATATGTAAGTCAGACCTCTTAAATTTATATAAACTGATCCTCTTCCTTCATCTTTTATGGAAAGAAACAGAAAACACAAGCACACAAGATGCATAGTTTATTGTAGTGAATAGGGGAGAGCGGGCCTGCTTTTCGTCCGCCCGGCTCCCACAAGGCTAGTTTATGCCCCGAAATAACAACACACAAATTGCATTCATTTAAACACTGCCTGGCCCATTATATCTAGCCTCTTC
>LOEQ01002189.1:284384-308194 GCA_001685075.1 Bramus lutescens | reverse complement strand
CTTTATTAACCAATGAAAGTAACACATAGACAGATGACACTCCTACATCAGTTTATCTCAAATCCCACACTCTGCTTGGATTTTGTTGCCAATTTTCTGAATATCTTGGCTGCTATGATTAGAATTCACTTGTAAGGGGCTGGAGAGAGAACTCAATTGGTAAAACACTGCTATGCACATTTGAGAACCTGAGTTCAATACTCAGAACCCAGCTGAGAAAAGTCCCAAATGGTGGCATGCGCCTGTGGTCCCAGCACTGAAGAAGATGACTCTAGTGATCACTGGGCTCACTGGCCAGCCAGCCTACTTGTGTGTGCAAGTTTCAGGCCAGTGAGAAATTATATTTCACTAACTAAGATGGACAACCCCTGGGAAGCAATAACAGCTTTGCTTCTGGCCTGCATTCCTACACCACACACACACACACACACACACACACACACACACTCATGCACGCACGCATTCACACACACATGCACACACAGAGACACACTTACTGCACACGCCAGAAAGAAAGAATAGGTCACTCTTACTGTTCTTGGGTAAAGCTCTGCCTTGTTCCTTCAGAAGAAGTGTTCTCCAAGCGTTAAGGTAATGAAGTGAAGCAGGTGCTTCCCTCTCTGCTTTTGTGCATGATAAGCCGGTAAGTCTGGGTCTGGTTACAATTTCGTGAAGCAATAAAGAGTTCAGGCAATTAGGAAGTCTTCCAACATAAAATAATTCAATAGAATTTATTCCCACTCATGCCTGCCTGTGTTTTAAGGGGAAAAAAACCACTAATGGCCTTTCATGTTAATGAATCTGAAATGTGCTTTAAACAAGCTTTACCTGTACTATTTGTAAGTAAAGGATAGAGTTCCAAGGTTGCTCAAATAATGGAAACTGTGGCATGTCTCTAGGAGGATGAAATGGACTCTAGTAACACCACACAGGAGACATGCGAACTGGGTCATGGGGAGACCTAATAATTATTTTCAGGTTGAACTGAGGTGGAGAAAATCAGAATTACAATACTCTTGTGATTAAACTTTGATGAGATGAAAATGTCATCATTGTTTGATGAGGATTTATTAGAGTTCAAAGACTATGAATGATTTAGTCACAATGCACCAACACCACAGGGCTGAATAATCTCCGTCAGTGTTTCTTGACTCTCCTTTATTGCAGGCCACTGGAGAAATCTCAGCCCTCTCCTTCCCCAGTTTGATTGTTTCCATATTATCAGCTCTCTGGGAACCATAAGATCAACTCAAGTCTTTTGTGATAAGCTTTGACATTGAAATCTGTGAATAGCTTTCCAAGAAACATAGGCTAAGATTTAGGCTCATACTGTTGTTTTATTATTAATTTGCAAGTATTTTATTTTTACTGATGTGTGTATATGTGTTATTCACACAAGTGCTGTGCTCTCTGAGGCCAGAAGAGGGCATCAGGTTCACTGGAGCTGTAGTTGACAGAAGCTTGTGAGTCACCTAGCACTGTTTCTGGGGCCTGGGCTCTGTTCTCTAAAACACTATGGCTCCAACCACAGAGCCACCTCTCTAGCCACTTATGCATACTTTTAAATAAATAATTTTCAAAAATTTCTTAAGAGAAATGAGGAAATCTTGTCTTTACCCAGCATTTTGTGTTGAACGTCAGGATGCCAAAAATTCTTTTCTCATCCTTCAGGAAGACCTTCCCTTTTATCACACGGTTTTGGCAGTTAAAGTTAGAACTTTAGTCTGTTCCAGATGCTACACAGATTAGTTCTTTCTGGAGCATTAATAGTAGCACAGAACAACACAACTTAATGATGCTGACTTAGCACAGAGACCATTCTGAGGGAGAGAGAGGCAGAGAGACAGAGACACAGGTAGACAGAGCATTACAGAGAGACACAGAGACAGATAGAAGGACAGACAGCCAAAGACAGAGAGACAGAGAAAGACAGAGACACAGAGACAGAGAGACAGAGACAGACAGACACAGAGACAGACACACAGAGAAAGAGACTGAGACAGAGAGAGACAGCAACAAAGACAGAGAGATACACAGAGACAGACAGACACATACAAAGGGAGAGAGAAAGAGAGGGAGAGAGAGAGAGAGAGAGAGAGAGAGAGAGAGAGAGAGAGAGAGAAGAGTGTGCCGTTTGTGTGCCTGCTTGCATTGGCCAGAGAACAATCTTGAGTACCATTCCTCAGATATCTTCCACTTTAGGTGTGACACATGGTCCCTCATTGGTCTGGAACTTCCAGGAAGCTAGGCTAGTTGGCCAGTGAGCTTCCAAGATTCATCCATCTTTGTCTCCCATCTGCTATTGCTAGGGTTACCTCATATGCCAGTACACCTGGATATTTTTTTTATGTGGACTCTGAGAGGATTTAATTCTTGCTTACAAGGCAAACATTTTACTTGCTGAGCTGTCTCCCCTAATCCCTTCTTAGAACAAAAATTCCAGACAAGGCTTCCCTAGGTAGCTCAAACTGGCCTGGAACTTGCCATCCTCTTGGGTCAGCCTGCCAGTTACAGAGAGTATAGTCATGTGTCACCATGCTGAGCTGACTGCATGAATTTTCTCTGCATGTCACCATGCCAGGCTGGCTGTGTATGGACTTTTCTCTGTGTAGAGACAATGGCAGTTTTAGCAATGCTTGTGGTGAGTGGGGTGTAGAAGAGCTTATAACTCTGTTTCTCACTTTTATTGTGGAGGCATTAATGCTGTCCTTCACCTTCCTTCCCCTCTCCTAAAACCACTTCCCACACTCATTGCCAGTGGGTATTCAAAGACTCATTTCCTTGTGTTTTTTTTTTTGTCTTCTGCCAGTCTGCATTTGCCTACTGTCTTGTAATTCGGAAATACAACAGCAATAGGTACATTCAGTCTTATGCACAGACCGTTTTTTTTATGGAATGAGATAACATTGGCAGTAGGGCATCATGCCAATTATTTCATGAAGCTGTTGCCACTGTAGTAGTGTTAACAATTTGACTCATTCAAAAATATCTTGAATATTTCTAAAAGTTGTCTTTTAACTCTATAGTCTGTTCCAGGCAAAGTGAGCATACAAAAGTTTAGATTATTTCCAAATACTATTTACAAATATCCTTCTTAATATTTTATTTATAGCTATTTAATACATAAAATTACAATTTTTTGTAGGTCTCTGGACAAAGAGCTGCTGTTTTTTTGAGTAAAAATGTAGATGATGCATTGTTGGAGAAGTTTTTGGCTTACTCTTGCTCACCAAAGAAAGTTCTGGCTTCTCAAAGTCCCCTTTAAAAAACACTTTGTAAGTTTAGCTAGCTTATCTGTGTGGAATTTGCTCTTGAGGCTTTAATCTTCCTCCAAAGGCGATAGTGAGTGATTAGGTCGGGCACAACTGAAATGTTCCCGTATATTGTAATCTCAATTGATATAAAAATCAAAGGCATGAAAAATATAGACAATGAAAGTTGGAGTTACTGGAACCAGAATGTTTCTCAGATAATAGTCTTCAGAGGGCAGTGGCCTGGAGCAGGGAGGTGTGGACAACTGCTTGGGTTAAAATCTCACTTCTGTCCCCGGTAGTCCTGTGACTGAACACTTTGATTGACTTTCTTAAACTTCAGTTTCTGCTTGTGTCTGCATAATGCCAACAGCTACCCTGTAAGGTTTCTGTAAGGGTGGGAAATTGGGAAAGTCACATATTGAGTGCACAGTAAGTGCTCAACCACCATTGTTATTGAGCTGTAGAAGCATTTAACAGTTGCTACAATTAATACCCACCTTTAGCCACATCAGGACCAACCAAGCTCTATCTTAAATAGTGATTTTGATGACATTTTCTCAAAGAAAAAAATTCAATTTTCTAAATTTTACAAAGTATAAGTAAATTCTCTGTAACAGCAGCTTATTCATTTGCGTAAAACCTTCTCTAAGATCAGTAATTTTCCTGATTCTCAGTATTTAACTTATTGCTCCATGGTGGTATGGTAAAAGAAGGGCTCTCCTTGCATGCATGATACCTGCATACATGATACCTACACACACACACATGCACACATATGTGTGTGTGCAGGTCATCGAAGGCATATATAGCTGTTGAGAGATTGGGTTGGTGTGGCTGTGACAGATCTGCATTAGGTGTAGGAGAATCATACAGATGGTTGGGATTGAGGACCAGGTTCTAGATTTTGATTTTCTGCTATGTATAGTGTGAGGTAATTTATTTTGTGAAATACTAGTTTTCTTCATCTTTGGAGATGAAAATGATAGTGATGCTTACCTTACAATGAGTCTTGAGATAAAATGATTAAAAATAATATATATATACTATAACAGCATGTTTTTATAGTTGCTAATTATTCTAGATAATTTTTTCTTTGTCTTCCTTTACCTTGGATAATACTTTCACAAACTTGTACTCTTCTGTGATAAGTGGTCCCTTGCAAGAGAAGAAAGAGTATAAGCTAAGATTTCCATTTCTTCACACTCTGCCTTTAGACCAGAGTGTTTCTTCTCTTCATCCATGCATGCATCCATGCATGTGTGCATCTGGTCACCCATTCCTCTTGTATTTCATGAGCACCAGCCATTTGCTATGTCCATGGTACATAAAAATACTATTAACATGGATATCATGATTTTTCAGAGACTTCAGAACTCGTGAAAGTGTAAGAACACAATTCAGCCTTTTAAGTCTTTTGTGTCTTCTTAAAACCAAGACAACGACCTCTTTCATCTTCATAGCCCTCATATATACAAATGATAAACAGGCTGATAAATAAATCAGAGAATCAGCACCCTTTAAATAACCTAAAATAATAGAAAATATCTTGGTGTAACTCTAACTAGCAAAGTGAAAGACCTGTATGACAAGAACTTCAAGACTCTGAAGAATGAAATTGGGGAAGAGATCAAAAAATGGCTCATGGGTTGGTAGGATCAACTTAGTAAAAATGGCTATCTTATCAAAAGCATTCTATAGATTCAATGCAATCCCCATTAAAATAACAACACAATTCTTTACAGACCTTGAAAGAATAATACTCAACTTCATATGTAAAAACAAAAAAATTCAGAATAGCTAAAACAATCCTGTATAATAAAAGAACTTCAGGAGGTATCACCATCCCTGATTTCACACTCTACTATAGAGCTATAGTAATAATAACCATATGGTATTGGCATAAAAACAGATATGTAGATCAGTGGAATTGAATCAAAGACCCCGATGTAAATCCACACACCTATGGATTTCTGATTTTAGACAAGGATGCCAAAATTATACAATGGGAAAAAGAAAACATCTTCAACAAATGGTGCAGGTCTAACTGGATGTCAGCATGAAGAAGAATGCAAATTGATCTATATTTACCACCCTGCACAAAACTCAAGTCCAAGTGGATCAAAGACCTCAACAAAAATCCAGTTACACTGAACGTGGTAGAAGAGAAAGTGGAAAATAATATCAAATATATTGATATTATCTCTGAAGAGAACACCAATAGCATAGGCACTAAGAAAGAGAATTAATAAATGGGACCTCATGAAATCGAAAAGTTTCCATAAGGCAAAGGACACTGTCAGTAGGTCAAAATGGCAGCCTACAGAATGGGAAGAGATCTTCACCAACCCTACTTCTGACAGAGAGCTTATTTCCAAAATATATAAAGAACTCAAGAACTAGATATGAACAAGCCAAATAATCCAATTAAAAATGTGGTACATTTCTAAAAAGAATTCTCAACAGAAGAATCTCAAATGGTAAAGAAACACTTAAGGAGATCTTCAACATCCTTAGCCATCAGGGATATAGAAATGAAAATGACTCTGAGCTTCCATCTTACACCTCTCAGAATGGCTAAGATCAAAACCACTATTGACAGCTCATGCTGGAGAGGATTCAGAGCAAGGCGAATGCTCCTCCATTGTTGCTAGGAGTGTAAACTTGTAAAGCCACTTTGGAAGTCAGTGTGGCAGTTTCTTAGAAATCTAGAACTCAACTTACCACAAAACCCAGCTATACTGCTCTTGGGCATATATCCAAAGGATGCTCAATCATACCATAAGGACACTTGCTCAACTATGTTCATAGTTATTCATAATAGCCAGAGTCTGGAAACAACCTAGATGCCCCTCAACTGAAGAATGGTTAAAGACAATGTGGTGTATTTCCACGATGAGTATTACTCATCTGTGAAAAACAATGACATCATGAAATTTGCAGGCAAATGAATGGAACTAGAAAATAAAATCATCCTAGTGTGGTAACCCAGACCGAGAAAGACGAACTCAGTATGTACTCACTCATAAGTAGATATTAGCTGTAAAATAAAGGACAACGATGCAACAGTCCACAGACTCAAAGAGGCTACATAACAAGGAGGGCTTGCGGGGGACACCCAGAGCTCCCTGGGAAGGGAAAATAAAAATTTCACGAGCGAATTGAGGGCAGGTAGGGATAGGAACATGAGCAATCAGATGGGGGAAACATGGAGGGGTAGTGTGCTGAGGGGACTGCTGGGGGTGCATTTCAGGTTGGGTGGGTGCCTGACATAGGGGAATCCCTAAGAGTGTACAGGGAAAACCCCAGCTTAGACTCCTAGCAATAGTGGATAAGTAGCCTGAACTGGCTGTCACCTGTAACCAGATTGGTGCCTGGCCCAATTTTCATCAGAGAGGTGTTACCCAGCAGCTGATGGAGGCAGATGCAGATCCACAGTCAAACATTAGGCCAAGCTTGGGGAATTCTGCTGTAGAGGCAGACTGTAGAAGCCAGAGGGGTCATGGACATCACAAGAAAACTCACAGAAATCAACTAACCTGGGCTCATAGGCGCTCACAGAGACTGAACTGACAACCGGGGAGCCTGCATGGGACTGACCTAGGCCCTCTGCACATGTTACAGTTGTGTAGCTTGGTTCTCTTGTGCTATTCCTAACAGAGGGAACAGAGGCTGTCTCTGACTCTTTTATTAGCTTTTGGGATACTACTTCCCATACTGGGTTGCCTTGTCCAGCCTTAATACATGGCAAGTTGCTTCGTCTTACTGCAATTGATATGTCATATTTTGTGCATACTCATAGGAGACCTGCCCATTCCTAGATGCAGACAAAAGAGGAACGATTGGGGAGTGGAAGGGAGGACAGGAGATGGGAGAGAGACCAGGAGGAGAGGATAGCAGAGGCCATGGTCAGGATATAAAATAAAAACAAAAAAACTAAAAACAAAGACAAGGAAGAAGTATGAAAATGAAAAAAAAAATTGGTAAGAATTAGTTCAGTGACATATAGATTTGGAAATTTCCCAAATCAAATAATCATCAAAAAGTAGGCTGATATTTCCACCACAAGCTTTCCATGCTTGTTGAAACACTTTGCTTGCTGAAGTGTTCAACTGAGCTAAATTTTACCTAACGTCTGGTCATTGCATAAACACAGCAATGAAAACATGTCTCGTTGCCTCCACATTGGGTATACATTTTAGAAATCCAATTAGTGTTGCATACTCTGTGTGAACTTTTCTTTTCTTGTGTTTGAACTAATTTTGAGCTCCTACCTGGAATTATAAGAATTCAAATATTTAGTGCACACATCTCAGCAGTTCAAAGCAGCCATGATAAAGAGCAAGGCTTTGTGGCATTTTCTCATGTTTCTAAGACACTCTTTAATTGCTTTGTCCTTGCAGCGAGCACTCATCCAGTGGATGTCAAGCCTCTTACAGCACAGGGATGAGAGTGGGGAAAGAGAAACATACAGGATAAATAAGGCTCATTAATAGCCATTAAGGAGTTTAGAATCTAGTGGAGGAGACAGGCACCTAAATAAACCGTTTCACCATAATATGACAGATGATTTGAGAGATATGTATTGATCTGTCTCCTAAGGATCATGACTACCCCCAACCTTGCAAGGAGGGTCTGTCTATAACTGCTAAAAATTGGGAAGTCCTTTAAACCAATAATGGGGGAGGGGCAAATAAGTACTTACTGAGCCTATGTTATCCATCTGGGTGGACAAGAGTAGCCAGACACTCTGAAAGTAGACCATCTATGCAGCAGTGCCAGTCAGGTGTTGGAGTCTGTGTTTAGACTCACTGTGACGATAGCTGTTAACCATATAGTCTGCTTTGTAGATGTGGACAATGAAGTCTAAGAAAACCCCATCTTCAACATCTGCAGTCAGGGACAACTGAAGTATAAACTATACAGGCTTTCAGAAAGTACAAATGAATTTATGGGATCTGCCACCATTTTGTGTAGATTATAATCAAATATCAACACCCCCATGCATTTTAATGTAAGTGCAAATACTGAAACTGAATTTTAAAACATCATCAACTATACATTTACTTTAAAAAAACACTTGAGGATTTATTTGTGTGAGTCTCGTAATATGATATGCCACTAGCTCCTATGGTGCAATAGTTAACATTCTGGACTCTGAATCCAGAGGATCTGAGTTTGTATCTTGGTGGAATCTGTTCCTTGAAGAAGAGACCTGGTCAGTCATCCTTCTCAACTCAGACCATGAAACCCAGTATAAACGATATAAATGGGTTGCCCGCGCATGCTTCAGCAGTGCCAGGGGCATGTTTCACTCCACCTTCAGTAACATGACATGCAACATAAGACATGGAGACCAATCACACTGCTAATACTTTTAATAGAGTTTTTCAAATATTAGACATTACAGTTTAATCTCTCTAGCATTAACTTTAATGTTGGAATAACATTTCAGTTAATAAATAATTGTGAATGTAACCATACATTTATTTTATTTTCTTTAGTTCATCATAAGTTACAACTTTATTGTGATTTGGGTCATAAAATGACAAATAATTGTTTATATATTTCCATAAATTGTGTGTTTGCCTAATTAACCCTGAAAAGGCTCTAGGAATACATTACAATAGGATATATAACTTAGGTTATTTTTTAGCTCTTGATTGTTTACTTAAAAGGGTAACTGTGTAACTGCTCTTAAATTTAGTGTTCACAGCATTGTTCTAGAACATGTTGGTTGTGTATTTTCACAGCTATGTGAAGTTATTTGCAAAAAGTGAGTATTCACAGGTTTTGATTTTTGAGGTTAAAGTCTAACATTTATTTCTGAGAATTACAATTTTGAAAGGTTTGTGTTATTATGGTTTTCTGAAAAGCATTGAAGCTTAGACATGAACTCAGAAAATTTGAGGTAAAGAATGTGAGTTTTGTTATTAATATAGCAACCATGCTTTCCTAATAATTTTCACTCTGTGAGTTTACTGGGGGAAGATGTTAGTACTTTCAGGTTCCAAAAGTTCCAAATTTACATATCTTGTAGTCTCATTATAAGAACTTTTTGTAGTTTTTATTAAGTTGTCTATTCAGTTGCCAAAGAGACAGTGTCTCTGTCACATTTGTGATGTGTGGGGAAGGTGTCAGCGTGTTGCAGCAAAGGGCCATGCAAGGATTAGTGCCAGCAATTTGATCTCTTACGTAGTTTTGGAATTTTGCTTCCACAATGAGGTTAGATCAGTACACACATTGCCTGGATTCATCTAGAAGAGTTGTGCTTTTTGCAATTGACCTCTAGTAAATCAGTTTATTTCTATCATGTACGTTTTCCACAGACTTATAATCTCCTTATGAAATCTTTAACAGAGAGGCACTCTGTGCAGCAGTGTCCATGAGCTGTGGTAGGACACCCTTCTAATGATCGAAAGAAAAAGTATTTATGAGTGTGTCACATGACAGAAATAATTAAAATTACCAGTGACTTAGGTTCCAGAAAAGACTTCTTTGAAGTGTAAAAAGTTAGGAGTTTTGGAAGAAAATGAAAACACACATTTAAAATCTGAGTCCTACATTTCTAAAAACCCTCAAAATCTTAAAGGAAATGATTCCCTTCTTTACTGTTTTGACAGACTATGTATATTTTCACTGTATGGACCACCTTAAAATTTGGGGGGTGTCTGTTATCTTCCTGAAGGAACACAGTTGTCATTGTTCCGTGGCTCACATGAATCTTTTATGTCTTTCCGGTTTTCGGTTCTGATTTCTCTGCTGTTCCAGTCACTGGCTGTCTCTTGGGAACAGCATTGTGCTGTTCAGCACTATGCACCTCATTAATAAGAAGGGATTAAAGGAAAAAGCCCTGATCTCCTAATACACTGGATAATTTGGTGCCACCCACAAGGCAATAGACCCCTGCTGCAAAGATGTCATTGGAAAGGTACAATTCCATTACTTTTTTACTGGCAGAGCCTTGAGTGAAATACAAGACATATTGTCTCCTAGGCAAAGATAAAGAGTGCAGAAGCTCTTCCCCTCTGTTCTTACATACTAGATTGTAAGAACACGCTCTTTGTTTTCACATCCATGTTGCTTTCCCTTGATGATAGGAGAAATTATACTTTTATTAAATATTGAGCAAAATTAAAAATTAGAAAAGGTTATTGAGAATCTTAAATCTCAAATGAGAGTCATATATTCTTATCAAATAACATGCTTGTTTTGATTACCTACTGTGTGCCTGGCACTATGCCAGTTGCTAAAAATCAAAGCACAAAGCCAGAATTTGCTGTTTTTTAGTCCCTACCATGTTGAATGCAGTCACTGGCCATGAGTGTTAAAGGAGTCTGCACGAAGTAAGCTGCACAGCACACAGAAACAGCCACAGGCCAGGGTTTTGAAAGAGGGACCAGACATCTGTTCAGCTATCCTGCCAACTAAGTTGACGTGTTTGTTGATGGTTGATACCACCTCCTGAACTGAAGCACCCTGGCCTTAAGCCTACATGGTGCATTGTGAAGACACTTGAAATAATGCACACGACCCACCCTTGGGAGGTTTATGCCTTGGTTCTGTGAGTGCCACTCAGTTAGGGAGGAACCTCTGTCTCTGGTGTAGAATATTTGACACCCTACAAAGGGAGCCTGTGCTTCCAGCATACCATAGAGGATGCCGGTGGCACTGAGCGGCATCCGCTGGGGTCGTGGCTGTCTGGGAAGTTGCACATCAGTTTCCTAGCACCAAAGAGAATCAGCTTTAATAGTGGTCCTTTATCTTGCTGCCACAGACACAAAATCGCCATTAACAATGAGAAGTCACACAGTCGGAATTGTGCTTAGGAGAAGAAAGCCCTCGATTATCGGCCATTTGCAAGCTGGCTAGTCCTCACTGAGACGGTTTTCTCTCTCCCACTACTAACTTTTGTTTAGAGAAACTGACATTTGCAGCGCATTGTCTAAGATAAGCGCTAGACTAGATGGTTATGATGGAAGAAACTGGGGTTTCCACAGAGCGTTCTATTGGCAGAAGGCAAAACGGTATGGGGAGATCACATGGTTTTAACAGATAAACCAGGCAGTGGGGTAAATACTTTACAAACACTTAATACTATGTGCACTAGGAAAAATGGGTCACATGGTATGCTTGAACCAGAGACCGTCTCCTCACCTTTTAATTAGGCAACCGTGTTGTACCTTGTCTGCCACACATTTTGGTTCACTCTAAATATTATTACACTCACAGTGAAGATCATCAGCAGATGTCAAGGGAAGAGAGGCGGCATTAGGAGTTGGGATGGACAGGACCAGTTTACACCTTCTAGAATAAGCAGGGCTTAGATACCAGCAGAAAGTCAGGACACAGCTAGTAAAGATCTTGTCAAAAATATCTCAGCTAATGCTTCAATATAGATAACAGCATGACAGACAAATTCCCCAGTTTTGCCAATAAATTTTGAAAAGTAAATGAAGCAGTTAAAAGCTTAGGTGGTTAGCTTGTGTGGTGCATTTCAGAACGAGCACTGAAAACAGACCAGTCATTTGGTAAACAGACTCCCCCCCCCCGACATCAGATTCCATGGGTCTGTCTATCCTGAACCTCAGTGGATGTCCCGTGTGTATATTTCATTAGATGGAGCTAACACATGGACACAAATTAATATTCTTTCCAAATTTCTTGATTTTAGCCCTATAGTTTCTTGGGATTTGAGGAGGAAGAAGGATTATAATGAACTTAGATTGAGATCTGCTGGTCAGTTATTTGTCATATAAATGCAAATGGCACATCAGCAATGACCCTTGCTACCGTTTTCCTCCGAGGTAGTTATAAATAAGGGATGGATCATGAAAGAACTTACTACTTTTCTTCTTTTGAATGAGTACGGCACTGTGGCATTTTGTCATTGTTAAGTCATGCCAGTGAAGTCAATAGTCAAGTGAGGATTGGCAATACCAGCTTCCTCGTGGAGGTGCCCACATGATCTGTAAGGCAAGACTTGGCCAAATCTTTGTACGCATTTTCTGTTGTTATTAACAAAGGGAACTTTGGGGGATACTTTAAAAATTATTTCCCTTTTTAAAATTTCATATTCATTATAGGTTTCTTCTTCCCTCCATTGATAATAGTAAAGTATGTGTTGTTCAAACTGAGTAATAAGACATGAAACAAGGAACCTCAGGTGGCTAATTTATAACAAATCTGTTTCCTTGATGGGTGGCAGGACATCCGAGGTCAACTCTAGGGAGTCTTTCCTGCTTTCAGTGCTGTCTTCTAGTCATACCGAGGACAATACCTCTCCAGATGGGTCTTTCCCCTTCTTCTCTTCCCCACGGTCAATGTCAATGACGTGCACCAGCCCGGGCTTCAGAATCAGGTCCTCTGTCTCCACTTGACTCCTGTTGTCCTCCACCTCCATGTAGCTTCCTTTGGTCTGCTGTGCAGCTTTGCTGAAGGCTTCCTTAAGGCGCCGTTTGAGCTCCACATCAGGGCAGAAGACATACTCGTAAAGGGCCCCCGCGAGCACAGCGCCTATTATTGGTCCAACCCAGTATATCTGGGGAAAGATGAGAGAGGAGAGGAGAGGCAATGAGTAGAGGATGGTGAAAAGTGGTCTCACTGGACAGCCCGTGAGTACACAGTTAACTGACTTAATCAAAACAGCAATGGCGTCTCTCTCTCTCTCTTTCTCTCTCTCTCTCTCTCTCTCTCTCTCTCTCTCTCTCACACACACACACACAGATGGATCTGAAAATAAATGATAAAATATACCAAGTCTATATCAAAGATCCATAAATTATTAAAGAGCATTTGAACATAAAATAAGAAAGAACAATGTCTTCTATCTTCTTTATTTTAATATTATATTTTTAATGTTCTGATTATTATTATTATTACTAGAGACAAGGTCTAGCTCAGGCTGTTCTTAAGACTCATTGCATAACTCAGGATCGCCTTGAACTCACATTCCTCCACCCTCAGCATCATGAGTGTTTAAAATATTGGTGGGCACCATCACATCAGGCTTATCAACATTATGATAAATCTTAACATGAAATAACTCTGCTCTGGTGGCTCCACAACTTAAGCAGACTCTACTGGTAATTCCCTAAAATAAAAAGAAAAAAGAAGTTTTTGCAGCATGTTTCTCGTATGTATTCTTTAGTAGCCTCTTACCTTGATTGCCTGTATAATCATGCATTTTTATCATTTAAAGGTGTGTGCTATTCAGTATGCATAATGAATATATCTCACTCCTCGCCACTTAGCAGTGTGAGTGCTTAGATCAGGGACAGTTTCCATTTAGAGGCAAGGTCTCTTGTATCCACGTAGCTTAGGATGATGGCCTTGAACTGCTAATCCCTCAGTGTCTTCCTCTGGAGTGTTGGGATTACAGGCTTGTGCTACCAAGCCCAGTGTGTGGTGCTGCAGAGGGAACCAAGGGCTTCCGGCATGCTGGGTAAGCACTTCACCAATTAGATTATACCACTAGTGACTTCTGTGTCTTACTTTCTTTATCTGCAAAGCAGGGCTATGATATATATATTTCACACGGCTGTGACGACTAAATGGAATGTCATTTAGCAGTTTTGTGCTCATGAAAATCGTTAGGTTTCTACTTCCTAGACAATTTAAAACTGTGTACAACCAACTTGGCTGTTAATTAGTTTCCTTATTTGATGCTTTTTCTCTTTAAAGTTTGATGACTTCACTGTAGAGGAAACACTAGAGTTCCTGCATCTTTCTCACTGGACAGTATTTCCCTCTGCGTAGTGCTGCAGTGAAGACCTGTTCTGACTTAGGGGTGATGGCTAGGCTAGGGTTAGTGAGTAGTTCTACAGAGGTCAGTAAACAGCATGATTGATCACACCAGTGATGCGCCTAGAATGAGCCAGCTTTCAATCTGGTTAGGCTGGGACGTGTGCTGTAGAGTACATATACTCTGGAGACTGTTAGGCGGTCATCCAACAGTCATTTGGGACCACACCTCGGTTTACTGAGCACTCTAACGGACTGTATGGAGCACTTTTCTCATCTCATTAATAACCTTTGGTACAGATATTATTAAAATATACATTCTTATGTATTGGAATGTTGACAGTTGGAGAGGTTACAAGCTTACTTAAGATAGCATGCTTAAGTGATTGAGTTGAGCTGTCTAGTTTACTTGGCTTTAGAACACCCTTTTACCAACTTACTGTTTGTTCTCTTATCTGAAAAGAATTACTCTGTCTCACTTAAAACACCATCTGGAAATTAACTGTACTCAGCATCTTTACTGTACAGCCTAAAGGAGAGCCAGGCTTCCCACCGAAGCTGAGCACATGTCCTTAACGGAAGTAGCTGGAGAGTCGCTGGACTAGCCAAGCTTCTTATCTTGACCATGAAAGAGCCCAAAAGAGAGTTTATCTTCCCTGTGCCCTTTCAAAGGAGAAATGAGAGCCTTCCTCTAAATGCCTTTGCTCTCTGTTCCCTTGGTGAGATCTCATTAGATGGGTGCTACTTCACAGGCCTCAAGTCCCACAAGGAGAACAGCTGCAGCAAAGAATCACTACCCTTTCCACAACACTCCGGAGGAGACAGCAGGCTCTGTGTCCTCAAAAATAAATCTGGGTGACAAATTGCTATTCCCACACAGAGTTCTGTAACTTTTAAGTACTTTTCAATTTTTAAGAATAATTTTATTGATGAAAAAGAAAAACACATAAACTACCATAAAAGTGTCTTTAAAAACTTCATAAATTGTCATTATATTACCTAATTAAAACCCACCCATTTATTGTACAATCTATAAACTTATCAATAAAGTTTTCCACTGGGGGAATGGGGATTTGGCTCAATAGGTAAAGTGACTCCATGCAAGTGTGAGGATGTGAATTCCAGTCCCTGAGACCCACATGAAATCCGGACACTGTAATGCATGTCTGTAATTGCTGCGTTCCTACAGGAGGATAGGATACAGCAAGCAGAGGTAAGAGAATCCCCAGGGCCACTAGCCTGGTGATCAGTGGTGAACTAGAGGTAAGAGAATCCCAGGGCCAGCTAGCCTGGTGATCAGTGGTGAACTAGAGACCCTGTTGTGAACAAGGAGGAAAATGGGAACTGATACCCAAGGTTGTCCTCTGACATCCAGATGCCATGGCATGTGTGTATGAGCATACACACACACGCACACACACCTCAACATACATTACACACACATAAAGTAAATTCTGTTTTTGTTAATGTAGTAAGTCTTCTCAGAAATATCAGTGGCAAAATGACCAGTCCAGTGAATGACTTTGGGGATCAAGATTTTGCATGTCTCTGCCTGAATTATGTCTTAACAACTCAGTACTCTATAAGGGAGCTTATACAGTCATGGTGTGATATTTTCCTCCTTTGCTGGGCCATGTCATCCTTGAGTAGCTGTTCCCAGAACCACTGTAGCCACATGCATAAGATCAAAGCACAAACAACTGATTGTTACATTCATAATTCTAAAAATGTGAAATCACATTCACAATATGTGAATGGCAATAAAAGTTAAGTCTCTTTTCAAGCTTGCATATATATGTTTTATTCTTGTATTTTGTAGGTTATTTAAGTTAACGGTGAGTGGCTTTCACAATTGTCTATGGTTCAAAGGATATAAATTGAAGCGATTGAAACAGAAATGATTATGTCTCTCACTACTCCAGGCCCAGAATGACAGGAAGGTTCATCCTGAGATTAAAAAGTACCCCTTCCTGCTGGCAGTCATTTTTTTTCTTGATATAGCTGTGGTGACAGTGGCATAAACATCTGCATCATTTATTTGGTACCAACCACAGTTCACATGCTTCCAGCCCTTGTACTATTATTTATGCTCTGCTTATGCAAACTAGGATGTTAAATACCTTTGTCATAGGTGATACTTTAAGGTAGCTCTTTCTCTCTTTTTAAAATAATAACGTTGATTTCTGTTGTTGCTAGGAAGCCTTTCTTTCAATGATTTCAGCACATGCTTATCATTTAAATTTATTCCACAGAGGAAACCCTATGTATAAGTATTTTTGTGCTATCTATCAGATATATGTCCAGACTAATGCTTCAAGAAATCCCAACTCTCAATGAAGACCTAGACCAGAATGTTATGAGATCTTTTGTAGCAGGATTCTGCTAGATTGTTTCTACTCCCTATGACAGACGCAATAATAACCTGAGAGTTGGGTGAATGGGGGAAAAGCAACAGAAACTAGTGTGCTAATTTAGCCCAAATTAAAAAAAAGAGAGAGAGTCTTGTGGACAATTGTTCCTAACTTCAGTAAGATGGGACTTATCAATTTAGTAGTTACCCAGTGGTTTTCCCAGTTTCCCATAATAACAGCAGGTCCAAAGGATCGGGCTGGGTTCATGCTGGCCCCAGTATAATTGATCTGCGGAGAAAAAGAACAAAACCTCAGACATTTTGGAAATAGGGCTCTAACAGGTGCCATTTGCTGTAACTTGCTGCTCTCCCTTCAGAGGAGCACTGAGATTCAGCCACTTTGTAGCTGTCGTGGTCACTTCGCATCGACAGATATGGCTGGATCTGAATGAGATCTGTATTTTATGGCACAAGCAGTATGGTACATGGGTATGGCCAGCTAGTTGGTAGACTGTTTAACATGTATCTATTAAAATGATAGCACTGAAATAAACAGCACTCTTGAAATAATGCAAATGTTGCAGTGGTTTTTGTACTGGCCAGGTCATTGGTTACATCTGTAAAAGCTGCAGAGGGATTGTCACAGGAAACAGTACAATGTTCCCAGCTGCTTAATACTAAAATCAACCAAAGAAAAATTCAGCTGTAAACAGCATCTTCAGGCCTGCTTCAGGGTGAGGCTAAATGAGACGATCAATTATTCAAATGGACTTAAAACTTACTGCAAACAAATGTCCAATTGCGACAGAAAATCCAATTGCTAAGGCTATTGAACCGGTAACATCAGTCCGTTTGGAATCACAGCTGGCAAAGATAGTGAACACCAACTGGAATGTGATTATCAACTCCACCAGGAGCCCATGGCCCGCAGTAAGGTTTCCATGAACCTAGAGAGAGAGAAAGATACTCCATCAGAACTGAAGCAAGAGTCTAGGTCTAAGCAATGCAACGGTTTGAAGGGTGTATTTTCTTGGCATGGGAAGTGATGGTTAACTTGAGTCTTCTACCACCCAGGTAGAGATTTCCATCCTTTTACCTCTTAAAATGAAGGAATTAATTTACACTCATTTTGGACCATTATAGATAATTACTTTTACAGTGACCGAGTTTTCACTGACTGTTGTGTTTCACAACACAAGCAAAATGTGTTACTGCTGTACTTAGAATGTAAAGGATTTTCTTCAGAGTTTATAATATTATGAGGCAATTATTAGACCCATAGGTTAGGTTTAGATTAGCTCCTAGGTATCTCAACTAAAACACGAGTTTAAAGTCAGACTGGTGCTAAGCTTCCCAGTAATACTGCCCACTCACGAAGAACAAGGTGAAGATCAAGGACTGTGGGCTCCTCTCACCTTTTTATTTTGAGACAGGGGTTTCTCTGTGTATCCCCGGCTCTCCTGGAACTTACTTTGTAGATCAGAATGGCTTTAAACTCAGAGATCAGCCTGCTTCTGCCTACTGAGTGTTGAGATTGAAGGCATACCACTTTACACAGATCATCTAAAGTCTCCTACATGAAAAACAACAAATTCTTTCCCCTGTTAATAATAAAAATACAGTCAAGCTAGTCATGCTGATTTACACCTGTAATTCCAGCACACAGGGGGCCCAAACTGGAGGATTGCTGTAAGTTCAAGGCTAGCCTGAGCTAGAGAATGAATGTGAGAGCCTGAGTCAAGAAAACATACTCATTTCATTATTGTGGTAGGAGAGAAATGCAAAGCATGTTGAGACCTTTTTAATCATGTTCAAGTCACTAAATAGTAAATAATGATGTCCTCTCAATGCCTTTCCTCTGTCTAGACTGGGTTTCACTGTATGAGCCATGGTGGCCTTGACTCCTGATCCTCCTGCCTTAACCTTCTAAGGGCTGGGATTATAGGCAACCCTCATTCCTGGCTCTTATTTGTTTATTTTAAAAACTAGTACAATAAGTTTCCACTCTTTTTTTTTTAAAGACAATTTTCTATGTAATCCAGACTGGCTTTGTACTCAATACATAGGTGAGGATGACCTTGAACTTCTGGTTCTACCTTTACTTCCCATGTGTTGGTATTGTAGATATGAGCCACTGTACCCCAGGACCTACATGCCAGGCAAGCTGTCCACCAACTGAGTTATATCCCTTGCTCCTTGATCAGGCTGTGTTGTGTATGCCTCTCACCACCCCGAGCCAGCTTGGAACGTAGTTTGTAAGCATCCGGGCATCCTAGCACAGAAATAAGCACATATGAGAATTCTTACTGTGGTGACTCCCAAGCCTCCCACCACGTTGGGAGGTGTGACCAGGTAGAGGATTCCAGCTCCAATGATGGCCCCCAGGCACTGTGCAGCAATGTAGAAGATTGACTTGGCAATACTGATCTTCCTCGTGCACACCATGGCCACTGTCACAGCGGGGTTGATGTGGCCACCACTGATGTGGCCAAAGCACTGCACCATGGTAGCGATGCTGAGTCCAAAGCAAAGGGAGATGAGGACCATGTCCACAGGTAAGGGGTTTTCTGATCCGCCCCAGTTGATGGTGGATCCCAGGCTGAGCAAAACGAAGATAAGCATGGCTAGAAATTCTGCTGCGACTGCCTTCCAGAAAGCTTGCGTCCAGACCCCTTTGAAAGCCACCATGATCCTCTCTCTACTGCACGAATGTCCACACTTACTGGAAAGAGGAACACAATAAGAATCAGAAGCCACCAACCTAACCTAGCTTTCCAGCCGGAAGGGGCATTGAAATTTGTTGGAGGGGGTCAGGCCTTCAGTCTTGCAGGCTGGGGATGGGCTGTTGAACATCCTTTGCAAACCAAGACAGAATGCTTCTGGAAGTCTCCCTAATTAGTAGCAAAGAGGTTGCTCTTCTGATCTCCTTCGAGTTCCTATTCGCTGGACTGCAACCCCAACTGTCCCTAGAAAGGACACTGTGTCAACCAAGTTCCTTAAGAGTTTAAGAATAAAATATATTTAACTAGGAGTTAGTTCCCTTAGGCAAACTTTAAAACACATACTTTCCATGTGTCTTTTGTTTTGAACAGAAAGCATTTGAAGTGGAGGGAGTTCGCTAGAAAGATGACTCAGCATTAAAGAATACTAGCTGTTCTTCCAGAGGACCTCTGTTGGTTCCCAGCACCCACACAGTGGCAGTCTACCACGGGTGATTCCACTTCCAGAGGCTCCAGAGCCCTTTTAGGCCATCTATGGGCACTGCACCCAGGTGGTGCACAGACACATCTGCAGGCAAAACACTCATCACCCACATAAATAACTCAATTGAAGAAGGGGGTAGAGTGCTCAGTCTTGGACTGATTTCCCAGCGCCTATTATACATCTCTGCACCATCTGCTGCCCACTACAGGAAGACATTCCTATGACCAAGGATGAGGGCATCCAGAGATTAGGGGTGTGGGAATATGGGGAGAGCTGGATAAAATGACAATGTGGGTGGATGTGATCATATTTTATTATGTATAAATTTCTGAAGAATAAAGAAAATATCTTTTTGAAGAAGAAGGAAAAACATACCTTACAAAGGCAGATCGTTTCCAGTTTTGCATTTTGTAGCTTCAAAAAAGGCATTTTGAATTTTTTTGAATTTTTGAATTTTGGATTTATAGAGCCCTGGATCCACTCCTACCCTCAAGAGCGTGCGGATTTGGAGATTTGCGTGGAACCTGGGACTGTGCAACTGTCTTTTGGGAAGGTAAACTCGTGGAGGTCTTCCCATACTTGGTGTGGGCCCTGGGGACAGGCAGGGACTCAGCTGGTACAGGGGCACTCCTTGCTGTTGCCCTGGGCAAGAAGGTGGAAAAATGCAGGTGGCAGTGGCTTGGGAGCCAGTGGGGCCCAAGCCCTTGGGCAGATCTGGGCTTGTAGCACTGGGAAGAGACAATCTCAGTCCCCAGTGGGGAGCCTGAGAGACTCTGGAAGGGCAGGCTGTGGGCACTTCAGGCTGGTGCCAGGCTCTCAGTTGGACCGACGACAGAAGTAGCTGTCAGAGGGAGGGGTCAGGTACCAGAGAGGGGAACTTCAAAAGGGTTTGGGAAGCAGAATAGTGCCTCCTCAGGCTCCATTTTCCCCTAACAGTTTCTGGGACAGCTCTCCTAAACACCCATTCCTCCAAATCCGGGAGCCTGGAGTATGTAAGCCAGACCCATGCAGTCTATCTGCCCTGAGGGTGCAGAGCTTGGGAATTTAGCAAGAAAGAGGGGGCGTGTCAAGAAACAGTGCGGAGGCTCTGTGAGGAAGGCTAAGGTGCTTCTCATTAAGGACTTCTCTCCCTTGGGTTAGACCCTGGAGCATTATCGGCCTCCTCTTGAGGACTTTGTGGAGGTGTGGAGGGGAGCAGGAGGTGAGGAATCGGCTGGGAATGAGGTCAGGAAATGAGAGACGCCAAAGCAGCCTTTGGGAAGGCAGTCACTTTGCTATTGCCATGTCCCTTTCTTACTGTCTTTAGATCTTCGGAGTTGAAAAGGGTGGGATTGGAAGACACCCACACAACTGCTTATTTTGACTAGAAATTGTTAAACTCCCCTTTGGAAGGGCAGTCACCCCAGTCACCTCCTTACCTAGGACATTCATTTTTGTCCTTCATAAGACAGATAGGCAGCGTTTAGCATAGTAGACTATGTAGAGGGCTGGCTGGAAACCCAAGGGCTCAAGAATCGCGTAACCTCCCACACATATTGTGAGGTTCTTATCTTTTGAACATCACTTATTGGTCTAGGGAGCCTAGGTTCTGTGTTGGTAGTAAGAAAGCCCCATATGACATAGACTGCGGAAGGCTTTCTTCACCTTTAAGACTTCTCCTTTGCTGTTTGTTTAACAAAGGGCTTTCCTTCTGACTTGGAAAGCAGGCTGTGTTCACGCTCACCTTCCCAAGGGGACAGCCAGCTATACCCCAGATGTCCCCTGCCCAAGTGAGGTCCTCTAAGTAAACCATGCAGTTATAAAGACCCCAGCTGGGACAATGTATGATGTATGCCTTAGGGGAGATAACAGGTGAAAGCAGCAGCTGGAGTGGGGCAGACAGGGCCCTGGGGGAGGTGTAGGAAAGGTCCCCAAGAGGAGAAGCTCTGAGAGCTCACATTGAAAAGGGAGTGAGGAGAGTCACTTCTGAACTCACCAGCAGCCCAGGTTGCAGCCAGGTGGCAGAGGGGCTATTACAGGCACTGTCCTCTACAGCCCGACACAGAGGAAAGAGACCAAGCAGCCAGTGAAGGGAGCTGGGTGGGCAGGGAGCAGGGCACCCGGGGAGGCGGTCCTGGAAAAGGCCAGCCTGTCCCTTTAACACCCCTTTGTCACCTCTCCCTGATCGTTTGCACACCTGTACCCCTCTCCAGAGACCTAAGCAAGAAACTCAGTTGCTCTTTAAACTTCAAGTTTTCATCAGTCAGAGAAATTTAAAAAGAACAAAACACCCAAGCCTGTGAACCATAACTAGAAACCTTAAAATGGTTTTAGCTCCCTCTTTTTCTTAAAATCCACAAAAACCTGATCCCTCAAAGAAGCCTCCGCTAGCTGTGGACCTCAGAAACTTCTAGCATCTATGTATCTCTCTGCCTTTGCGGGAATCTCCCCAGCATCGCTCACGGCTGCACGATCACCATCAACGTTGCCTGATGTGTTTACATTCACAGGAAATGGACCAGCATAATTTGTTCTTGCTGTTTTGATTTTTTTCCTCCCAGAACAAAGGGGGATTTGTTGCTATGACCCGGGGACAGTGAACCAGATACGTTCCTCCCTAGCTGAATACACTGTCTTATCCACTCCTGGACAGTTCCCGGGTGAGTAATTTTTCTAATGAAAAATATTACAGAGTAATTTCCCATGCTCAAAAGCGTCCCCTTTCTTCCCCTTTCCCTCTGCTTCTCTTGTGTCTAAACTTAGTCCCCAGGCTTAAAAGAATCCCCAACCTGTCCTGTTGTCGCTGTCTAGATTCTGTCTGAGAAGACACGGATATCTCAAGGAAAGAGTTTCATCTTGTAGTGTGCAGCATTGTTTCCTTAAAGCAAAGCAGAACTTACCCCCACGGCCTCGCTGCAGCTCTGTCACTCATTCCGTCCCTGGCCAGAGTGCAGCTCTCATTGCCTGGCCCTGGGCTCCAGTGAACAGGGAGTCAGATTACGGGCACTTGTCTGATTGGATTTTTGAGTGTAGGGGTGGAAAGATTCTGCACCATGTGGCAATCGCTAAGTTATATTTGAACTAGAAATCGTCTCTGTACCTGATCACTGTAGACACAGGCATTTCAGGGATGCAAAGCACTTGCTGACTTATTTCTTTTGCTACTAATCTTTCCAATTGAAGACTTCCCTGAGTGCTTATTTGGATGAACCTGATCATGAATAATTGGGGGAGGATTTGCCTTGTAGGTTTCTTATTGAAACTGAACAACTAATAGAAAACGGGTTTGTATGACCCAGCAATTCAGATGAATTGGGAGTTAGACATTGTCTTTCGAGTGGCAAACAGCCAGTGAATTCTACTTGAAATGTGTACAAAGATAATCATAACAAACAGCTGTAACTCCACTTACAGTATCCAATTCCTGAGTTTGATAATAATAATGATTATATAATAATTTCTCTGAATGAAGCAGCAGATTTTAAAAACACAGAGGTTAGATAGGGACAGAATTATTAGGAACAGTAGAAAAAATATAGTAGTATTTGGAAATCTGGGAACAGGGCTGATGCTATGCTTTGCTGTTCAAAATGAGTGAGGACACAGTGCTCAGAAATTACTCAGGATTGTAAGATTGTCACAGCAGGGAGCTGAGCAGTGTGTGAGTCCCCTTTATCTGCATAGCTGCGTGGGCATGAAGCTGTCCCCACCTGGCGAGCTGCAGAGGGTGGTAGGAGACACCTCCATGCCGACCAGATCATCTTTATGATCAGGAACACATTGCTCAACTCAGCAACTAAGACTGTGATAAATACCTGTGAGCATCTCTGATTTCTTCATTTAGATTGGAGGGGTGTGTGTGTGTGTCTATATTTTTTTAGTATGCAGTATGATAAGGAAGATATTTATATTTAGAAGTGAAAGACTCTTCCACTTTTAATTTTTTTTTTTGTCTAGGTGTCTGACTTGCTCGCTTGAGACAAGGCAACATGTACAAAGCTCTCAGCCCTCCTTAGGAAAGGGATTAGAATTCTGAATGGGAATTCCAGAGAAACACTGTAATGCTTTTTCCTCAGCAATTCTCAGGTAACAATGCTTATGTGGACTTCCTTTACAGTACTGTCGTTCTGTGATGATTGTGAAACCTTTAACAACATTCTTGCTGAAGTCAGAATATTCTGGTCAGAGGGGAAGGAGAGTTTGCAAGAATTCACAAAGACCATTTGAAGCATTTCATATAGACTCTTGAGATGTACTGTTTAGATTTTAAAAGGCTGTGCATC
>LOEQ01002189.1:267759-277932 GCA_001685075.1 Bramus lutescens | reverse complement strand
GTCCCATTTATTAATTGTTTCTCTCAGTGTCTGTGCTACAGGGGTTATATTTAGGAAGTAGTGTTCTGTGCCAACATGTTCAACTGTACTTTCCAGTTTCTCTTCTATGAAGTTCATTGTGGTTGGTTTTATGTTGAAGTATTTGATTATTTGGACTTGATTTTCTGCATGGCAATAGACATGGATATATTTTCATTCCTCTACATGTTGCTAACCAGGTATGTCAGCACCATTTGTTGAAGATGCTTTCTTTTTTCCATTTGATATTTTCTGCTTCTTTGTCAAAAAAGGTGTTTGTAGGTGTGAGGATTGATAATCTGGGTCTTCTATTCAGTTCCATTGTTCCTCCCATATGTTTTTTTATGCCAATACCAGGCTGTTTTCAGTACTGTAGCTCTGTAATAGAGTTTGAAGTCAGGAATTGTGATGCCTTCAGAAATTCCTTTATTGTGCAGGTTTGTTTTGGTGATCCTGGGCTTTCCCCTTCTTCATATGAAGTTGAGTATTGTTCTTTCGAGGTCTGTGAAGAATTTTGCTGGGATTTTGATGGGCATTGTTTTGAATCTGTGGCTTGCTTTTGGTAAGATTGCATTTTTATTATGTTAATTGTACCTATCCAAGGGAAAGGGAGTTTTTTTTTTTCATTTTCTTTCTTCAAAGATTTAAAGCTCTTGGGGCTGGAGAGATGGCTCAGTGGTTAAGAGCATTGCCTCCAAAAGTCCTGAGTTCATTTCCCAGTAACCACATGGTGGCTCACAACCATCTGTAATGAGGACTGGTGCCCTCTTCTGGCCTGCAGGTAGAATACTGTATACATAATAAATAAATAAATATTTTAAAAAAGATTTAAAGCTCTTTTCATACAGGTCTTCCACTTGCTCGGTTAGAGTTACTTTAAGATATTTTATGTTGTTTGTGGCTATTGTGAAGGGTGATGTTTCTCTGGTTTCTTTCTCAGCCCGTTTATTATCTGTGTAATGGAGTGTTCTACTGATTTTTTTTTTAGTTAGTCTTGTATCCTGCTACATTATTGAAAGTGCTTATGAATTGTAGACGTTCCTTGGTAGAATTTTTGGGGTAGCTTATGTAAACTATCATATCATCAGCAAATACTGAGAGTTTGACTTCTTTTCTGGTTTGTATCCCCTTGATCTCCTTTTGTTGTCTTATTGCTCTAGCTAGAACCTCGAGTACTCTATTGAATAGATATGGAGAGAGTGAACAACCTTGCTTTGTTCCTGATTTCAATGGGATCGTTGGGCTTTTTCTTTCTTTCTTTTTGATTTTTATTGAGCACTACATTTTTCTCTCTGTCCCCTCCCTGTCTCTCCCCTCCCCTTCAACCCTCTCCCAAGGTCCCCATGCTCNCCTTGGTAGAATTTTTGGGGTAGCTTATGTAAACTATCATATCATCAGCAAATACTGAGAGTTTGACTTCTTTTCTGGTTTGTATCCCCTTGATCTCCTTTTGTTGTCTTATTGCTCTAGCTAGAACCTCGAGTACTCTATTGAATAGATATGGAGAGAGTGAACAACCTTGCTTTGTTCCTGATTTCAATGGGATCGTTGGGCTTTTTCTTTCTTTCTTTTTGATTTTTATTGAGCACTACATTTTTCTCTCTGTCCCCTCCCTGTCTCTCCCCTCCCCTTCAACCCTCTCCCAAGGTCCCCATGCTCCCAATTTACTCAGGAGATCTTGTCTTTTACTACTTCCCATGTAGATTAGATCCATGTATGTCTCTCTTAGTGTCTTCATTGTTGTTTGAGTTCTTTGGGGTTGTGATTTGTAAGCTGGTTTTCTTTATCTTTAAAAACCACTTATGAGTGAGTACATGTGATCATTATCTTTCTGTGTCTGGGTTACCTCAGTGAAAATAATGTTTTCTAGCTCCATCCATTTTGCTGCTAAGTTCAAGATGTCGTTTTTTTTTTCTGTTGTGTAGTACTCCATTGTGTAAATGTACCACATATTCCTTATCCATTCTTTGGTTGAGGGGAATTTAGGTTGTTTCCAGGTTCTGGCTNAATTGGATTATTTGTTCTTTTCATGACCAATTTCTTGAGTTCTTTGTATATTTTAGAGAATAGACCTCTGTCTGATATGGGGTTAGTGAAGATCTTTTCCCATTCTGTAGGCTGTCCTTTTGTTTTGTTGACCGTGTCTTTTGATGGACCTAAGAAACAAGCTGATGTAGCTATCCTAATATATAACAAAATAGACTTCAAGCTAAAATCAATCAAAATGGACAAAGAAGGTCTATTTTATATATATTTTATATTATATATTTTATATTAGTCACAGGAAAAATCCATCAAGAGGAAATCTTAATACTGAACATCTATGCCCCAAATACAAGGGCACTCTCATATGTGAAAGAAACACTTCTAAAGCTTAGATCATACATTAAACCCCACACACTAATAGTGGGAGACTTCAACACTTCCCTCTCACCACAGGACAGGTCAGTCAGACAAAAAATGAACAGAGAAATAAGGGAACTAACATAGGTTATGACCCAAATGGACTTAACAGACATCTATAGAATATTCCATCCAAACAAAAGAGAATATACTTTCTTCTCAGCACCTCATGGAACCTTCTCAAACATTGACCACATACTTGGTGACAAAACAAACCTCAACAAACACAAAAAAATCTGAAATAACCCAATGTACCTCATCAGATCACCATGGTTTAAAACTAGAAGTCAACAGCAATACTAATTCCAGAAAACCCACAAACACATGGAAATTAAACAATGCTCACCTGAATCGTCAATGGATCATGGAAGAAACAAAGGGAGAAATTAAGGACTTCCTAAAATTAAATGAAAATGACCACACAGCATACCCAAACTTATGGAACACAATGAAAGCAGTGTTAAGAGGAAAGTTCATAGCACTAAATGCCTGCATAAAGAAGCTGGGAAAATATCACACTAGTGAATTAATGAAACATTTGAAAACTTTAGAACAAAAAGAAGCAAACTCACCTAACAGAACTAGACAGCAGGAAATAATCAAAGTGAGAGCTGAAATCAACAAAATACAAACAAAGAAAACAATACAAAGAATCAATGAGATGAAGAGTTGGTTCTTCGAGAAAATGAACAAAATAGACAAACCTTTATCCAAACTAACCAANGAGCTGAAATCAACAAAATACAAACAAAGAAAACAATACAAAGAATCAATGAGATGAAGAGTTGGTTCTTCGAGAAAATGAACAAAATAGACAAACCTTTATCCAAACTAACCAAAAGTTTTCTTTTATGATTTTGTTGAATATATTTTCTGTGCTTTTGAGTTGGACTTCTCCTTCTTCTATCCCCATTTTTCATAGATTTGGTCTTTTTACAGTGTCCCATATTTCTTGGATATTTTGTATTAAGCTTTTGTTAGATTTAATGTTTTGTTTTAGCTGATGAGTCTGTTTCCTCTATTGTATCTTCAGTGCTTGAGATTCTCTTTGCCATCTCTTGTATTCTGCTGTTTATGCTTGCTTTTGTGCTTCCTGATTGTTTTCTTATATTTTGCTTGCAGAATTCCCTCAGTTTGTGCTTTCTTTATTGTCTCTATTTCAGTTTTCAAGTCTTGAATAATTTCTTTCATCTGTTTGATTGCTTTTTCTTGGTTTTCTTTAAGTGATTTATTGATTTCTTCCAATTTTTTAATTTGTCTTTTCCTCCAATTCTTTTAGGTAATTTTTCATTTCCTCTTTAAGGGCTTCAAACATTCTCCTAGAGTTATTTTTAGGTCATTTTCTTCTGTTTCATTTGTATGTGGGTGTTCAAGTCTTGCTGTTGTAGAGCCACTAGTTTTTGTTGGTGTCATGTTGCTCTTTGTGGTATTGAGTGTGTTCTTACCTTGCTTACCCATCTTTTCCTTTGATTGGTGTAGTTGGGGCTTTGTCACTGGTCATCAATCCTCCAGGTGCCAGTGGATCCAAGGCTCAGATGTTTGTTCCTTGTGGTTCAGTCAGGGTCATGGTTCCTATCACCCTGGAGGTCACTTGATGCTCCCAGGTGTCATCTGCAATCCCAGAGGTTGTTTGGGCCTACCCACATCAGAGGTCACTTGCTTGGGGCTGCTCCCACTGAGGTTGCTGCCTTGGGCCTGCATCGGCAGAAGTCACTAGTTTAGGCCTGCTCTAGAAAAGGTCACTGGCTTGGGTTTGAACCCTTGGAGGTCTCTGACTCATACCCTGTCCTTCAGAGGTCTCTGACTTGGGCCTGCTCCCCTGGTGGTCACTCCCTTGTACCTGCTCCTGTGGAGGTTGCTGCCTCAGGCCTGTGCTAGCATAGGTTTCTGGCTCAGACCTGCTCCTGCAGAGGTCCCTGGCTTGGGCCCAGTCTGCAGAGGTCTCTTGTTCAGGCCTGTTCCCTCTGTGGTTGCTTCCTTGAACTTGCTCTGGTGGAGGTCACTAGCTCAAGCCTGTTCCCACAGATGTTCCTGACTTGGGCCTGTCTTTTCCTAGATTTCTTTAAGGGAGTTTTTCATTTCCTCTTCCAGGACCTGTATCATCTTCATAAAGTTATTTTTAAAATCTTTTTCTTGTGCTTTGGCTGTGTTGGAATGTTTAGGTCTTCCTGTTGTAGAATAGCTGGGCTCTGGTGATGCATTATATGGGTGTTGTTATCTTTACATTGGTGTTTTGGCGTTTGGGTTAGGGATGATTAGTTTTAGCCCATGATTACTGAGTTTGTCTTTGTTAGATAAGTGTTTTGTTCCTTGCTTTTGATCTCCTCTTTGATTTTCTTTGTGGCCTAGATTTCTGGTGAATGGAATGATCTCTGGTCTAATTGGTAGTCTGTCCAAGTTGGGAGACTGCATTTGATGCTTAGCTTCACCTTTGATGCTTCAAGGGGTCTCTGTTCTTCTAATTGGTGTGGCCTCCACCTGAGCAGCTAGAGTCTCATCAAAGTGGTGTGGCTTGCTCCTATTCTCACTGGTGTGGCTCGTGCCTGAAAGGCAGAAGTCCACTAGGGCTGGGGACAGGGTTCAGCAGCAGGGCATTGATGAGCTGAGATGGCCTGTACTATGGAAAGAGTCTTGGGATATAGACTCTAGGGGGTGAATGGGGCAGTTTTGCCAGCAGGTGAATCACTCACTGGTTCTGTGGGTATGGTCTGCCCCTGGGTGGAGGAAATCCACTGGGGTTGGGGGCTGGGCTCAGTAATGGGGCCAGCAATGAGCTGGGATGGTGCAGACCTGGGGAAGGGTCCTGGGACACAGAATCCAGTGAGGGTGGCATTGCTGACAGGCAGGCTACTCACTGTTCCTGACTGTTGTGGCCCGCCCCTGAGTGGTGGAAGTCCACTGGGGTTGGGTCCTGCTCAGCATTAGGGGTGGGGCATAGGGAATGGGGTGGGTGGGTGGCGTTGGGTGGGAGGGGTAAGGGGCTAGGACAGCATGAGCAAGGGAAAGGGCCCCAGTAAACAGAATCCAGGGAGAGGTGTATTTGCACTGGCAGGCCAGGTCCCTTACCAGTTCTAACTGGTGTCTACTGACCCTGATTGGTGGAAGTCTGCAAGGAACAGGGGTAGGACACAGCAGTGGGGCTAGTGATGAGCTGGACCTTAATTTTTTTTTTCAATGAGACGTTATTACATAGAATGAATGAAAGAACTCAGCAGTGTCCTGGCTCTGAGAGATGAATAAAGTACTGTCACAGGTAGCTTGTGCTCATTAATTGTTGAGAAAACATAATGAGAGGGTTGATATCTGCCTATCTAGACACCTCAGCACCTTGCCTCAGCTGAGAGCATTAGACTCAACTGCAGACCAACAGGAGAACACAGTTCAAATGTTTCAAATTATGTTCAGTCATTTGTCACAATTACATAGTAAAGGATATGAGCCGGTCCCTAGAGTTTGGGTTTGAGTATGGGAACAACACCAGCGAATTTATTCACTTCTATTAAGGAAGCTAAACACAAAGATTTTTTATTGTTTCAGGATTTATTCCTTTGGAATAAGTCAACCAATCATAATACACTTTTTTTTGAACAGAGAACAAACCCAACTCCATTCAAACATTTTCTATGGGAAATTGTCTGATCCATGTAGCTAATATAAAATGGTAAGGTTGATAATTGTCCAAAGTTCTAGAGTTAGATTTAAGGTTAAATACAGAAACTGAATTAAAAATTGTTTATACAAAAACCCAACTTCTGGACTAAGCAACTAATCAAGTGTTTAAAATTATTTCATAATGTTTAGATGTAAATAGGTCTGAAGTTTTAGTTTGTGTTACCTTGTCAGAATAACACAGTTGTTAATATTCTGGGAGTGGGCAGAAAGGATTTAGAGCTAGCAGTGTGCTTGTGTAGGATTCAGACTTGCTCAGGATTGCTGTTCAGCTCCCTCGGCAGGTGAGAAGCACAAGGTTGTCCCCTGTTCTGCGACACAGAAACCTACTCTCTGTGGCTTTGCTTTCCTCGGTTTCAGTAACTTAGGATCATCCATAGCCAAGAATGTTAAATGGGAAATTTCAGGGATGACTCGTATATTTTAAACTGTGCCCCATTTTGAGAGGAGTGATGAAATCACTTCAGAGTCTGAGGCCAGGCTGACCTTGTGCTCAGAGAGAGCCGCTTGCTTCTTGCTCCCGAGTGCTGGGGTCAAAGGTGTGCATCACTATACCTGGCTTTCCTTCTGTTCCTGATTCCATCCTTTGCTGTCTCCATAGCATAAGTCTTTTTATTACTCCTTTCGTTTTTTCTATACTATACTTATACTACACTTATTATATATATGATTAAACTAAAATTATATCATTCCCACCCCTTTCTCTTTCTAAACCCTCCCATATGCCTTTCTGCTCTCATTCAAATTCATGGCCTCTTTTTTATTAATTGTTGTTTCATGCATATATATTCATATATATTCCTACCTAGAACCTGTTCAGCCTGTATAATGTTGCTTGTACGCATGTTTCTAGGGCTGACCTTTTGGTATTGGGAACCAGTTGGGTAGCACCATTCTTTAATCCAGATCCTCTGAGGATTTTTCCTAATATGCCTTTTCACCTGAGAAGTGTTTGCCTGAACCCTACATAAATCTAACAGTTTCTGATACCAAATCCCAAATTTTAAAATAATTTTGACATGTATGCTATTATTAATGATATTATATATCAAAACTAATAGCAGATATAATTTATTAGAAGTAATAAAATTTGAGGTGCTTATCTACTTTACATAAAGAAATAAATCTTGGCTAATAGCTGACACTGCAGGGTCAGTGCATCTTCAGGCTCTCCAGAGTGGGTCAGTGTTTTTATTCAGTAGTCCTTAATGCTGAGAGCTCAGTGCCACATAAATTAGCAGTATAAGATGACAGACGTATGTTGAGGGCCATTTCAGAAATTTTTGGAATTTCTGTCCTAATCCTAAATCAAAATTCATTCATTTAATGAATTTTTTTTAAAGACAAGGTTTTTCTGTGCAACAGTCCTAGTTGTTCTGGAACTACCTCTTGTAGACTAGGCTGGCCTTGAACTCATGGAGATCTGCCTGCCTCTGCCTCTGGAGTGCTGGGATTAAAGATGATCACTACTACTGCCCAGCTCATTTAATGATTTTTTAAAATGAAACTCAAATTAATAATTCAAATACCACCTTTCAAAATTAAACATTTTAACACAATACAATTCAAAGACAAATTATTTTGATATTTATTTGCTAAGGAAAATATTGACAGTTTTCTCTAATTATGTCATTGAGTTTCTCCAAGAGCATAAAACTTGATACATGCAGCAAAACCACCAAGATTCATGACGCATAATAGTTTTACATGTGAGCCAAAGGTTTTCAGCAGTATGTGCTAGTGTTGTGTGGTGTGACAGAATGCACAGGACAAAGAGTTCATGCTACATCTTCAGAACCAAGGCTACAGTGACATTACCCAATGCAATACAGGCTACCTCAGAAAATACCTCAAATTCATCTCCTGTGGGATTTTGATTTTTTTTTTTTTTNTTTTGGCGTTGGACATTCAGGAACAAATTATAGCTGCAATTTTTTTTTTCATGACCTCCCCATTGGGTCTGCAGCTCACAGTGTTCTTTCTTTCCTTCCTCCCTCCCTTCCTTTCCCTCCCTCCCTTCTCTCCCTCCTTCCCTTCCTTTGAGACAGGGTTTCTCTGACTATCATGGAACTTGCTCTATAGACTAGGCTGGCCTTGAAGTCACAGAGATTACAGTTTACAGTTTAAGAAGACATCCTTAAACTTTCTCATTCATTTATCCTCAAGAGCTCTTTACAATGCAAAGCTGCTTTCATGCAAATTGTATGTGTAGAGACTATTTAGCTGGGGACTTCACCCCAGCTCCTGGCATAAGCTTCCTCCCCTGGGAGTTGCCTCAGTCCAAACTCCACCTCCAAGAAAGCCTGCCAAATGGTGACCCTTCCCCAGGGAAGGTCAAAACCACTCCCACAGGCCATTTAAAGTGCGCCACCATGAACACCTAGTCTCTGGGTTACCCATGTTTTCCTGGGGCCACCCAGGAGTATTGTCATCCACTACCATCTATTAAACCTGTGTATCTTTTAATTTGGTCTGATTGGGATTATTTGCATCGACAGAGAGGTTCGTTTAAGAAAATACTTAACATTTGGAGAACCTACTTGGTGGGCTGTTTTTCCCACAGGCCCAGGGTCACATGTTGGAAAAACTCCCTTCTCGTGTGTGCTCTCTGCCAGGCTAAGATCGGCTCTGTCTCGGTGAGCTCCCGGTTTTGAGAACATGCCGCTAGGCTCCGGCCCATTTGCGTTTATGTTTGTCGATTTTCAGGCTGACCTGTTGGAGACATGGGCTGTGCCAGGTGCCAGGTGAGACAAATCTTGCTGAGGTGGGATTGAGTGGGTAGAGATGTCTTCCACTCATTTCTCATGACCCCCCACCCCCAAGTTTTTGACTCAAGAGCCCTGTTCCAATGGATGCTTTATGACAGGCTTGAGTCCCAAGATTTGGCATAGACTTCTAAATGGGCTCTTGAGATTCAAAGCCAGATCTCCAAACGCCCTTGGGCTGCCTTTTACAAAAATCCTTTTAAATTGGAGCTATCTAACACTTAACGTAAAAACAAACAAGGCTTCAAAAGCCCATGATTTCTAGGTGTGTGCTCCCACCCCCACTCCCATTCCCCACTCCTCTCCCCACTTCTCAAGGTGTTTGTCCCCCACTATTCTCTACGATGGATCCAGATCTGTCTCCCCTCCCCCAATCCCTTCACTCTAGAACTGTATAGGTTTCCTTCTCTGTTTTGGTTCCCTCTTGCAGCATCTGCTAATCTGGTCCTGAATGGGACCACCTCTGAGCTTCCCTGGCTTCTGCCTCTTGCCTTCACAGGGATTTTTAAGCTGGTCAACTGACACAGGTTCCTAAAAGAGTATTCTTTGACTTGTTAAGATATTCCTTTTAATCTTTTTACATGTACTAGCATTGTTAAGCTATAACTGGCTATAAGTATAACTAGGGTAAAATACATGTCTATAACAGGTAATGGTACCCAATTCTCAAGTGCCTATACAAATCTGAGAGTATGACATTTAACAAAAGAGCTTCTAACACAGAGACACGCCAGCTCCTGCAGCATCCTACAGCTCCTCCAAGAAGATGCATGGTTACAGAAGACCTTCCGCCTCGAGCCTTGCCTTTGGGTATGGCAAAGCCATCTGCACAGCAAAAAGTGGCCTTCCACCTCTTCACTTCCTGGATGCTACACCCAGAAAATTGATCTCATCCTGCCAAGACAGGTAGACTAAATCTTCCCTCCACAGGAAAGTCTTTGGGCCTCTTGTACTCAGCAGCTAATGGCAAGCACTGCTTCTAAGGCTGGTGTTCTCCAAGGACTAAGGAGAGACTTGGGATTGCCTATGCAGATAAAAAAAAAAAGCTGTCTCATTTCTGCTCACTTATCACTTTAGATCTGTCTAATGGCATTTGATGATTTAAGGTACTGGTTGTTATGGTTATTGTCTCTTTAAGAGGCAAGCCATGCCTACTCCCGGCATCCCTGCCCTCCTCCCTCACCATCTTGGATCTCTGTCTGTTCTTTCTCTTGGCACGCACATGTCTCTCTCTTGGGGACCCTCCCTGTACCTCTCCTCTTCTTCTCTCTTTCTTCTCTCTCTCTCTCTCTCTCTCTCTCTCTCTCTCTCTCTCTCT
>LOEQ01002189.1:191225-229753 GCA_001685075.1 Bramus lutescens | reverse complement strand
GGAACCCTGACTGCTCTTTGGACTGGAGAGGGAGGGGGAGGGAGAATGGGGGGATGGGGAGGAAAATGGGAGGAGGTGGTAATTTTTAATAATAATAATAATAATAATAATAATAATAATAAAATACAGAAAAGAAAATGCAAACCCTTTGCTACAAAATCATTAAAGAAATAAGGGGAAAAAAGTGACTTTCCAGGACACCAAGAACCCATTCATCCTCAAGTGGGAACAGTAATTGGAAAAGCACTTCTGATTGACTTAGCCTTATTTGGAGGTTGTGCAGGTTCCCTCCAAACGATGGTGAGACATTTTTACTGACTAATAGTGTTTCAGACTCATAAAAAGTTTACAGAACAGGGAAAAGCATGACTTATTTGAGGAGATGTACATTTCGTTAGGTCGAGACAAAAATAATGGAAAGAGTGGAGCTGAAGTTGACTGGGGTAATAGAGTTTTAGTTCATTAGTTAACTTCTATGTTTACTTAGGTTATTTTTGATATTATCTTATTAAAAAAGCCAATACCTGAAAGTATTACATTCATCTAGACAGATGTTTATTTAGGTTTACTCCTCAACAAGTGACTTGGAAACTAACCAAAAAGATATGGCATATTTTTTATTGTGATAATATAATCCGGGTGAGCCTTGAGAAAGAGCCAGTGCATGGAGCACAGATGTTGTGAAAGGAGCAGCAGGCTGCATTCCCCACCACCTGGCTAGCTTATGCCCAAAACAATCACACGGAGATCTGTATTAATTAAATTGCTGCCTGGCCCATTATATCTAGCCTCTTCTTGTCTAACTCTCACATCTTAATTAACGCATTTCTAATAATCTGTATATCACCATGTGAGTGCGGCTTACCGGGATGAGTCTAACCGGCGTCCGTCTCGGAGAGGAGAGCCATGGCATCTGCCTTACTCTGCTTTCTTTCTTCCAGCATTCTGTTCAGTCTACTCCACCTGTCTAAGCTGCTGTCCTATCAAAAGGCCTAGGCAGTTTCTTTATTTGACCAATGANGCCTGGCCCATTATATCTAGCCTCTTCTTGTCTAACTCTCACATCTTAATTAACGCATTTCTAATAATCTGTATATCACCATGTGAGTGCGGCTTACCGGGATGAGTCTAACCGGCGTCCGTCTCGGAGAGGAGAGCCATGGCATCTGCCTTACTCTGCTTTCTTTCTTCCAGCATTCTGTTCAGTCTACTCCACCTGTCTAAGCTGCTGTCCTATCAAAAGGCCTAGGCAGTTTCTTTATTTGACCAATGAAAGTAACACATAGACAGAAGGCCCTCCTATACCACACAAGTATGTGTCCTTGTATCATTTCTTCCAAAATATTTAACAAAGTCTGTTTGGGTTACAAAGATGAACAAGTGTCATACTTTGACTTCAAAGAGTTAATTCTACTGAGGGAGCATAGCATAGGACACTGAAACAATGAGAATCTAGTGCAACAGAGAAAGAGCCATGCAGATTGGAATGAAGTGTCAGGAACAGCAACAACCTATAGAACCCTTAGCAAGCAGCAAGCACTAATACATATTTACTATATCTATTTTATGCAGTAAGCATCGTTACCTTCACCTCTGAGGTAAGAAAAACTATCACTCAGAGAAGCCAAATTAATTACAGGATTTGCAAGTTGAAGGTGCATAATTCAAACCCAGTTCTTACTGATGACAAGTGCCAGGTTCTTGACCACCATAGTAGAGTGTAACTCACGGATGCCCAGAGTGAGGCAATTATCCGATCTAAGGCAGAGGTGGGGAACAACACCTTCTTCAGCTGTGTTTAGGGATGAGGACTATTGAGAAGGCAAATGGAGGTTTCTTGAATGCTCCTGTAGAGGAACTGCATGAGTAAACCTGTGAGACAAGAAACCAAACAATGCCAGGGGATCGTGACCAGTCTGGGTTGCTGAAAGTAAGTTGTGGAGTAGGATGGATTGGCAAATGCTGTATCTAGAGAGGACATAGGTTCACAGAGGAGGGTACGTTCTCCAGCGAAGCCCCACATCCCAAAAGTTCCAGTATTTCCCAAATACCACTGACCGTTCAAATAACTGACCTATGGAGGACACTTCACATTCAAACCACGCAAAGAGCTAGTGTCTTCATGGAAGCGACAAGTTGGGAACCATAGCCAGAGTCCTCAACAGATGAATCTGAGGAGATGGCTTGACCAGTAAGGGCACTGGCTGCACAGACATGATGACCTCAGGTCAATGTTCCATCACCTACATAAAAATCCTGGCATGGCAATGCCTATAAGCTCAGCATGTTGGGGGTGGGGAGAGGCAGAGACAGGATGGTTGCTGTGGCTTTCTGGCTTCTAGTCTAGCTCCAGGTTCAGCGAGAGAGCCTCTCTCAAGCAAGCAAGGTGATAATATGTGATAGAGCAGGAGACCCAGCATCCTTTTCTGACCTCTACCATGTGCATAGGTACATACACATATACACGCATGCATCAAAACAGTTTCAACTTACATGCAGGCTGTAAAAATGGCTTGGAATGATCAGCCTGAGGGTGGTATTGAAACAAGGAGACTGGCGGAGATACCCCCTGCCTCCAGGCAGCGTGGGTAAGGGACCTGACAGGAGTCACTGGTGTGGGATGGCTAGTAGCATATTTTGGTAGTCATGAGAGAAAGTCCTTAAAGAAGGAAGAGAAAATAATACTATGAAAATTGCTTTGACGATGGTGAGAGGTGTTTTGGAGAAGTGTTCTGGTTCAGCTTGGCTGGACAGTAGTGGAGTTGGTGCAGTTGATTGAGCTGGGAAAAGGTTGCAGTTTTTTGATCCCTGAGGCCAGGCAATAAGATGTTTAGCAAGATGCTCGTGGTGGAAGCTTAGTGATGCTGTAAACTGTTTTTTTTTTTTCAGCATGTGTAGCGTGGATTAGAGGAGAGAAATCTGAATGTAATGTAATACTGCTCAGCCTTAGTGAGGCAGGACATTTTGACTCACAGTACATAGATGAACCTTGTGGATGTTAAACTATGTGAAACAGGCCAGAGAGAAGGCTAAGTGCTGTATTAGTGCCTTACAAGAGAATCTACTTAAAGTAAACAAATTCGGGGGCATAGAAAGAAGAATGATGGTTGCCAGGGGTACGGGGAGGGGAAAAAGCAGAGCTGTTTAAAGGTAGAGTCTCCAGTTTTGAAGATAAATGGCTTGTGGTGGCATTCGTAGGAGCTGCTTTTCTCATTGCTGTGAGTAGCTCCCCATAAGAAACTGTGTAAGACAGAGTTTATTTCAGCTGACCAGTTAGGAGTACAGCGATCCAGTCCATTACTGCAGGGAAGGCACGGCTGCTGAGCCTGAGTTGCTGATCACTGTGTGTCTGTATCAGGAAATAGAGAGCAGACAGAGAGTGGAGCCTGGCTATAACCCCTGATGGCCTATGAGCTGCTTCTTCCAGGGAGTCTCCACCTCCAGCCTCCCCAGAGACACCACCAGCACTCCCACATGGGAGCTGGTGAGGGACATTCACATTTAAACCACAGTGGTGCTACAGTATTTTAAAGCTCCCCAAAGACTTAATGCTCAAGATTTAGGCCCCAGGTCAGTGCTATCAGACATAACAGAAGCTTGAGGGGTTGAGACCTAGCAGGAATCCTTGTCATTAGAGGCTTGTCGTGAGCGCCCTCAAACACGAGTCATGGAAACTGAGCCCAAATACTCTTCTCCCATTGTATCTGCCTACTTCAACTGTTTGTTCCAGGACCGTGAAGCTGAGACACACTGATGGAGTAGGGGCAGTGTACAGCTGGAGTCTACTTAATGCCACTGAATTGCGCACTTAAGGATGATGGGGTAGGGGCTGGAGAGATGCTCAGTGGCTAAGGGCACATGCTGCTCTTTCGAACACCCACGTTGGGTAGCTCATGACTATCTGTGACTCCAGGTCTAGGGGATCTGATGCTGTTTTCTGGCTTCTCTTTTTTTTTTTTCCTGGCTTTTCTGCATTCATGTTTACATACCCACAGGCAGATAGACACATATAACATAGTCAAAATTAAGATAAATTAAAAAAAAAGAGGTTAAGGCTGGGGTCAGGGAGGTAATGGTAAGTAGAACGCTTGTCTTGTAACAGAAAAACCTGAATTTGATTCTAGATCCACATTGGGCTACATGGGGAGCCTCGCATGGTGCACACTTGTAATTCCAGACTAGGGTGGCAGATTGAAGCCGATGGCAGACTTGCTGGCAGTCTAGCCTGGGCTAAGTGATGAGCTCTGAGCCAATAAAAGGCCAGGTCTCAACAAACAGCAGAAAACCACAACAATATAAGGTGGGCAGCATTCTAAGGCATGGCCAACAAGGTTGAGCTCTGACTTCCATATGCACATTCATCCATGTGTGTACATGTGCATCTATCCACATGCGTGTATAAACACATACAAAGGAGGGAGAGAAAAGGAAAACATGTATTTTCAGAGGTTTTTTTTTTTTCTCTCCAACAGTCCAGGTGAAAGTTCATGTTGTGGAACTGTAATCGGAGCCACAAGAAAACACTGTATTTGTGTGTCAGTCAGAATGGGCCCTGTGTGGCTTAGGTCAGATGGTTCAATCAAAAGGTGAGGGAAATGAACCTTTAATGAAGTCCAAGAAAAAGTATGGTTTCTGTCATTTAAGTTAAATTGCAAAATATTTCCTGGGGCGCTCACTCTCAAACTAATAACCCAAATAGCAAATATTTTCCATTTTCCATCATCTTAGGTCAATTTGAAAACAGTTTTCTATTTTTTATTGGAGAAACTCAGCTTGTCTTTGCCGTGCTGAGTGTGTGGCTGAGTTGCCAAGCCCCTAAAAGGCCCATTTGTCTTCTGTGTTTCTAACAAGGGAAGTTTCCATTTCCCCATTTTATCCAGAAAGCTCTCAGAAAGTTTGGGCCATCCCCTTGCTGTCCCATAACTCTCTGCATCATTTCAGCTCCAGTTCCTGCACTTGGCAGACACCCGGCGCCAAGGTTCTGCTTCCAAAGTGCTCAGTGTCCCATGGGACTTTGGTACCAAGACTTGAAGACCTGCCTCTGAGTTGGGAGACTTTCAACTTTTCAACAAAGTGACAAAATGCAAAGGCTCGTCTTTATTATCACTAATAATTGACCAGGACTTACAAAAAATAATCACACACACACCCTATACACATCACACCACACACACATAAGCACACACCCAACCCACACCACACCACACACACATACCACACACCCGACTCACACCACACACACATAAACAAACAAACACATACCACACACACCACACACACACATAAACAAACACACACATACCACACACACACGCACCCATGTACACATCACACACACCTGACCCACATCACACACACACACACAGACACACACCACATATCACACCACACACACACTCATATACACCACACACACCCCTACACACACACCACATTGACCTTCAGTATTTGATACTTGTAAGTATTATTGATTTCCAACTGGGTGTCATAATGACCCTGATTCAGGGAATCTTGAATAGGATCTTGGATTTTCTTTTTCAAGAAAAACTTAAGTTAATAAATTTAACAAGTGTTTAGTTTCCCTAAAGACTAGTCCACCTAATAAAATTATCAATTTGAGTTGATAGATGTTCTAGCATTCAAGTGTATTTCTTTGCATTTTTCTAAACTTTGGAAACACTTTAAGTAAACAAATGAATGAAATGAGGTAATATGTAGTCTGCCATGAGTCTCCTGCCGTGTGGGACCAAGTCTGTTCTTGTTTTCTCCAGCTTGCTAAGTGGAGAGGTTGGAAGTAAAGTAACAAAAAAAAACAGTGGAATGTTCCTAGGAATTGCTGAAGTCAGCAGAATTACGCCAGATCTCAGGGACAGGAAGTTCACCAGCTGCGTTTTCAGAGTCAGCAGGAAAGATGATCATTTTCAGAGCAGAGAAAAGGTAATAAGTAACTTTCTAATGAACAGAAGTTTGTGAAGACAAGTTGTAGAAAAACTGTCTGAGGGATGGGGAGATGGCTGGAGATTAAGTACACACAGACTTCCCAACACTCATGTTGGGTAGCTTACAACCACCCAAGACTTCATCTGCAGGGGATCTGATGTTCTCTTCTGACCTTTGTATGTATTACATGCAAGTGTACATACTAACATGAGCATACATACAGTGGTGGTTTAAAAGAAAATGGCCACCAGAGAGATTGGCACTATTATGAGGTGTGGCCTTGTTGGAGAAAGTTAGTCAGTGTGGAGGCGGGCTTTGAGGTCTCATACACGTTCAAGTCATGTCCAGTGAGAGTTCACTTCCTGTTGCCTTGGAATCAAGGTGTAGAATTCTCCAGCACCATTTCTGCCTGCACGCTACCCTACTCACAGCTTCCATGCCCTTGCTATGATGATAATGGATTGAACCTCTGAAATTAAATGTTTTCCTTTATAAGAGTTGTTGTGGGTATGGTGTCTCTTCATAGGAGTAGAAACCCTTCTAAGAAACACACATCCGCACGCACACACATGAATACCCTAGGACCTAAGATTCTAAGGGTATTAACAATGCCTAGCTTCTGCTGAGGGAATTGCAAAGGCATGCTCTCTTCAGGGGCACCCAGCAGCTAAGACAGAAATATGGCAAAGAAATTTATTGAATTTGCCCCAACATCTCTGTTGTTGGTCCAAAGAGACTTCTTCACATGTTAGGAATCAGTCTGGAAAGCCCAGTGGGTGTGGCACTAAAGACTAAAGGGTGGATGCAGATGCTCAGCAGACAGCAGCATTACACAATAGAAATACCACCAAGAAGACCATATAAATAGCATCATGCTCAGCAACCACTTCTCCTTTGCAAGCATGGTGGGCGAAGAAAGAGCAGATGTTGAAAAGTGAGGTGTCAAGGGGCCACACAGGTGAAGGGATCTCCAGCCAGAGCCACACAGGTGGAGGCATCTCCAGCCAGCGCCACGCAGGTGGAGGGATCTCCAGCCAGCTTTGCCTGTCTCAATTATTTTAAAATGAATTTGGTATAGAAAATCTGTTGTTGATGAAAAGGATCCAGTGTTAAAATGTTGGCAAGGAACAAATATTAAGTCTAATGCATTGTAGGCCGAGCCAAATACGTCTGTTTCTAAATCAGGCCTGTGGGCTGCTGTGTGTGGTCTTTGGCTGGCTCTGGGATAGTTATTAAGCCTCTGACACTCAGGTTCCTCATTTATAAAATGGTGGATAAAGTAGAACAAAATGTCATTTTCATGAAGAATCAGGCATGCTGTTCATGCCATTGAACACATGTGCATAAGATGTTTCTCTAGTGTCTGCTACCTAGAAGAACTCCGTGAATGGCTCCTCTATGGGCTGAAATTGGTTTTATTTGAATTTTTCTTCCAAGTGTAATAAAAGTGCATCATCCTTGAAATGCGATTGAATGAAAGACCACTAAGTTTACATCTCTTTTGTAGGTGAGCAATTTAAAGATGAGGGAAGTCACGCTTGAGATGACAGAGGAAGTCACCTTTGTTTAATGAAAAAATAGATGAAAGGGGTCACTTCTCGCCATGATGTTTCCCACACAGGAGTCACAATGCCACCATGGGAACATTTACATGTGTGGAGTGACAGAGTCTGTTTGTATACTATTTTCAACTTTGGGTATTATGGGGTAGAGGGAAGTATTAGGGTTGGGGCAGACAATGAAAATCGTGCACATTTACAAGTGATGAACGTATTTGATTTTACGATGAGCATAGGTATTAGCACAACCACCAACCAGCATACCCGGTGGAAACGTTTCCTGCAGCTGTTCTCACTTTCCGCTGGCTTCCCCTTTCCGACTCCCCCCAGGCTATTTCTGTCACCAAGGATCACACAGCTATCCATAGCCTCCACTCTCCCTTTCCTCTCTGCTGATGAAGTAAAAGTGACCTGTTTTCTGCTGGCATGGAGGATTCTCTCTAAGAATTCAACAGAGAAATGGCAGCAAGTTCCTTGCAGGCTCACATGCCAGCTCCCATAGAGCTCAGAGTGGTTATAGACAATCACCAGAGGGTTCCTACTTTTTAAAATTCCGCATGAGAGTTGCACGTATGGGCTCATGTGTGAGATTGACCTTGACTGGCCTTTTTCCTCACTTATTTTCCATCTACTGAGAAAGAGTTGGTTGTTGAACAGAGCTAATCTAGCCAGCCTACCTGTCCTGGGCATCCCCTGTCTCCACCTTCTAAGTGCTGGGATTACAAGTCGGCCACCAAGCCTGCTATTATGCAGGTGCTATGGATCTGGATTCTTCTCCTAACTCATGTGGTAAGTGCTTCAGCCTCTGAACCATCTCTCTGGATCCAGCTCATGGTTTTTAAGCACTTGTGGTTCTCTGAAGGTTAAATGAGATTTCTTTGCAATGAGTAGAATGCCCCTGCTGGTCCTTGTCACAATTTTTAAAACCTTGATGCTGTGTAACATTGCCAATGAGGTTCACTTTTAAGTTAGGCTAGTATAAGTCATTCATGTAATTAGCTTAAAGAGTCAGAATCCCAAGATCTCGCCCTTTAGATACTCTGGCTTAGTTCTTCTGTTCAGATCCACCAGTCTTTCAGCGCCTGGAAACCATAAGCCAATATACAGTAAGAGAAACGCCGTTAACCTTGGCACCGAAGCATTTGTTACAGTGGCTGGCTACTCCCTGGTATGGTAGGCACAGAGCAGAGTGAGTCAAACGCATGTCTGTCTGCACCCACCGTGCTGTGCTTCCTACCCTGACCATAATGAACTAAATGTCTGAATGTTAAGCCGTCTCTAATCAAATAGTTTCCTTATAAGAGTTGCTGTGGTAATGATGTCAGTTTGCAGCGATAGAAACCCAACTAAGATACAATGTATACTATATTGTAAGTTGTCATGTACTGTTTGTGTTCACCGAGAAGCAGGCTCTGGAAGTGGTGTTACCCCCAGTTTTAAACCCAAGTGTGTTTTTCTCATAGTGCCCTCCAAAGACCCTTTGTCTGGGGGATGAGCTGCCCACTGCCCGCTGCCCACTCTATGCCAAGCAAGGAAGAGAACAGCAAACAGTCCTAAAGTAAAACATTGTGCCTTTGAGAACAGGGCAAAAGGTTTACTGTTCCAGTAGATGTTACCATTGCTTATCCATCTGTGTGACAAATAAGCCTGCACTGGGAATAAGAGGCCAAAAGGTCACCTGTGCAGAGAAAGCTCAACTGGGAACTTCAGCTGACTGCTTCAGCTTCCCCACTAAAGTTCTAGGGAATGCTGTGTGCACCCAGTTTGATGATGTTATCTCTATACATTGCTGTTGTCCACCTGGCAGGACGTCTACTCTGACCAGACTCTCTTAGTCAAGTTTTTCTATTAGGCTAGACTTGTTCCATGGACTCTTTTTTTTCTTAAAAAAAATTTATTTATTTATTTATTATGTATACAATATTCTGTATGTGTGTATGCCTGCAGGCCAGAAGAGGGCACCAGACCCCATTCCAGATGGTTGTGAGCCACCATGTGGTTGATGGGAATTGAACTCAGGACCTTTGGAAGAGCAGGCAATGCTCTTAACCTCTGAGCCATCTCTCCAGCCCTCCATGAACTCTTTTACTCTTTCAAAAACACTATGATTCCTGAGCAAGTATGGTTAAAAATGTGTGGCAGAGGCTAAATACTCATTTCATCCTAAATCATGGAACCAATCAGATTAACTCTGTAGTAATGAAAGGATGATCTGATCTGAAATGCAGTAACTAGCTGGCTAAATACATGACCATATATGCTTATATCCGAAATATTCTTTTCCGGGTGTGGTGGCACATGCCTTTATTCCTAGCACTCGGGAGGCAGAGGAGGCAGATCTTTGTGAGTTTGAGGCCAACCTGGTCTATATAGTGAGTCAGAACAAAGAGTATTTCACAGTGAGATCCTGTCTCAAAAAATACTTTAAGATTATACTATGTGTTTTCCACTTTTAGTTATTCTGCATGTCAAAGAAGGAAAAAGTGAAAATTTCAGTCTACAAATAAGTTTGTTAGTAGGGCTCACTGGCTTTCTACCGATTACTGGTTGTGGCTCCTCTGACAATGCACCTAAGCACAGCTGGCTTCCAGTTCTCTTATTATATGTGGGAAGGAAGCGGCTGCTTACATTAGCACTGAAGCTAGACTGGCTGGAGGAATTAAATAGATGAATATATGGAAAGTTTTTCAGGAGTGCCTGATGCACACTAAATATTGAAACGTGTTCTGTATGATAATGATATTGTTAATAATTATAATTGAAGAGGAATTCTCCTTAAGGTATGATGAAGCTGAATTTGCTTTGGTGGGCAAAGTCTACTGATCTGTACTTTCTGAAATAGCAGAACACATTGGGGATGTTACCTGGAAGCAAGGCTTCTGCTACTCCACATGCCAGGCAGGCCCAGGGCTGAAGATGCCCCAAGACACCAAATGCGAGGTCACAGCAGGGCAATGCTTACTGCCACCCAGCCCATGTGTCCCCAGTTCTGATAACTACTCCAGATATACACCAAAGCTTTCAAAATTCCATCTATCTGCTTATATATAGCTCTTTGCTAAATACTATTCATTTTCAAAGATAGAGAATAAGTTCTTACAAAATTCAAGATGTTTCCCTCCTTCTAATTATGAAGGGCAGCAAAGAAGTCCTTGAATTGCTGGGGAATATTTTATAGACTGTGACATTAAGAGAAGATAGCATGTGACCACATTTCCATTGCCTTAATGGGTATTTCCAAACACACATGAGGAAATCAGAAAGTTGGGTATTTTGTACATATACATCCTGTAAAAGGGTGTGGCAGTATCTGGGAGCAATCACATCAATCATGCCTATGCGTAGGTGGTTTCCAGTTAAAGAAACTGTGGATTTAGAATCATTGTTAACTTATTATCTCATAAGAATTCAGGCAGGAATAGCGGAATAGCCTACACCAAGCTACTCTTCAGTATTAAAGCAAATAGATTCTTGCTGGTTTCTCAGAGGAAGTGTAATCACATCTCATGCACACTGGCATTAATATGGGAAAGTTGAACATCAGCAAGGTTGAGTCTGGATCAGTTCCCTTGTCTTTACATTCATGAAATTATGTTTGCCCAGTGCTGCACCCACATGGCTTTATGTACACAAGCTGATACTATGAATGTTAACTTGAGTTGGCCCACAAAGAAGGACAGTTCAAGGAAGATGAATGAAGCAGACTCAAATATAGCGACAGATCTAGGATGGTGATTGGCTTTGTTGGCTTTGAATAAAGTCATCTAATGGTTGTTATTCAGTGAGAAAAGTCAAAGCTGTTCTGTAGAATGCACAGCTGTATACAGTGTCAGGCTCAGAGTCTGATTAAGAAAGGAGTGAAGAGTGATCTTTAGTAATATAGGCAGAAAGAGTCAGAAAAGGGCTAAGTGGAATTGTCCCCTCTAGGTGTGCTCCACACTCCCCATGGATGCCTGAAGGCACAGGAAATACATAAATCTATGTAGGTTACTGGTTTCCTATTCATGAATACATGCCTATGTTAAAATTTAATTTATAAATTAGACCTAGTAAGAGATTAAGAATAACTAATAAAAAGAGAGCACTCATGACAATATACTATAATAAAATTTATGGCAATGTGTTATCACACACCCCTTTCTTGAAACACCTTGTTGGAATGCACCTCCTTCTCCCATAATAATGTGGAGTGATGAATGCTTGCCCGATGAGATGAGGTGAGGTCAGTGACACAGGCGTTGTGATGTCGCATTAGACCATGACATGAAGGCACTTGAACACAAACACTGTAATCCCATGAAAGCCAATTTGATAACTGAATGACTACCATGGGTAGGTAGCATATACAACATGGATGCACTGGTTAAAGGGCCCACCTAGATTTTATGTTAAATAGAGAGGAAGTGATAAATTTCACCATAGGATGCTATAAAATTTAAAACTTACAAGTTGTTTATTTCTGGAAGTTTACATTTAAGATTTTCACACTGTGGTTGAAGAGGTAGATAGCGTGGACTCCGAAGCCTGAAACCACAGGTAGGGTGGCATCATCTCACAGCCAAAGTCACGGAGTGATGGGCAGAGCATGGTACGCCATCCTCCTCTCACTCCCCACCACCGGAGGATTTGTGGAGGCTTAAACACGGTACACAAATATGTCCCCCAGTGTATGAGAAATACTAATGTGAGAGAGTATTTTATTTTTCCTTTCCAGAGCTATGAAAGTGGGGGGCGGTTAAAAATATATTTTTGCTGTTATCATTGTTTCTTTCTTTGATTTAAGAATGCTGCCTTTGCAACAGGCGCTGTCTAAAATGAGCTTTGAGTGGTGTGAGAATAAATGTTCAGGTCTCTGAAGTGTTTATCTTTTCTCTCTCAAGAAAAAGATAATTTCAAGGTCTCCAAGTTACTAGGAATTCACTCTGCCCCGCACAGAAACACTTTAATTTATATAATTTGGATTACTCGGCTTAAGTGTGTTGTCTAGAGGCACAAAGAAATGGGGTGGAAAGTAGTTGAAGGTTGGTGTGTGGAGTTTAATGCTGCTGCTGATGTGGCCCACTACAGTTCATCCACTCCTGTGAGATGCGGAGGAGATAGGGTGGTGTGTGCACACAGGGAAGCAATTTATGAATACTCAGCCATGAAATGGAAAATCAAAATGAGACACGTATGACTACAAGCTTCTCAGCCTATTAATATTCAAATATTAAAACCTTTCTTAGCAAGACAGCTGGGTATTTACTGATCAAAAACGATGGCTTAAAAGAGAAACATGTTTAAGAAACATTTCCACAGGATTTGATTGACATGCGGCTTGCTTAAGTCAGGCTAGTAGTTAACTAATTAAAATGTACTTCTCATCTGAATGTGTCTTTAAATTTTAGATCCCTTGGAAAAAATTTCCAAAGTGCATTACAACTTTTCATAAGGGTGACACATGGTCCTATTTTCCAAAGACTTTGATTTAATATTTGCATGCAATGGTATTTGACTTTGTTTAGTATAGAGTATTTAAACTTAGGAAGAAAATACCTTAATTTGCTTATGCATAAGCCTATTAAAAACATTTCTAGGGGCTCTTGTTATGTTTATCCTCCAGAACATAACCTGTCTTTGAAGTGGTATATTAGTTCTTAAAAATTTATTCCCAAGCTGAATAATTAGACTGCAAACAAAAGCTATTCTTAGAGGGTATTCTGCATAGAAAGTTCTGCACATGGTGCTTTAATTCAAGTAATATTCTTATAAAACTCTGTTATTGTTAGCGCTCTATATTCAGAATGGCATCTTTTGGTTTTGATGATTATTCCATCCGGAAACAATTGCCCCTTTTCGAATTAAAGCAGAATTGAGAGCACATTCCTATCTGACGATGTTTAGAAATGAGGACCTGCTTGGTTGTGCATCTTCTCATGGAGGGTTCAATGCCCGGCCTCCCGCAAAGAAAATCAATTCCCTGAAATTTCTCCTGGAAGAGAAAGGTTACTTTTGTTGTTTAGATCTTAGCATGTTGTGCAGTTTTACTGGCTGTTAAAAAAAGTCACAGCTTCATCTGTTTTTCTGTTCTACTCTCAGATTGTAAATCACAGAGTGCCTCCAGACCAATAGTAAAATGCCTATGCCCAAGCATTTAAAAATGGGTGCATCATCACAGTGGATAGGAAGACCAGGGTATAAGAACATCACCCAGTCCTTTGATGTGCTACAGACTGCTAAGAATAGGTTCATTCATGTTAGAAGATTGATGCCAGGATTTGGATACATAATTCTCTCCATTTTTGACCCCCTTAGTTTACATGCAAGAGGCCTTCTTGGTTAACACAACAGTTGGCTAGGTTATTGCTGCCACGGTATGTGTCACAATGCCAAAACAGCTCTTTTCCCAACATTTAAAAGCACACTGAGTTGTTTATACGTCTCCTTGAGATGATTTTCCAATAACTTTGTGCCAATTGCTGTCATACTCTTTGGTTAAGAAAAAAAAATCTTCATTCAATCAAGACAACTTCACTTAGTTAAATTTCCCCCATACAGAGAGTTGTAGGAAAATTACAGGGGTTGATTTGAGGCCATCATCATTAAATCAATGTAGGGCTTTAGAAAATGAATACAAATTATAAATGTAGAGTTGTGTAATTAAACATCAAATAGTCCAAGTGATAAAAGTCATAGAGGCGCTGTCTCTCTGCTCTAGTCAGGTCCTTTAGGTACTGCCTTACCACCTGAGCACTGGTTCTTTTGTCAGACGAGTGCCTGTCCTTAAAGTTCGGAAATTTCAGCTCCTTTGGAGCACCAATCAGCTGCAGGAAGTAATTGGCGTCTTCTTCTAATGTTTCAAACTTCCCTACAAAGTTGTAGTTAATCAAGCACGGATAACAGAGTTTGCTGACCTTTTCCCAGTGAATATCCATTCCTACTGGACGGTGAGCATCCAACAGATAGTAGACAAATTCTTTGAATTTTACTCCGGATCCATTATTTAAGGCTTCCGCACTGGCATTTTGTCGGTATTTCTTTATAATCGCCTTTCCAAACACTGGATGATAGTAACTGTTGGGATGCTCGAATTTATCCCTAAATGCAGACACTAACCTTTCCATGGGATCTCGAACAAATATGACTTTGGTATAGGCTTTTAAACGCATGTCTATTCCCTTTAAGTCAAAGCTATCTAATGTTTTCAGATGCTTCCCATAGTGAACAGTGTCATGGGAAATATTGTATGTAGAGGAAGCCAATCCATTTAGGACCATCAGAACCCTTTTCCAGTTAGAGCAGCCAGCCTTTGGCACTTCACAGTACAGAGTTCTGTGTTTGTCTTCTACATAGATTCTGGATACCATATGAAAAATACTGGATTTGGGATCATTTACTCTACCATATTTCTTGCAAAACTCATGAAGGAAGGACCGACGTTTCTCTTGGGTTGCATCTGCTTTCTTCCATTTGTTGCCTTGGACTGAACTTTTGTTTAAGGGCCGAGTGACTAGTGGCCAGTTCATCTCAATGGGCTTCTGAAAGGCTTGAGGTTTAGCTACTTGGTGTGTTTCTTTTGAGTTATCTGTTGATGACTGGGGAGCTCCATCCTCCCCTTGGGAATGGCTGCTCTTCCTTAAAACCCTAGCAGGTCCCCCCAGGTTGAGCAGATTTCCCCTTTTCTTCTTTAGATCCTCAGGCATGTGCACCTCGGAGTTCTGTTAAAACAGGAAGAAGACATGTTAGATGGACATTCACAAACGTGAGGATAGTAGATAGAAACTTGGCATCTGTGTTTTCAGATGCTGCAGAAGAAAGCACATTGAGTATAAACTAGTAGAAACAATTCATCAGGGCAGGCTGAATAAACATTTTATAGTAAGATTTTTTCATAGGAAACCCAACAATAGAAAGCAAAACTTAGTATCCTTAAGATAGAGATGAGAGGACCCTGAAAATTCTGTTTTGATTTTATCTGTAATGCAATGAAGTAAAACCCAGTCATTCTGTGTCTTAGTGATTCCTGAGGCTCATTGAATCTGTTATTTCAAGTAGTATCACTGAATAGACATGCAACCCAGAGTTATATTTAGACAGCAATTTTTGTTGTTTTAGGGGTGGACATTTTACAATATATAGAAGAGTTTAAATTCATAAATTGCAACTTAAAAATTATAGCAAGACTAATTACCAAACACTAACAGTCATCTCAGTTTCATTAGCATTTGCTAAAGTAATGTATTTATTCATTTGAAAAAACTTCATTTTCAATTCATTTATCATGATAACGTGAGTTATAGTCACAATACTATACAATTGTATTCATGAATAAGATTGTCTATCTTCTCTATTTGGAGAAAGAGGAGAATCCATAATGATGTCTTTGATGACTTATTGTGTAAAAGCTGCTTTTTCTCTTGCCTGACTTAATAGCCCACTTTTCAAGTGGTTATCTTTTGATTATTTCTTTCCTATAATTTGCATTGACTGGGAAGGGGAAGACATAAAACTTGGGTTTTATATGTAGTATTTCGAATGATAACAAAACTCTTAAAGACTTTGTCTTTTACTCTGAGTAAGTTAAGGAGCTGTTGGAGGGCTGTGAACAGAGATGCGCATGCTCCCACTTAGACTTGGAAAAGACAGGTGATAAATGTTTAGAGCCTTCAGTGTGGTATTGGAAAAATTAACAGATAAGTGAGAGAGTAATACAAGGCACCACCAGAGTACAGGTAGAAGAAGAGGGAAAACTTTCTGATATTTATTGTTTATAATCCCTGTGTCTACGATGGTCTATGGCTGATGGTAGTTGCCCTCAAATTTTATGGATGAATGAATGGACTTTGGTCTTCAAAGATAATTAAGAATTTTCTACTAATTAAGTGAAAGAGCAGAGAAATGAGTAGTGGAGTCACCTTCAGACATATCGGGACTTCACGAACTTAAATACAAGATGGCCAAGAAGAGTTTGTTAATAATCTCTAATTACCACAAACCAGCTTGTGCAGCCTCATAAAATACCTGCCGCAAACCGTCTGCACTGTTGAGACACCTAGTTGAGCTCTCAACTCTAAAGCTGTTCACCTGCTATCTTTCCCAGAGATTGCCAGGATTCTTCAAAGCCCTGGTTCCTTCTTTGTTCTGATCAATGATTTATGGCCCATAAAGTTGTTATCAATTATATATGACTTTCCTGTACATTTGAAAGATCATAGAGTTATTGGCAGATGTGCATGAGGAATACTTCACATAGGACTGTAACAAGCTGCCATGATTATTTTTATATTACGAATGCCTCTATTATCACTACAAACAAAAATTATATCTATTGTTACTTCAGGAAAAGTAGTAACATTATTTTATCACCATGGTAAAATGAATTTCAAGTTTCCTCAGTTGGTCATTACTATCCACACTGTGATTTGTATGTCTCTGTATGCAACCTAGTCAGTTACATTTTTTTTGCCCCACAAATAAATCCAAACAAAAAGGAAGTCAGTCTTTTGCTGTGCCCCCAGACCTCTGTCGTCATCAAATTCTCCTTCTGTTTTGAGAATTCTAGAATGTTTAATTTTTTTTTACAATTTTCTCTTACTAGATTCCCATATTCTGCTAATTTCATTCTTTCTCAAGTAAATGAAACTTCATTATCTGGATCCATTTCTCCCTTAGACAAAGAAGTAAAGGGCTATTTCCATGTTGTTCAGTTTGCTTCCAGGATAGCTCGAGAGAGACCTCTCTTCCTGTGAGACTGTGTTCTCTGAAGTCTCTTTACTGTTCTCTTGTCCCTGGTCTCTGTCTTGGAGACCCTGGCTCCTAATTCAGATGCTGCACCTTTCCTTGTGTTCTTAGCACTACACACAGCAATTTACGTGCAGCACGCTCAGCTTCCTAACCACCTCATCTTTACTAGATGTCTCCACTTCACACACATGAATGATGCCTGAGCTGTCGTTTCTCAGACCCCTATTGCCTGACTATTCTCATTGTTTTTTCCCATGCCCAAACCTTTGTTGACTTGACATATTCAGACTTCTGGCTGACAGCACAGCTGGTTCTTCACTACTTAGTTCTCAGGAAGTCCCTCTGTCACTAAACTTTTCCAAGCACCTCCTTCTAAGCCGTGCTCCTTGCAATCCCTCCCTGCTGGTTTTCTTCAGAGCACTAAGAACCACATGAAATGACTTACTTCTGTCATTTCTCTTCTTATCCCACCCCACCCAATGCTTTAGAAGATTACCACCGAGGTCTCAATTCCTTGTTCTCTGTGGTTCAAGCAAGAGATAACACTGAATTAATAAATGTAGTGATGACTTAATGGTGACTTCCAAAATTCATGGCCTTTATTAAAAAAAATAATGTTCATCAGAAGGTCCAGGTTGCCTTAGGTAAATAATCAACTGATTCTTGTAAGGCACTGAAAAAAATCTGTGCTCAAACATCGCTTTGGCAGAAGAGAAAACAGCCACAGGAAGAGCCATTTGTGTGCTACGGTGGGTACGAGGTGCAGAGCTTTGCTTGCCTGCAAATCAGACGGTTCTGAGCCACTCGGAGGTGCTCTGGAGCCTCACTAGGGCTTGTTGGCATTCTGGGTTCCCAGGTCTCACTGCTGACACAATGAAGCAGAGTCTCTGTGTTTGAGGCTCCCAACTGTAATCAAACAATCTCTCCTGGAGTTCCATAGGCTGTGGCTGCATTTGGTGACCACATGACTTCAGTGACAAAGGGAATTCAGAAAATAAAAATGTGTCTGAGGATTTCCTCTCTTCCTGTTGGGAAAGAACACTCTGCAGTTGATTTGAATGCTTTAAAGAGGAGACAGAAGTCAAATGTAAGGTCAGATGTCTTGTCAGTCTGTGAGTGCGACAGACTCCACCCCTCCTGTTTATCCAGCCTTTGTCAGATGTCCGTGTTCTCCAGGCAGCTTTAAAGTGACAAGTTCAACAGCATGAGTGAAAGGCTCACCATTCAATCAGGGTTAGGTTTCTGACCCTTGATAGATTTTCTGTCCACGCTAGGTAGTTTCTTGTACTCTGATTAAACTGACATACAGGAAAAGACTCATTCTCAAAAGTAAGATGGCAAGAGGCTCACAAAGTACTTCCCAGTCTCCCAGAACCCGTCACATCATTACTATTTATTCTATAAAAGCTGTTATTAGGGCTTGGTGCCTTCCCCCTTGCCATTCCACTCGGATCTGACTCCTTCAGTTCTAACCAAAGCTTGCCAGGAGTATAGGATCTTAATATTAAACTATAATATGCATTATTGTAATACTAATATTAAAGTTAGTGGTATGCTGCATTTGAGGCTTATATAGAATCCCCAGCTCTAACTCCCCCAAAATGGCAACAACAACAGGATTAATAAGAATGAAATCTTAAGTTGGCTTTTCCTTTGAATTGTCTTCAAAGCCACCTCGTTTCTCCCAAGCTCATTAATATTTTGGAAATGGTCCTGTGGCTTTTTGATCACTGATTTATATGTCTGAGAGCCTTTGTAACAACTGGATAGAAAAATGACTATTTTACATCATGTATGCATCCTTAAAAATTTATTTCTTCCCTTTTATATATCCTCTGATATTGTGATTTCCTTTGTCACCGGTGCCTCATTTCTTCCTCATTGGGTATTCTGTAGTGTCTTCTCAACTTGTGGTGCTGCAAATGACTACCAAGTTAGTCTACCCCAGATACTCTCTTTTTCACGCTTTGACAGTTTGGACTGACTCTGCTAGATACACAATAAAGTCTTGATCTGTAGACTGCCTTGACTTGGCCACTTCTCACTGCCATTTGAAGATGGACGCTTAATAGAAATCCCACACTAGCTCAGAACTGCGTATAATAGAAGGTTATTTGTTTAGGGGTAGACACACAGATTACAGTCCTCTTCACAAACAGAATGCGGCACACAGAAAGAAAGAAAGAAGAAAAGAAAGAAAGAAAGAGAGAGAGAGGGAGGGAGGGAGGGAGGAAGGAAGGAAGGAAGAATGGTAAAAGCCCCGAGGAACAATGTAGATAAAAAGAAACAGGTTAAAGTAAGTTATAAGAGTTAGCAAGAAATGAGTTCAAGATAAGGCCAAGCCTTCATAAGTAATAATAAGTCTCTGTGTCGTTATTTGTGTATTTGTCGTGTCCAGAGAAGGTCTGCCAAAGGGGTGTAAAGGGATGTGTGTGCTGACACCGGAAGTCCACCAGCGGTCCAGAATCAGGTGAGAAGAACAAGCAGGCAGGGTTTAGACTAAGATAAGTGGCCCGGGAAGGCTTGAGCCCATGCAAATGGATTGTCCATTACAATATGAATGGTGAGAATTTTCTTTAATTTCTCTCTGTGTGTTCACACCTGTGAGTACATGTGCTTTGCATGATGCTTGTGTGGCACTCAGAGGAAAACCTGGGGTGTCGGTCCTTAGGCACCTTTCACCTTTGTTTGAGACAGAGTATTTCAGTGACCTTGAATCTTGACAATGAGACCAGGCTAGCTGACCCATGAGCTTCCAGGGTCCACCTGTCACTGCTTCCCATGTTGCCAACTTTAGGATAATAGGTGATAGGTGGCACATCCACCTTCTTATGCTGGGAACTGAACCTGGGTCCCCTGCAGAAACAAGTGACATCAACCACATCTCTCCATCCCCAATATTCTGCTTCTTTATCTGCAAAGTAGACAGGAAAAGTTGTACATGGTAGTATGTACTGAGGATCTGGCTCACACACCAGGCACTTAGGCACTACTGTGCTCCTGGGGATCCATGCAGGTTCTTACACTTGGGGTTTTCAGTAAGGCGATGATAGAGTCATGTCTTAGAATAAACATTTTGGTCACATTTCCAAGTTCCACCTGGAGGAAGGAGGATGAAGCAGAGGAAGATGGTGATGACCTACTTGGAGTTCTAATACCTAACTAAGTCAGTGAGTTTAGAAGTAACAAATGGGCTTACTTGGGTAAATTTCGGAGCTAGAGTAAAAGAAATACCAAGAATGACTGCCATTTCCCCAAAGATAAAAGCTGATACAGTATTAGGGGAAGCCACACGTGGGAGCTCTCACCACCTTCCGTTTCATATCTCTGGATTTTAAGGTGCCTCTGAGGCAAGCTGGTAGAAAGCTGGATGTGCACCTAGCAGCTGTTGGTTACTGGACATGCAAGCTGAGTTTGTGAGCACTGAAGGTTCAGATAAGGAACACAGTAGTGCCTACATTTCTTAGGGGTGCTGTAGCCTTAATACATACCACAATGTATGGCTTTACATGTTCGCTTCGCCTATGAAGAAATAGGATCGTGGGACTAGAGAAATGCCTCAATGTTTAGCAGCGCTTGATGCTCTCACAGAAAACTCTGGTTTAGTTCCCAGACAGCACACAACTTTCTGCAAATCTAGTTTCAGGGATCATACATTTGTGTAGTGTATATACGTACAAGGAGACACTAAAAACACGTAAATAAAAATAGACTTTTAAAAAGAGAAACAAGTGTATTTAAAAAATAAAGGATATTTAAGTAGAAACTTTACTAAAGCACACGTTTTAGTAGAAGAGAAAACCCACAAGCCATCATTTTCCTGGCACAGGGACTTCCTGTTCCTACTGTAGACACAGGTGAGGAGGACCTGGAACAGCCACTGCAGGAGAAACACACTTGCATAAGAGTAAATGGGGAGAAAGCTCTGGGCCCTCGGACTGCAAATAATTGGATGCAGGGGGAAAGATTTTCTGCTTTATTTCCTTCAAGAGACCCAGGACTCTCAAATTCTATTAAATGAGCTGGGTAGCATCATGCTACAAATTTGCAGGCTGCTCAGAGCAGAGGAAAACAAGTTTTTGTTTTTTTTTTTTTTACAGGAAATTCAGGGTCTGGTGGTCTGCAGTCCCCAACAAGTGGCCATGCCCAGATTTTTATGTGGGTACTTGAGATTTGAGCTCAGGTCTTCACACTGTGGAATAAGTGCCTTTACCACTGGTTAGTAGCATTTGTTTTTCTAAAACTGACATTTAGCACTTGTGGTAAATGTGTGTCTTTCATGCTTGTTACAATTCTCTGCTTATGATGTCATTTTGGGTGTCCTAGATGCTGTAAAACAGATATGTTGAAGAGAGGGTCTTGTTGGTCAATGAGTACATTGGTGATGAGAATATTAACCAAACAGATGGCAATTTCCTCTTTTCCATATCATTTAGTATTTAATTCTATGGTATCTTTTGTGACTTCTCTTGGTCGTAGACATGGATGTGGTCACAGTTCTTCACACCAGCATGAAGACTGAATTGCCTGTAGTTGGTAATAGGGGCACTGATAGGATGCCGTGGAATACACTGGAGCCAGTCCTTTGTGAGGATGTAGATCAAAGCCTCTTTACATCACAGCCTTTTCTCTTTCTCACATTTTGATTTCAAGGCTTCAGAAGTTGAATATATAATTACATGAGATGGGAAATCTAAGCTAATTTCGATAAGACAATAGGGCTAATTCAGAAGCATGTGATTATAGAGCCCTCCTAATCCAAAGTCATTTTCCCAATCTCACCCTAAGCCATTCCTTGAGCAAAGGTCTCCTGACGAAGGAGGAGTCACATGCTAACTGGATGTCTGCAGCGCAGCTACTAACACAGATTTGGTCCATGAGCATCCTTGTTCCAGAGGAGGGGAGAAAGAGATGGAAAAGAAAATCAAAAATTACTATAGGCACAGCAGCGTATAGTATGACGGAGAAGAGGACAATGCTAGACCGTACAGAAAGGGGCAGCTGTGCCCGTGAGCCGGCTAAGTGGATAAGGTGCTTCCTGCTAAGCCCGATGACCTGAGTTTGATCCCAAAACACACGTGGTGTGAAGGGGAAAAACAACGCCTGCAGAGTTCCCCTGACCTTTATTGCATGCCCTGGCAAGTGTGTGTCTCCACACATGCACATGATGGCTAAATAACACGTAAAAAGTTTTAGAATGTGAGGCAGTTAATTTTAGTTTGGAGGCAAGATAGGACTTCACATGGATACAAAACCACTGTCTCCTGTCTTCTGACTTATCCTCTCTGGAGTGCTCTCTTTGGCTTGCCTAGCTTTAGCACAACCCAGGAGCTGACTGATTTAGCCATGGTGCCAATCTGAAGAGAAAATCCAGGCATTCACACTCTTCTGATAGATGAAGGGCTGGATACGGGGAATTTAACTAACTTGCTTCAGTGAACACTGGTTGCTGGAGCTGTGCCTTCACTGAATTTAGCCATGTGTCACTTGCTTTCAGCTCACCACAAATAAAGCAATATATTCTTTAATATTAATTGAGTGAACCAGTATACAGAGAGCAGCAGAAAGAGAAAACAAGCATCAGGAACAGAGACTTCCAAGTCAGGCAGAAGCGCCGTCTGTTGTGTTGTTTCTATCTGGGTAACCGTGGTTACTCTAGTTTGTTTTTAAAACTTCAGTTTCCTTGTGTGTACAATGCAGGTGGTTGGCATCTAACTTGTTGGGTAGTTGGATTACAGGAAATGAAGGTAAAGATTGCTTAACGTAAAGCCCGTTCTTTGCAAATGTTACATACTTTTATTGATTTAGTCAATGCATATTTACTATTGGGCAACTTCAAGGTGACAAGCATTTTCAATGCATTAGTTTTTTTCTCTTCTGTTTTTCTCTTCTTCATCGTCTTTCCCTCTCCTCTGAACTTCATAGCAACACACACACACACACACACACACGCACGCACACATTCAATGAAGAGGGGTGGAAGAAAAGAGAATGGTAGAGATACTTGAAGGCAGGAATGGGAAGGAAAAGGACAAACTGAAGCAAAGGCAAAGAAAGCAAAAGTGAAGGAAGCACTACATGGGTTGTGGGGAAGAATCATGAAGAGTTACTGGAGGATGAAGATGATGCTAGGGAATTTCAGACTGCTCCATAGTCCATATGGGCACAATGGCACACATACACCTGCATTGACACATACACCACACACACACACACACACACACACACACACACACACACACACANACACACACACACACACACACACACACACACAGTAATAAAAACATTTTAAAGGATTATTGCAGGCCAGGCAGATGAGTCCAGAAGGTGACCCTGGAACTGGGATATGCCAGAGGGATAAGGAGGATCAGAGGCAATGGTCAGCTCAATAGGGTGAGCTGAGGGATTCCTACAGGTTGAAGACTGAAATGCATAAGTGGAGGAAGCTATAGCAGGGTTAGGAGCATTAGGACTGAGCTGATCCGTCGAGTTTGAAGACCAGTTTGTGCCACCAAGTCCTCCACCTGATCAAGTCTTCCACCTGATTGTTGGGAGATCTGAAGAAAAATCTTTGTTTGTGATGCTCATAAAACAAAGACTGGGCCATGGATTGTGGGAAAGAGGTTAATTTAGAGTGGATTCCAGGAGACTCTGGGAGGAGTGTGGCACATAAAATAGAGAAGAGCAGGCAGAGGACAGAGGGTGAGTCACTGGGCAAGTTAGTTGAGTGGGAGTGAGGGCTGAATCTCCTCTAAGGGACTCCCTGAGGCAACACAGGATACATGGCCAGAGTCACTCCAGAAATCCTGTTACAACACTCAAGCATTCTTGGAGGAGAGACCTGGCAACTCTAGCTGCTTGACGGCCGTGCAAGGCAGATGCACTGGACAGAGATGCAAGTGTGGGCAGAAGCTGACAGCTGGTCAGAGTGCAAGGAAACAATAAGAAATCAAAGAATGTGGGAATGCAGGGCCAGCACACTTAGATTAGCAAACATTCCAACACTGCGATCTCTCATTTTTAAAGGGAGGGGCTTGAACCAAGCAACTATTTCTGGATATGGTGAGATGGAAGTGATGGTATTGACTGGAGCCTAGGATACCAGACACTCTGTGTTATCATAAGTAAAGGGTTCCAATTCTGACCCACCATAGCTACTCTCCAATTGGAAGTGCTTGGTGTGTGTATTTGTGCCTATATGTATAAGACAAAGCTGAGAAAAATAAAATAATAAAAAACCAGAACACCTCACAGCTAGCTGAACTGTTGCCCTTTTATGCTGAAATGTAAAAAATCCTTCATCATTGGAGTCAGTCTTACAGCCTAGCAAGAACTTTGAACAAGAGGCCTCCTGGGTTACATTATCAGAGGTGATGATAAAATCTTACTCTTTTGACTGATACTCTGGGTGCCAGAAAAACGAAATCTTTTAAAGAATTAATTAGATAGTCTTGGACAGAAGTTACAAAGCACAGGGTGTGACACACCGTTCCCACAAATGTCAGTGTGTCTTGTCTCCATGTCTTCTCTGGTCTCCCTCATCCATCATGCTGCTGCTCAGCTTCAGAGAGGCTTTACTGTGGCAATAGTCTCTATGTAAAACCCCAGTGAGAGTACTCGACCTAGGATAGTTATCCATAGATCACTGGGAATCAACGAGGGGGCTCAGAGGAAGACACTGTCTAGCTGAGCGGACATAAGTAGCCAGATTAATTAGTTTATCTCTCCTGTGGGCTATAGGCTAGAAAATAAGGGTAGGCATGGGCAGTCATGGTAATGAAGGGAGGGGGAGGAGAGTGGGGGGAAGGAAAGAGGGAGTGATTTAAGAAAATGGTGGGGGCTGGGCTGTTAGCATAGAATGTTCGATTCTTGGAAGCAGCATATGATTCTGTATGCGCATCACCTACCATCTCGAGGCATTTCAGCCATGGGGAAGCAATTCCAAGAGAGAGGACAGAGGATGGCAGGCCAGTGCAGGAATACATTCCATGGGTCTTATTTGGTGAAGCCTCTGCTAGCCTCAGATCAAATTCTCCTGTGTCAGCACCTCTGAGTGTCACACATGCCTCTCTGGCTGGTGTCATCCTGCATATGTGACCGTTCAGCTTTTCTTAAGACAGCCTCCTCAGCCCACAGCTGAGAGCAGGCAGCTCACACTTTGGTGTGTTACTATGGGTCCCTTCGACTCTGAGCCAGGAAAAAACGCTGCCTATGGTACTAGAACCTGACATGGGGATGCTGAAGCTGTGCTGTGAGGATTTCTTTCCAGGATTTTAGTCTGAGGATCCTGTGAGGGAAAATGATAAGGCAAAATCAAGGGGCAAGGCAGGATAGAGAGGCAAGAAAGGAGCAGTGGAGGATGCCACGAGAAGGGACCAGAGTGCACTGGACTTAAAAGAGTGGTGATCAAACAGGCATTTGCAAGGACTCATATACTTATGCATTCAGAAACATTTATTAATGTTATTTTGGATGATTACTTCATTAATTCATTAATTCTATGACTTCTACAGAGTTCTACAATGGATTATGTCTTTGAGGCAACTGCACTTGATTCAAAGTGTGCATGAAAGGGCTATCAGAAGCAGCTATGGCCATGGCCATGGTCTCTCTTTTTGTGTCTGCTTTCTTTGCAAAATCAGTCCTAGAGTTTTGGCTTCAAGGCAAGAGTTGTAAATTTTATTCTTCAGAACTGGTGTATGTTAAGTCCCTTTAGGCCTAGGAGTGCCTGCCTTCTGCTAATTACAGATTGTAATTGGCAGAGGACAGGGAGCCTTGAGCTTTCTGGCTAACCGTTTCTGCCACCTCCTTTAGGCAGACTTCAAGACTCAGCATTACAGCCCCTACCCCCACTTACTCCAAAGCTAGTAGAGCAATGCTGAATAACACCCATAGCCAATAGCTTTGACAGCTGTCAAAGCAGCTGGCTACCAGCAGGGGCTACTACTGACATTGGTCACAATCATCTTTCATATCAAGACACTGATGATAAAGATTCTAAGTCAATTCTAGAGACACATTTATCATAAAGAAAGAGACCCAAGAAAGGCACTGTAAACTCTTGGGGAGATGTTGGACATAATTTTATCATCGCTGAGATGCTAGCTTTATGATGCTGTTTCCATGAAAATATGCACATTGAGAAAAAAATGTTGTCTTCTGTCAAGAGTAAGAGGCCCCATGATGTTCAGTGGTATCATCTTCTAAATTCTCATTCTTATCACCAAGATTGTCTTTTTGGGGTGCCTAGCACAAGACTCATTTAAAACCACGTCTGTCTTTGTAAAATATTCTGAAAGATAGAAGCCACATTTTTTAAATGTGCTGTGTTTTGCTTTATTTCTCTGGGAATCTATTGCTCTAATTTTAATGTTAATTGATTAATTTTGTTGTTAGACAATTTCATACATACATATACTGTGATTAATCCCCCATTATCTCTCATCTATCATATATACCCCACTCCATCCTATCAGTCTTGCCTTTCTTGGGCACATGACTTTTCATTTTGCTTGTTACCCATTTAGTTTACTAGGGCCATCTGTGTAATCATTGGATTGGAAGTGTCCATTGGAGCCAGGTGGGTAATTGGAGAGCACACAACTGCAGATAATGATTTCCCTGCCTTTGGAATATCAGTAGAAAATAGTCCAGCAGCGAAGAATTGGTCTCCTTGTGTCCCTCCCCCATCCACACCTAACGGCTGATGAGTTCATTCTTTTCCAGACCCAGTGCAGGCATCCACAGCTGCTGTGAGTTCATGTTTGCAATGTCTGTGTCCACTTCCCCTAGGAGATGGCATTTCTTTTTCTTATTTGACTTACAATTTCTCTATCTCTTCATCCACATTACTTCCTTAGCCTTAGGATTCATCTGTAACTTATCCTTGGTGCTTGCTTTGGCTTCCTTACTCCTGGATGTGTGTCTCCAAGGTCACTGGTTTCATTCTCTTAACTGACTTTTATCTTCAGCGTTTTCTTTATTTCCAACTGTCAGATCAGCATTCCTTCAGATCAGGGAAGACAATCTTGGGGAATATGCAGGTGCACAGGCTAGTTTCTAAAAGAACCCTGTGAACCAAGGCTGCTTGGGAGACATACATCCACACCTTCTTTAGTCTGGGAGGTGGTGCTATGTAGGCAGGGAGTGTTGGATGCCTGATGAAGATTCCTGCCCCGCCTCGTGCTTCATTTGCATCCACCGCAACTCTAAGTCAACACTTTCCCCATAGCCTTCTCACTACAATCAGATGTCTTGATGATTAAATTGGAGTGCTTGAATCAACCTCTCTTTTTAAAATGTGGACCTTATTGCTCATAAAAATAAACGGAACAAGTATAAATGCTTGCTATGCGTTTTACATTTATTGAAGCTGTTTTAGCAACAAATTGTCTATTTTTTGCCAAGATAATTATTTTTCTATAGCAACCTTCATGGTAATCCATGTCTTAGTTCATTCATTCCTGCCTTTACTCATAATCCAGTCTCTATCCATCTCTCCCTGAGACCTTCCACACCCCGCTATCAACATTTCACTTAAAGACCTTTTCTCCCTAGGTCTAGACCACGCGGCTGAGAGAATTAAAGAAGCAACACATTTATTCAAGAAGTGTTTATTGAACACTTGAAATGTGCACTGCTTTCTGGTCCTGAGACTAGAGGGATGAAAATTCTGATAAGGCCCCTGTTCTCTGTGGTACTGACATTCATCTGAAGACAGATGAAAAACAAGTCACTGAGCAAATGAATTAGGACATTTAATTGGTGCTGAGTGGATGCATGCACTAAATCAGAGCGATGTGTTCAAGTATATGAAAGAAGAGAGGTAAGGCTGCATTGAACAGATGCCCAGGGAAAAGCTATTTGTGGATCTAGTTAAGCTAAGAAGAAACATGAGATATAAGAGCAAGACAGTACAGGTCTGGGCAGAAGTGGGTGTGTCGGCCTTGTATTGAATGAATTTGGACAGGTGGGAGGGCAGGCACAGGCCTTTGTGGTTGGATCAGGAATGGCCCAATGAGACAAAACAAAATGGAAGAAGAGCGCAGGACTAGGCTCAGCATGAATACCAGACCGTGGCCAAGACTGTGGGATTTCCCATGCGTATTTGCCTATAGCGTGCGTATATGTGTGTTCAGCTACGTGGGACACACATATATGTGCATGTGATTTGGAGGCCTCAAGCATCATGTGTCATTCTCCATCATCCTTCACTATAGTTGTCGACACAGTGTTATTCAGTTGAACCCAGAGCTTGTGGATTGGGTACATTAACTAGACAATTTGCTCTGCAGAATTCCTTGTCATTGCCTACCAAGTGCTGGGTTTCCGGGTGGCTGCCACACCTCCTGGCTTACATAGATCTGGGGATCTGAACTCCAGCCCTCATCTATGTAACATCTCTCCAGGCCAAGACTGTGTGCTGTAGCAGAGGTGTAATGTAAGCCCCAGGGAATCATAAGATGTGATTCACATTTTATGAAATCCACTCTGATAGTTGGCCAAGTATAAATTGAATTGTGCTTGCGAGAATGGGAGAAGAAAAAAATCAGAATAAAGTGATTGAGCAGTGGTTCTCAATGGGTGAGTTGTGACCCCCTTTGGGGGTCACAAATGACCATTTCACAGGGGTCACATGCCAGATATCCTGCATATCAGATATTTACATTCCGATTCATAACAGTAGAAATATTACAGTTATAAAGTAGCAATGAAATAATTTTACGGTTGGGGGTCACCACAACATGAGGAACTGTATTAAAGGGTCGCAGCATGAGGAAAGTTGAGAAATCACTGCCCTAGAGAAAAGTTGGCTTCTTGTAACAGAAGGGTTGGGTCAAAAGGGGAAAACAGAAGACACAGTTTGGAATAGTTTCATACTAACCCTGCTGAGATTCTGTCCAGACTCAAAAGTGTTCAGTCCTTGTGTAGTTTGCTCTTAGAGCTGGGCGATCTTGGAGTTTAAAGTGCCCCCCCCCATGATTCTTCTTTGACCTCTGATCACTTTTCACTGATTGTCAGTTTCTCTAAATTCCTACATTATCTCAACTGCCTACTTCATAAGGAAGCAAGCAATATCAGATGCCATGCCCTGTTATTATACACTGCTTATCCCTCTGCTACCCCTTGGAATAGGCCCATTGTTGTACTTTCTTCCACATCCTTTACAATATAGCTCTAAACACATGGTATGTGCAGAAATTGTTTACTGATGGATGGAAAGCATACATTACTCGTATTTGTCTCCAGTGTTTTCCTGGTATGGAGGAGGGTGATTATCTGTCAATATTCATTGCATCATTAAGGCACTATACAAGGCATCAGTCATCTCTGCGATAACCAGATGAGGCTTCATTGTAATCTCTTTCTATTTTGCTGGATAATTTCACTTGCTTTGGAAGTTTATGAGGCCATAAGTGGCTCCCATCTGCCAATGAACATATTTGGAGGAGTCATTTAGTCTCAAGTATGGAATACTTGAGGGGAAGTTAAATTGTAACTTTTACATTAAATGTCATCTTTATAACAAAACCAAAATTGGAAGCATGTGTTCAATTTTGGTCTTTCATTTTCAAAGCTCTAGGTCAGGCAAATAATTAATTTCATTTGTTTTCAAAGTAGATTATGCCTAATAAAATCTATTTTGTTTATGGTCACATTTTAGTTAATCCATTGCTTTGGAAAATGAGAGAAATCTGATTGGCTAATCATTCAACATAGTAAATTGCATTATTCTACATCCACAGAACACTGGCCTAATTGAATTATCCAGTAATTATATGATGAAAATATTCTCTTATAATAGACTCTGAGCCAGGCACAGCAATGATGAAATAGTTGAGAATCTTGTTTATTTCATTTCTGTTTGATGATTGACCACAGACTATAACATTACACCTCTATGGTTAATAACTTTTTTTTTTCCACATTAAGGCTCATAAAGACAAGAACGCTTTCATTGACTACTTCCTGGTACTCGGAATCATCACTATTTGTATTTTCTGTTCTCCACAGACATTTGTTTCTCAATAAGTGCTACTTTGAAAACTAAAGCTCAAATAAAATTGGTTTTGCTTTGTGCATAATAAAATGATAATTGTGGCCACTTTCTCTCCCCAGTGAAATGAGAGTTAGAGAACTCTGCAGGGCATTTGTCTCCTCTCTTAGGGGTGTTTCAGTTGGGTTTGTCAAGAATGCGGATTCACTTAAAGCCATGCTAGAGAGGTAGGAAGATTAGTTATCCCTTAGTACAGTAAGCCACGGGTCTTTCCCATCTACCTACCATCAGTGCAATCATCTGCAAAGCTGCTGTCCTTTCTGCTCAGCTGAGCCTCTCTGCTTTTCTGAAGAACTTAGAAAAGCATGACTTTTCCTTTTCCTTCTTATCATCCCTGCCCTCGCCATGCAGTAACTGGTCTGGCATGTGACTGCTTGCTGACCTCTATGACTAGCTCAGTGCATGACTTGCTCTCATTCTCTTCTGCATCCTCTTTCCTCCTGACAGCTTCAGGTAGTTCCACCTTGCCTGCCCTGATGTTTTTCTTAAAATTGAATACAATTTTCCTCAAGCATCCTTCAGAGTTGGCTCTTCATTTCTTCTTATTAATAAGACTCAGAATCCAAAGAGAGGACCTCAACTCTCTTGGTAACACTAGTGAACCTTAGGTTTTGAAGTGTGCTGCTATGTACTGATATAAATATTCCAAAGGATACTGCTGATCATTTTGTTAGTAAACTTTAACAATTTAAGACATTTCTGTTACCCCTCTCATATTTAGGGACAAATGATAGAAATGGAGAGGTATATAATTGTAAAAATTCACAAGAGAGAGGAAGCAAAGGAAGGGATGAAAGCAGAGTGATGAGAATTGTGGGCCTGTTCCACAATCTATTATATGAGAGCATCTCAGGTGATGAGATTTGTTTGCATTAGAAAGAATGTTTTATTCTTTCTAATAGATGCAACATGTTTGCTATTAAGTTTCAATATTCCAGCCTTCTCAGATGAGCACCTATACAATATAACTGCGGTATAAACAGAGAAGAACTTGAGAGTCCACATCCCAGCCTTCTCAGATGAGCACCTATATAATAAAACCATGATATAAACAATGAAGAACTTGAGAGTCCACATCCCTGCCTTCTCAGATGAGCACCTATACAATAAAACCATGATATAAACAATGAAGAACTTGAGAGTCAGCACCCCAACCTTCTCAGATGAGCACCTATACAATGAAACCATGGTATAAACAATGAAGAACTTGAGAGTCAGCACCCCAGCCTTCTCAGATGAGCACCTATGCAATAAAATGGTGGTATAAACATAGAAGAATTTTTGAGAGAGCCTGCAGGAAGTCAGATGATTTTCTGGTACCAAAAAGCACAAGAGACTGTGTGATGCATGGTGAGAAGGAAATTTTTTGCTTCAAACTTAGCTTTCCATCCATGACATCTCTCTGTGGAGAAAAGTTGCCTGTGGGCAAAAGATTATCCCAATGTCTACCTTTCTTTCCTCTAGTTTTTAATCTTTTTTCAGGTAACAAATTATTTTTTCCTTTGACCAGATTCATATAATTAAAAAAAACTTAATTAAAAAAGTAATTTAATGCTCAACAGGGAACGTAACAACAAGCATATGCTGTTTTTGATGGAAACCCCCTTGGAAAAGGGGCATCCTACTCCACAAATGCTACGGTCTGAATTGGCATCATGGACTGTACCAATGTTGGGCTAAACTGTGCAACTCAGCTAACTGCTTCAGCTGCCCACTGGTGAGTGTGGCCATGAGTGTCCCTGAGGAGCCAGAGGGACAGCTTGCACTTACTGGCTTCCTCTCCTCTGGTAAGGCGAGCAGAGAGACACAGAAAAGGAGCTGGGTCTTGAGATGTAGCGTTGAATGGCCCGACATTCAACCATTCTAGTGTTGCTGCTGACCACACCTGACTTCTTGGGCATGCTACTTCATCTAACTAATTTTTGAACCCTTGACTCACGGGGTTATTGCTTCAAAGTTTAAATGAGGTAAATTTACAAAAAACCTAGCATTTTATTTCTTCATGGAAAGTTTACAAACAATTAAAACAATGCCACCTACTCCTCTTATTAATGATTTAATGCTAATCTTGGCAAGATTTGGACAGTTGACACCAAATATGTCCACTTTATGGCCATGGGTCACATGCAGTCACAATCAACCATGACTGCAATCCAGCATAAATTCATAAGCTTATTAAAATATCATAAAATTTTATTTTATCTTTTACTAACATGACTGGGTAATTATGGAATGTGAACTTTGAAGATGACAATGTCATGTTGTGGTATCAAAATGTCAGACTTGCCTGTCAGCTAAACCCAATCTCAAGTCTGAGTTTCTATCTGTATAAAATGGAGAATAACATACTGATCCTTATGGGATTCTTATGATGGATGAGTGCAACCCTGAGATCAAAGGACAATCATAATTGTGGGTTGCAAGTATTCATAATCACTCTGTATTCTTAACTGCATGTTTGATTGCTAACCATTTTCTTGATATTTGTTCCAAACAGAGTTTTGACTTAGTAGCCATGCTTTTCAAGCACCTGTGATGATATGGCTTGGCTACTAAAAGTTCTGGCTGCTCTTTGGAAGGGCACGAGTGTACTTCCTAGCATGCAAGTTGGCTTAGAAATGCTGATAACTCCAGCTCAGGGGATCTGATAGGCCTGCGCACAAGTGTGACATGGGTGTACCCACATACAAATATACACATATAAATAAAAAGAAATCTTTAAGTAAAAACAAAAAAACCCTTCAGAGTCATTTTTCAAACTACCTTCTTGTCTTACACTATTTCCAGAAGCCCTTACAGAAAAATTTAATTTTCTTGGCTCCACTTAAGGAAGCAGCCTTGATATTTACGCTTAAGCATTTTCTAGGTCCCTAGCTTAGTTGAACTTCTGGAAAGACTGTCATTTCTAAGCCCTTCTTTTCAACCACAGGGAGCACCACCACCTTTTGATCCAATTCAGTTTTTAAAGATTTGTAAAGAGACTCATAAATTGAACACTTTTAAAAAGTGCAGCTTCTGAATTGAGAAGGTAATCTTATAGGAGTTTGGGATGAGCTCCCCTCCAGTTCTGTTAGGATGAAGGTGCAAAAAGAAAGTATCATGAAGTCACAATCATCTCTTTGAGAGCATGGCCGTTTCGGTAAGAACGGTGCAAATTAACAAGCTCTAAAGTCCACTCTCCCTCGAGAAGGCAGCTGTCAACAGCACTGGCATGTTCAGGTTCAGGCAAGAACCTAGGTAACTTTTAAGCCAAGCAAACTCAGTTGTTAGCGTACTTTAGGCTACATGGACCATAGAAGTAGAAGCAAAAGAAAGACATGTATCCTCCTAGCCCCTGATTCTCCCCCTTCCACCTGTGAGATCATTATTTAGAGAGAGCGTGTGTAGTCTTGACCTGTTCTTATGGGCTTTTTGGTTTAGATGTCTTACCTGGGAAGGGCGAAGGACAACACCTGGTTTCTTCCTAACAGGGTAAGTGACATACAGGGTTGAACACACTCAAGTGCAGGAAATAGACTGTGCATATTTAGCAGCGACTCTGGCCACTAAGATTATAGTTCAGCCAGTGGAAGAATTTCTATTTGATTAATAAGTGGTTTGGTCATTAAGATGTGCAAGGTCTGAGAATGGACATAATGATAATCGAGGCATGAGTTCTTCCCTTTGGAGAGAGAGTATTCAAACACAAAAATCATATTGCAGTAGAAATAATCAAGATACAGAGTTAAAAATACAAAGGTCTGCAACAAATGGGCTGACAAAATGGGAATACAGGACAAAAGAAAGTAATTGAAATTTACAGCTGGGTTCAATTTTATATACACAAATGATATACAAGCAGAGATTAGGGTTAATGCATTGATGGGATGGTTTTACAAGTTTCACTAAGTAGAGTACATACAGAAGTAAAATAGAAAATCCTATTGAATAACAGGAACATCCTTTCAAAAGTAAGACAAGAGAATACAGGCTTGAACTTCACACTTAAAGTTAGAACTTTATCCTATAGACTAGATATGGGAGATTTTCAATCCTTACTATGTAGCAGAATCACAGAAACTGCTAAAACTTCAGTGGTCTCAGTAGAGTTCCCCTAGCTTTTGTGACATCTAGAGTGAGGGTGTCAATGAGCTATGCATATTGTTTGTCTGAATACTTATAAGACCTAATGTGGAAATGGGAAATTCAGAGTTCCTTTGTCCTTGAAGGCTGAGTGGCCACTGGAGGTCTAAGTGGCAACATGGACATTCTGGGTGAAGGCAGAGTGGAAGCTGACAGTAGGCTGAGGATGTCTAGATGATGACTGTACCTGCCCCAGTCAAAGATGAGAAATGTCTCTAATAAGGCTTTCAGGGTACCTGAAGGGTAGCTTCCTGCTCATACCTTTCCTGACTCCATATCTCCAGAAGGTTCTAAGTACCACCCAAATTGTACCCATAACCTCATCACACTCATTAGCAGAACACTGAGGGGTATGGTGTACATCTATGTCCTCTCTCCTGGAGGACATGGGCAGATATGGAGAAGTTAAAGCGTCTGCTTTCTCTGGTCCTCTGGGGCACTGTCTGTGATTCCTATTCTCCTGTCTGTCCCATCCTTACCTGACTAGAGGCTCAATTAAGTGTCTGTTTTTCTCATACTCTGGTTGTTCTTGTTGGTTACCAAACTTGTTCTGTTTGGTGGAATTGAGACAAGGTATGACTCTCTAGTCAAGGTCAGCCTTAAATTCATGGCAATCCTCCTGCTGAAGTCTCATGAAAGTTACTGAACTTTATGACAAACGATGAGGAAGGAGGAAGAGGAAGGATGAGATGAGTAAGAGAAAGGGAAGAAGGAAGTAGAGGAAGAGGACATCCAAAAGGAAGAAAAAAGAAGAGGAAGAGAGGAGAAGGAGGTGATGGAGGAAGAGGAGAAATGATCTAGGAAGTTATGGTTCATCTTTTCCAAGGAGTGAGAGCACATACTCCTGACTTATGATGCTTGGTAGAGCCTTGTCATATATGCTATGGAGCCCTGTCATGCACACGATGGAGCCTTGTTATGCACATGGTAGAACTTCATGAATGTGGTGGAGCCTTGTCATACATGTGGTGGAGCCTTGTCATGCATGTGGTGGAGCCTTGTCATTCATGTGGTAGAGCCTTGTCATGTATGTGGTAGAGCCCTGTCAGGCACATAGTGGAGCCTTGTCATGCACATAGTGGAGCCTTGTCATACTCATGGTGAAGCCTTGTCATACTCGTGGTGAAGCCTTGTCATGCATGTCTTGTCATGGACAAGATAGAGCCCTGATGTGGGATTCCCCTCTGTATGCTGTGAATATGTATTATTATCAATGGTTAATAAAGAATATGCTTTGGGCCTATGGCAGTGCAGAATAGAGCAAGGTGGGAATTCCAAGCAGAGACAGAGGAGAGAATAAAGTAGAGTCAGGGAAACACCATGTAGGTGCCAAAGGAGACAGACACCAGAGAACCTTACCAGTAAATCACAAACCTCATGCTGATATATAGATTAGTAGAAATGGGTTAATTTAAGATATAAGAGCTATCCAATAAGAAGCTTGAGTTATTATGCCAAGCAGTGTTGTAATTAACATAGTTTTGTGTGATTATTTCTGGTCTGTATGGCTGGAAACTAACGAATTGTCTCCGTCAACAAAAAATGGTGCCCAACATTGGGCAACTATGTTATGTCCATATAAAATCAGAGAGAGCTTGAAAAGGAATTCTAGACACAAAAGAACAGAGTTTAGCAGAGCTTCTTGGTGGTCATAATTTTTTTTTAGATGGGCTCTGTTTGCTGGTGGCGAGTAGGGTTGCCACGTTTCCTATAAGAGAGGTCTCCCTGACTCAGCATTGGCAGCGAAGGCTGCATGGCTTCTTTAGGGGAGGGCTTCCTGGTTCATGCTAGTTGCACCAACAGCTCTGATTCTTTCAGGAGGCCAAGCAATTAAATGGACTCCGAGAGCAGCATGTTACACATTACTTAATGGTGATATAGACCTGCTGTAACCCTGGAGCACTGTGCATGGCTCTCAGAAGCAGTGAACACGCCTCTGCCATGTTGTACTGGGCAGAGCCACGAAAGATGACCTCAGAGTTGGTCCTAGTCACACCCGCTTAGCATTTAAAAGAAAAAAAGCATTTCTGGTTCAAAAATAATTACAGATACACACACAATAAAGACAAATTCAGATGGAAAAATCTCTAAATGTGTCACAGTGTTGGATAACTGTATGTAGGCTTGGGAAAAAGAAGCAATAGTTATAAAAAGAAGCAAATGTTTTTTTAAAAAAGTAAAGTCTATAAAGAGACAGAGTAAAGAGAGTCATAGATTTAACGAGTAAAGAAAAATAAGCCACATAAAGATGCATTATGTACATTATTGTGTTTTCTTTGAAGTTTTTGACTGTGAATGAGCTAAGTACAGAGAGACATTTCATTGTACGAGCTGCTAAATGTTTGTTTACATTTTAAGGGGGTATGATATAGAGATGAATACTTTGCATTGGTATAGATCTTGGTCTATTGATACAAATTTAAGGTCAATTTTGTTATATGCATATTTCTGCTCTCAATTAAGGTATTGTGTTTACCTGTTCATTTAAAAATATAATGTAAAATTAAGAAATACAGATTGATAGTCATTTATAATAGTCAAACTTGTAGTCATGTTAGTTAGGTTTTCTAGATGTACAGAGATATATTTCAGATGGACAAGTATTCTTCAATTCTTTCAAAGATATAAAGAATATGTCATTTAGAATGCTTTAAGAATAGACTTTTTTTGACAGTGAGACATGTCTACTTCTGCAGCAACAGTTATTTCAGAGAGGTTGATGGGCATTGAAGAAACTTGTTATGGAATTTTCTTTCAGTGTGACAGGATAGCCATTTGGGCAAGAAACTGCTTTTTCCTGGACTGCTTGATAGTATGCTGTATGAACTGGACATGCAGGACCCACAGGAAAATGACTGTTGAACTTGCCTAAAGGTGACACCATCCTTCAGGGTTCCTGCTTCATGAAAGAGTGTGGCAGAATTCTGCTGGACACAGAAGAAAATGATTAACAAACTGCCAATAGAGGCAGAGCAACCTTCAGATTTCTTGCTTTGTGGAAAAGTCTACTGGATACGATGGGTCTGTAGGCTGAAGATGGATGCCCCCCAATGATACAGAAGAACTTGAGTGACTTTCCAGGCAGCAAGATGTCTCTGTCATTTCTAGAGTTTTAGAAGTTGCTTACAATGCACTTCCTGTTAACTTATGTAATATTATATCCTTCTAGGGTCTTTGATGGAATGGAAGAATAGTTATAATTAGAATTTTCCTTAGTTATTATAAAAGATAAAGCAAATATGAATATTGTAGCCATAAGTCTTATGTGATAACTGTTGTATGTAATCTTGCTATGTTAAAGCTAAAACCTTCCTTTTTTATTTAGACAGAAAAGGGGAGGTGATGTGAGATTCCCCTCTGTATGCCATGAATATGTTTTTTTTTTACCATTGGTTAATAAAGAATGTTCTTTAGGCCTATGGCAGCACAGAATAGAGCAAGGAGGAAATTCCAAGAAGAGATAGAGAAGAAAGGAAGGTGGAGTCAGGGAGATGCCATGTAGGTGCCAAAGGAGACAGATGCCAGAGAACCTTACCAGTAAAACATGAGCCTTGTGCTGGTACATAGATTAATAGAAATGGGTTAATTTGAGATATAAGAGCTACTCAATAAGAAGCCTGAGCTAATAGTCCAAACAGTATTGTAATTAATATAGTTTTTGTGTGATTATTTTGGTTCTGTAAATCTGGGAACAAAGGAACAGTTTCTGTCAACAAAGCCCTGTCATGCACAGGGTGGAGCCTTGTCATACATGTGGTAGAGCCTTGTTAAGCACATGGTGGCCCCTCTGACTGTCCAAGAGTTGTCCTCTAATCTGAATTCAACACTAGAACCAGTAGTCCAGACTATATGGTGCTGTGGTTTCTAGATCTCAGTTAACAAGTACTAGGATGAATCTAATACATGAGCAGATCAACCATCACTTGCAACAACAGTGGTGGGGTGGGGGGCAGTAGGCTGAGATAACCCATATTTTCAGCTTGCTGTGGGTTGACTTGTACTTTCTGTACAGAGATATTGAAGTCCTGATGTCTTGTCCTTGTCAGTGTGATCCTATTTAGATAGAGGAGTGATGTAGGAGGGTCATCTGTCTAAATGTTACTTTCATTGGTTAATAAAGAAAC